>CADDXX010000066.1:859926-954126 GCA_902810485.1 Alauda arvensis | reverse complement strand
TTTGTGAACTGGGAGGTGTGCAGTGCGGTAGAGACTGTACACGTGGTTCACCCAGCGCCGATCCCGGGCTCGGCTCTGCCTTTTGTTATGGCTACCTGGCACTCTGTCAGCCAATTTTGGAATAAATTTATTTTTATATATTTTAATTGGACGTGCAAATCTGTTTCATTTATAACATAAGTGTAGCTTGAAAATTGTTAGTGTAGACTATGGATTGGGCAATGCTATGGAATGAGCCTTATGTAAATCTCCCAAAACTTCAAGATCTTGCGCAAAATTTGGATCACCTGGCAGTTGAAATACACTTGTCCTTTGTCCACTTTTTGAATTTTAAAGGACCATATGTGCCTGAAATTCTGACATTATGATTCCAGTGTATACCTCCCTGCTCTTCAGTCTTACACTAGGTTTTACTGTGAGAAGACCAGAGTTTGCATAGAGCCTGAAACAATAGCTCGAAAAACATATATTTTCCACCTGCAACAAAACAAAAAATATACTGAAAATTTCTAAGAGAAGTACAGAATGTCACTTCACTGAATGGGTTTGTCTGAAAGAACAGATCAACCAGAAAATTGTTCTCTACATGCATCTGAGTGCTCTTTGATTGCCACAGTCAGGCACCGACCATCACATTAGTCTTTGAAAGAGGAAACTACAGACTGACTGTGGAGACTTGAGGACATTAGGCCAGCAGGACTTGTGGATACTCTGGAAGTTTCTCTCCTTGCTCATACTGTGATTCACTGCTGAGCATTTTGTTTAACTGGCCACAGAGAAGGCTGTCAACTATTTCCAAGTGCTAATCATTACACTTTTGTGGAGAATAAAAGAGGGACATAATAGTAACTAGCAGTGCCTTAGAACAAGAAGATGAAGCTGGGCCTGAGAGCACCATCTCAGGCACGCATACAAGATCCATGTACCCAGGCCTCCCAGTTCTTCTGGATGGTCCTTCCGCATGGCAGGATTATCTTTTAGTTTCTCATGTGAAACAGTCGTTTACATTTTACTAATTTTATTGATGGGGTATATCAGTAATTTTCTTATTCTGGCATTTTAATTTTCTCCAAAGAGACAGATTTGTTAAAGAAAAAGCTAAAAAAAAATCCTCTTGTAGCAGTGGCCCTCAAGAAAGGAGCAGTCTTTTTCCCTTTGTTTGAAGTTAGCACAATGTTCTGAGAAGAGAAAGATCTTAATAACTCTGCCCATTGTATTAAAAACCACATGGACCATCCAAAAATATTTCATATTTTTACCACATTTTCACCATATTTTTCAATAGAAAAGGAAAGTCTACAAATAAATGTGGAATTATGGAGTTCAAGTTTATTAAGTCTACTTGACCCATATGTCATATAATGACATTTTAATTTTGCTGCCTGACATTTAACAAATCCTTAGCAGTCCTGAAAAAGTTAACAATTAAAAAAGAAAAAAGAAATCTCTCTGTGGAGTTTACTAAAATACATGCAAATAAAAGAAAATAATTAGCAGCATCGTTTTTTTTATCATATAAAATTGTTCACTATCATGATTTTTAATTGCATATTCAGCATGTATTTATCCACAGCCTTTTGACTAACACCTTGCCCTATTTATTTAAATCGTGGTTGTTTTTTTAAATAGGCAATAAGGAGAGACCAATATAATAATAATAATAATAATAATAATAATAATAATAATAATAATAATAATAATAATAATAATAATAATAATAATAATAATATTCCTCTCATGTATCAGGCTTTTCCTACCTTCACACTACTGACTTGGAGAGTTTCTACTGCAGGAATGAAAATACTATAACTTGGCATATTTCCTACAATAGGATCATGTCCCTCCCAGCTATTTGCAAGAAGTCCTATAGGAACAATTATGAATACTCTCATTCCTTTGGCACAATGGCATATGGAAATTTCCTGCAACACTAATTACTATGGTTGCAATCTTTAGCCAAAAATGTCAGTGTCTAGGATTTAATTAGGCTGCATCAGGTTTTTAAAACTGACCTTCTGGTTTAGTTAATTAATTTTCCAGTTATTTTATTTTTTCTTTTATATTTTTTCAGAGAATCCTGTCACATCAGTTTTTAAGAGATTTTAATTAAAAAGAAATCACTACTTCTAATACCAGCTGAATGTCTAAAAGCASTTGATAAAACATTTTTAGCAAATAAAGCAATTAGGTCAAGTCCTTATTGCTTCAGTGTGCCCTCCTAGCCATTGCCCAGGAGTGCTAAGATTGCCACCCAGGTATTGGTGAAAGGCAGTTTGCAAAGTGTAAAAGTGCAATGAAGTTCTTCCCCAATTAACTATTCTTCCCTATACTTGCATCAGCACTCTCTGCTGATAGTGATTTCTTTACAGAATATTTTTCAGTATTAATTAGAGATCTGTTTGAATCAAAATACAGAAACCAACACTGAAAGTCTTGGAAAGATTGTTCCAAAATCTCCAACGAGCATCTGAGGCTGGCTTCTCATTTGAACCTGAAATCCTGATATAAATTCAGTTTCAGAGTTATAAAGACAGAGCTGCAAGAAAGAATTTTTTGTTCGGTTTTATCTTGACATGAGCCAAAATATGCCTTTTATTCTATCCTCTTTCTTTGTGACAGTTACTCTGCTGAGAAGTTACACATTACTCTTTCCTGTGGAGAAAATTAAAAACAAGCTATCTAGCAGTCCGAGCTCTGCAGCCCATTCCAGCTACTGAACTGTGTCAYACTGTTTTAAAAGAAAACTATAGTATGTCTCCTGAAATGGAAGCAGATGTGGCTTTTTAGGTGCTGAGGAATCAATAAAAGGATGAAAAAATACCTGGATGTGCCTGAGACTGCTCTTGACAGACCCAGACAYAATTACGAGCTATAGGGTACTATAATGCAGGGGCTTTACAGCTAAGATTTAATCACCAGGAGCATGCATGTTGCTGGYTAAACCATGCAAATGAACCTTGTGCTTTAGCAAAATGGAAAACTTTGTCTGGAGACATTTATTTCCTTCTAAAAACTGGAGTGTATTACGTTGGGTGAAACAGTTTTATAAAACAATGCAACTTACATTAATTCTCCTTGCCATTTTGTAGTTTTAACATACCTAGCAGGAAAGTACACTAGGTCTGTAATAAGCCTTCTAGTAGTAAATCCATTTCTTCCCCATCAGTGGTGTCACCCTGGAAGGATCACGTGCTCCACTGCCAGCCCCTTCTGTCCTGCTGGCATAGAGACATGTKCCCTTTTGACTCCCCTTTGACTGGTTTTGTATTCAGCTTCTGTTTTGATGTGTTCTTTCTTTTTCCGTAGTAATATGCCTTTCTGAGATATTTTATTTAGGGCTTTCAGACTACTTTTTCTTACTTTTGAACATTTTTTCCCCAGAAAAGAGAAGAAATCAAGTACATTCATCTGAGTTACTGAGTCTGAGATATTCTGTGGAGATAATTACCACAACCTGAACACTTTTCAAAGACCATTTCCTGCCTACCTGTTCCACTCCAAAGAAAAAGATGAGAAGCTCCATGTGAGACAAAGCCTTCTACCTGTGGACAGATAAGACTGACTTGGCTTTTCAGTAGGTCTTCAAAGCTGAAGGTTCCCTGCTAAGCCTTATGACATGTCTTCCCACATTTTGCTATGTGATTTTGCTAGATGAGCTGAGGTGTTCTCCTTGTTCAATGRCTGCGTGAGTGTGATGGGTGACTGAGTATCTTCCAAAAGGTCTCAAGAATCCAGCGACAGATTCCCAGGGAGTTTCACAGTCACTACTACTCAGCCAACAAATGCAACTAAAAACAGTTAACATCCAGGAAACGCCTTTTTGCAAAACTGTGGTAAACTTTAATCTCTATGGGCAATACTTGTGGTGGATTTCTAGTCATAGGGCCACTCTGTTTCCCCCACATCCTGGATGAGACAAAGGAGTTAAAACACAAGTAGAAGAATGTCATCTTGTTAGAGAATCATCACCTTGACAAAAAGTCACAGTGATACAGACTGTCACCTGGGATAACTCATCAAGCCATTAGGAAGGGCGATAGATATATCCATGAATATCTGCAGCTCAGTCTGCCTGTATCGGTTATCTTTCCATCGCTGACAAATGCTTCCCTTGCAACCACAAAATGCTACTACACTTCAGAAGCAGAAGAAATGAGGCTTCACTCTTTAAAGGAGACCAGATTTTGGATAAATAGAGAGAGAGGAAAAAATAGAAAAGATGCAAGATTTGATAGACACACAAAAAGAAGATATCAGAGGAAATAATATTCCTATTTAAATCTCAGAAAAAAAATAACTAGAGGACTGGAACCTCTCTCCTGTAAACAGGGTGAGAGTTGGAGTTGTTCAGCCTGGAGAGAAATAGGTGGTGGGGACCTTGTTGCAGCCATTCAATACAAAAAGACTTTTACCAAGACCTGTAGTGACAGGACAAGAGATAACAGTTTTAAACTGCAAGAGACTAGATTTAGATTTAGATTTAGATTTAGATTTAGATTGGATATAAGGAAGAAGTTCTTTACCATGAGGATGATGAGACACTGGAACAAGTTGCCCAGAGAAGCTGTGGATGCCATATCTCTGGAATTGTTCAAGGCCAGGGTAGATGGGGCTGTGAGCAACCTTCTCTGGTGAGAGCTGTCCCTTCCATAGCAGGAGGGTTGGACTAGTTGATATTCAAAGATCACTTCCAACCCAAACCATTCTCTGACCTGCCAGTGARCAAGTCTGATGGCTAGCTGAGGGCCCCCTATCTTCAGTTTGCTCARTAGATCATGGCTCATYCAGTAGATCATGGCTYATCARTGGTCAATTATTATATATACCATATCAACTCACTTTCTATACAAAATCTCTCTTGAATATCATGAAACCTCCAAAATGCACAAACCTCTATCAGGTGGTTTTGATAATGTGCTCTTGATGTTGCCCCATTATTCATTCATCAGAGGCAGCTCTCTAGACCTTTACAAACTGAACATGCCTGTTCTCATTTCTCAGCAGTGAGCTTGCCTGAAGACACAATTTGTCATCAGATATATTTTTTCCTCATGTTACTGGTCTCTTCCTGCATTATTGCATGATGCTAAAATCCACTGCAAGGGCTACCAAAAATGAGATGTACTCTCCTATTTTAACTGGTTTAGCTGTTGGACTAATCCTCTTGAGAGAGCCAGAGAGGCTTTGTTTAACAGAGTGGCTGCATTGCTGCAGTGTTTGTTAACTCTTCATCCTCCTCAGCAGGGGAGGGTATTTCATAGTTCACAGGTTTAATGGAATATTCAGCAGGCAGCCTCACTACATTAAAACCAAGTAATTTCTTTCCCTTTAAAAGAGGAACCGTGGAGAAGTTATGGCCTTTCAGTTGTGGGGTAACTGTTGRCCATTTAAGAGTTCAAAGCAAGCTCTGAATAACATCAAATATAGACTTTGCTTATCGTTTTACAATAAATGATTGGTTGACTGTTTCTGGCTCAGAAACCACAGAGATAACTAGCAGTAATGATTTAGGAAATCTTACAGGGAGCTACACTGAACACTTAAATTTCTCCACTACCATTAGCAGTTTTGACTTTCCATTGTACAATATATGTTCCAAGGTCCAAAATTYAAGCAAAATAAAGAAGCACCAGTGCATCTTTCATAACATTTTTACTGTTGGAAGGTCCAAGGCTTTGAGGATTTGTTTGAAATCATTAGCTGATTTTCTCATTACTTTCACAGTGGGAAAGTTCCTTCTGTACCAGCTTTGACTGTCTACAACTTTATCACAAAGGGCCCAGTAGACTTCATGTACCCATAGTTGCATTGGCTTTCATGTCCCTTCAATAGCTTGAGGTACTTTTCTGCCTTCAATAAAACCACTCCTTACCAATCAATTAAAAAATCCAGAGAATATGAATCTTTCAAAATCAATTATTATGTACAATAATCACGCAAGTATGCTAGTGACAGCTGGAGTGTCAAAGCAACTCCCAGGACTACTGATCTCAAAGCCCCCAGAAACTAGCAGAAAATAATGTAGTTTTATTCACTTGTACTTTTGTGTGAGCCAGTGTCAAGATGAGATGATGAGTGGGTGTATTAACTCCTCAGCCTGTTCCCTCAACTTTCACAAAACAAATTCCACTTAAATGTGAGGATTTTCAGTTTGATCAAAAACTTTCTCCTGCTGGCTGCTGCTTGAAATGGCAGAGTTCAGACAAGGTGGAAAAGAACAAAATAGTGTATTTGAGTGCTAACCTCTCACACTAGCTATTTATGTGGTGCAAAGAGGATTCATTAGGCCACTTCATACAAGTAAAAATTACAAGGCTAGTTAGAAATGATTGCAACAATGCAAGCTGAAAGCAGCTTGGAAAGTCCACATTTGGCAGGAAGCCCCCTTGGGTGAAGGGCTGGGGTTTTCATCTTCTTCATAACATTTTTGGTCATGTTGGAAAGTTAGCTGGTGGATGCTCTAGGGATGGCACTGATTCCTAAATAACATATTGATGCAATGTGATTCAAGAAACCTGCAGTCTTCAAATTCCAAGGTATCAAATAATTGCCATGTAACTGTTCAACCTTTTCAAATACAGACGCTTTTCTGAATCTGAGATACTTGTAAGCTATGACTGTATTTTTAAAGTCCATCTTACAGCTCATTCTGAGCTCTACACTCATATAAGTTTGCTTTCCTGCAAAGAAAGTACTAAGAAATTGACAGTAGGAAATTATGAGAGGTAAGGGTGAATGGCACAAAACTATGTGTTTTCATGTTTGCCCTCAGTGCTTTTACGAGCCTAGCCT
Source organism: Alauda arvensis (assembly GCA_902810485.1). NCBI lineage: Eukaryota > Metazoa > Chordata > Aves > Passeriformes > Alaudidae > Alauda > Alauda arvensis. The sequence goes on along the minus strand of CADDXX010000066.1, from coordinate 947,334 downwards.
CAGTTTCTGGTGTTCGTGCTTTCCATTGGGTTGGTGCATAACACTGAAAGATCTTGCACACAACCTTGATCTTCCTTGCTTTGGACCATCTCTTAAGTACAACATAATGCAGGGGACAACCTCAGCAGCTCTGTGCTCCATGTGCCAGGGCAGTATAATTTCAAATGGATTTCTAACCTGCATTGCCATTTMATCCCTCTAACTATGCTCAGATCCAGAGTGTGACAGCCCAGGCMCAGATAGGAAGGCTGGGTGTCACCACGGGATTTGGGTGCGGAAGTCCCTTTGGTGGCAATATAAATGAGAGATGCGCACGATCTGGGGACCCAAAAAAAGCACTACTTTAATAAGAAGCAAGACAACAAATGGCAAACCGAGTTCAGTAGAGGGTCCACCAAAAAAGGCRAAGGCCACGGGGTTACAGTAACTTACACAGGGTAGGATAAGGGTGGATTCTGAGGGCAGAGAACCAATTGGGAGAGAGAATTAGGAATATGCAAATTATTGTGGCAAGAAGTAACCAATGGTAACTAGGGGAACAAAGAACTTTCTAGTCTAATCTACATAGGCAGCTCCCATGAGGCCAAGAGACAACTTCTTCCACTCACCAGTCCTCTACCCTCCACCCCTGTTTTTTTCCCTTTGCAATACAGATTTCTACTTACATTTTTACAGAGTCACAAAAATACTTGGATTACATTTACCTATTTCAAACTGAACACACTATCCARAAAGTATGATGAAAAATCCTTTCTGGGGAAGATTTAAGAAGATTTACACAAAGAACAGCCACTTCTTGGTTATTCATGTATGTTGTTGCCCAAAATTGTAATGGAATAGAAGCGAGGTCAGAAATGGAATAAGAAAAAAAAAATTAAAAGTGCATCTATATTGATATTTCGAAGCACCACATTAGAGCTCAGGTTTATCAGCAGGAAACTGGATATACTGATATCAAACAGCACTTCTAGCCTGTCAGTCAAGATTTCAGCCAAATTTTGTTTAGAAGCATGTGCAGTTCTTAGGAGTCCTTTGGTGATAAAGTGAGCTTGGATATAGCCCCATCCCTTGTGTCCTTGGTCTCCAGGGAGAGTGTGTGTGAAAGAAAACTTTCAAGAGTTAAAAATGTCTGCCCTCTGATCATTTCCATAGACAATCAAGACAGAGAAGCTGTAAGTCAGATCAGTTAACAGAATAAATATGGATGTAAACAAAACATAAGAGAAAGGGAAACAATTTGAAGAAGTTAGTGATAAAAGGAAATAAAACTTTAGCATGAAGACTTCTTTTCTTTTTAATCCATCTATGGCTGTGTTGTCTGCTATTTTCACAGGTCTTGGGTGTTACATCCTACATTATCAGCCTCATATTTGCATCTTTCCCATTTTTCCTTCTTATTTTATGTTTTCCAGGTATTTTTAAGGGTTCTTCCATTTTTTACAGACTGGTAAGACTGCAAAACTACAGTAGGCAGGCCAGAGATATAAGCCTTTAATCAGCAGGAGAGAAGGTTTTTCTGAAACATTACAAATCCAAATAAAACAAAGCTTTTGCTTTGTTGGCCATATGCAGTTGTCTTATTACCTCAGGGCCTTGTTCCCATCTTTGTGCTATTTTGTGCAGGGCCTTGCACCCAAAAAAAAAAAAAAAAAAATCAGGCAAACAGAGACGAGTGTGTTCACAGGGCTCTTATGATACAACCATATTTGTCTCCCTATAATTTTGTGACTTCTCTGTGAAAAGTGTAATTTCTTCAGTAGATTTCAGGACCAGAGAATTTCCTAATTAAAAATCCCAAATTCAGACAAACACAATTCTTAGGAAATATATATATATATATATATATTGATTTGATGCATTTAATTTCTCCTTCAGAACTATGGAAGAAATAAACCTGAGCTAAAGATGCAGGCAAGTAAACCCTGAATATGAAAAAAATATTGAGTGGGTTCAAATCTGAGTAAAAGTGCCTGTAAAACAATAATAAAGACCTTTTTTAAAAAGAAGAAAACAAAGATTCATGCAAAACTTCATTTGGCTCAGTTTGTATTTTTGCTCACAGTTGCTGTTTAYGGCCATATTACCATGCAGGGAGTGACAGACCTATAGACTGGATAAATAAGATTTGCAATTAAGTCCTCATTGAAAAAAAAAAAAGCCAAAATTCACCAGAAGGACTCTGAAAAGAATTTCATCCCTTTTTTAACCAGTTCTAATAAATGAGGTGACAGATGGCCCCAGATCCAATACAAGGCTGCACTGGCTCAGGGGGCTCTGCTTGTTCATGGGTAGCAGCTGAACTCCAGGASTGGGCTGCTGCCTGGGAGGCAATATTTGTTTTAATGGGCAATGCTTCGTACTTGTGTGTCCCTTTTTTTTTAGGCCACATGCACACAATGGCTTGTAAATGATTCCTCACTAGGTTTCCTTTTTGTACCACTGGCAAAGATTTTGTCCTCCACCAGTTCTTATGGGAAAAGGCTTTCACAAGCTTTTCCATAATGACCTTCTTATCTGTRCAGCCAGCAGCAACACTGGCAATGGGGGAGATTGGGTTTTATAATTAAACTAGTGCTCCCTCTGTTGGCTGGATGACAGGGCCCAGAAACAAGGGCTTGCATAGCCAGGGTTTGCCTTGATTGTGGAAGAAAGGAAAAAAAAAAAAAAAGAAAAAGAAAAGAAGGAAAAAGAAGAAGAAAAAAGGTAGTATTGACTCTTTGCAAAATATGATTTCTCCTTTTTGAGTGTGCATGCCAAAACTCCTTCCTCACCCTTTACATTCACATCAGTCACAAATAATGAAGAGAATCTGAAATTTACCTGGCAAAGATAAATAATTCAGACCTTTTATATCCTATATGGAATGAAGTTTGAGAACTGAATTTATTCTATGTCACTTTGGGCTGTGCCCAAATTCAACTCAGGAAGGTTTCAGAGACAAATCTCAGCAGCTAGCTGCAGTACTTTCTTCTAAATTACTCCACAACTGCCAAAGGATGTGGATGAATAATTCATACAAATAAGGCTAAACAGGAAAAAAGAAATGCATCTCATTCAAGTTGTTTAAGACCTGCACATCAAAGCTTTTTCACTTTGTGAAAAATTATCTACAGTCCATTTTGCTCATGTTTGAGGATTTTCCTGTCTCAGTGGTTTCCCTCTACCATCACAGAAAAAGAATGAACTTTTCACCAAACAGCTAAATAACACACCTGGAAACTGATGGAGTGTTTTGGGTCCCTGTGTTTATCTTGCTCATATTGATGGAAGGGGAGTCAAAGGAGTGTAATGGAGTTTTGCCCTCTGTGTTCCATTATGACACAGTGACAGAGAGCCTCATTATTACCTTGTTCTGTTTACAAGGATGGGACTAGTCCTTTGAAAAAGTGCAATCAACCAAGCTTTCCACAGAGTGCTGAATATCTTTACTAAATTACAAATCTTACGTTTCAGAACTAATGCTGTTCTTCATTTCAAGAAAGCTGTATGTATCAGCTTTTTAATTAATTACTTATCTAGTGCTCTGTTGCAAGATAAATACATTTGGGGTTGTATTATTAGCAAACAATATTATCTTGTATGCAGCACATTGGGTTGTCAAGCACTACTTGCATTAGAAGAGTGTGTCTCTGCTTTTTTGGCACAGTGGAGTTTAGGATATTTGAACTTCATCAAATGGACAGAAGGCAAGAAAAACTAAATAAAAATGCCAAGATGTGATTCAACTAAGCTCAGGAGTTTTAATCTTACCTCTTTGTAGGACATTGCCACCTGCAGAGGTGTTTCTTGGCAGGGTTCTGGCACTGGCTGTTTTCCAGAGCCTCTGACCTTACAACAGGGTGTTGTAGTACCTGACTGGATCTTGCTGGACATGAGCTAAGTTCCCAACCAAATCCATTATTAAAGCTTGTTCACCTAGCTGGCTCTCTAAAAGGATGTCCTTCCTCTTTAGAGACTCTTAATYTTTTCCTTACTCCATATTTTTTCTTTTTCTCTCCTACTAAAGCTATTTATCATCTCCATTTTAATCTCAGATTGTTTTATACTTGCTCCCCTTGTAAAAACCATTTTCTTTATTTGATGATGAAGCCATAAATGCTGCCASTCCCTACCCTTCCCCACCACCTTGTTTGGTGTCAATCTTTCTCTCMATTTCCCATTTCTGTTAGCTCAAATCCTGCTGAAATAATTTCTTGCATTTCAGGTACCACAGGGAAGATCAATACCAATTAGGAGAACATATTGTAATAGAGATGTATTAAAATTTTTCATTCTTACAGGCCAATTTTATTCYCACTGAAGGATAAAATAAGGCAACAATTTAGAGGCAATTCCCTTTTTCTGAAAAGAGCTATATATCAAGTTAGCTGAGAACTTAGCAGGGCATGCTGCATTTGCCTACAGTGAAAGTATTATTTCTTTCCATCAAAACTCTCCTTCTTACTTTTGGATATAGGATAGCAAATTAAACAGACCTTGGTTAGGATCTAAATGTAGGAAATAGCTAATACATGGCTTAAAACCCTGAAAACCATTAAGAAATTATTTTGATGAATGCCTATGAGGGCTTTTCGTTATCTTTATTGGAAAAAAATATATAATCATTGTACTGTTTTCTTACTTCTGCACAGATGCAGAAGTCACATTCACTACCTTGGGGTACAAATCCTTGACAGAATTTGGCTTGTATTTTCATCAGTATGGTCAGAGAAAGTAATAAACATGGATGCTAAGCTTTTAAGCTTGGATATGATTTCAGAAAAGAGTCAACTCTGCATCAAATTGCTCAGTCATCTACTGAGGAAAGGAGCTTGACAGGAAAGACAGTTGTCCTTTTTTTTTTTGTAGGGAAGGCATTGGAGATTCCATCCAAAAAGGACAGGGAGACATGTTTGTCTTCCACCACCAGGAGGGGCCATAGCTGCAACCAAGAACTTGTCCTTGACTTGTACCACCCCCCTGCCTTCCTACAACAAAACTAAAAATTACTTAATTTTTCTTTCATGTCCTTGCCAAAACCCCAAACTCAATGAATTTGCCTGCTCTCCTACCACAAAATCTCTTTAATGGAGAACATAAAGCACACCATGCTATTCCTCTGCTATTAAGTGTGCCTTCTCAGAAAGCAGAATAGCATCACTGCACAGAATAAGGATGGGCAATGCTGTTTACTACAAATGAAAGTGGGGGGCTGGAGAGTTGAGCTTTTCACAGACTGGTATTAAAAGGTAACTGTTTGTATCTCTGCTACTGTCAGGAAGAGCTATTCTTTAAAGCAAATGGATTCCTGACARTGTTTATTCTGGCAGCTCGAGATTAAAATAATGATCTAGGACGTTAGTTAAGCATTTAACAAACAGTGAATTAAGATTTGCATTCTCAGAGAAATTACTGGAACAGGCCTAATTTCTGGTCTGCCMATCAGACAGAGGAAAAACATTAAAGGAATAAATTGCTTTCTTCTGTCCTCCTGCCTGCATTCAGACAGGCAGATCCACCATTCAGGAGAATGTACTTCACCCATGTATGTCCAAGGTGCTGGAGTTTAATGGGCTCAGTTTTACAGTTTTACAGTTTCACCTGTAAAAGCCATTCTTTTGTCACATGCAGGACCAGTTGTAGGGGAAAGTCTGTACATGCAGCCGTGTTTGCACTAGCCCAGCTGCCCTCTTTCCCTCTGCTCCTAACCTGGAAATGGCTCCTTCCTATGGAACTTTGTTTTGGTGCCTTTGCCATCATCACTGCCCACAGCTACACCAGACTAACAGCGCAGATACTTAGTCCCTTTTTTACTAAAAATTTGCAGCCTCCCTCAGTACTTGTCCCTTGCTTTTGTTTTGTTTGCTTTTAAAATGTAGTTTAAACAGCTCTGGCAGCAATTTAGTCAACTCATTCTCTTTTGTCTCTTGTTCAGAGCAATTCTTCCYTTTGTTTCCCCTTTCTCCTCTTCCTACACCCTACCACAATAGCAGCATGTAACTCAAGTCATCAAAACACGTCCATGTCACAGATCTGAAACTCTGTTCTCCAAAATACTGCTGCTAAATTTCAACTGAAAATGTACAATGGGCAAGGAAAGAGCCTGGACTGCAGGGTCATAAGGTTTGAAAGACTCACCACATTTTCGTTCCAGATTTAAAACTAATACCCTGGGAGGGGAGGCTGGGGGGGTGCTGGGATGAGGGGAGAAGATGATGAAGTCTGAGCTATAGAAAAGCACAGCGTGACTGGTGCTAGACCAGTCCATCTGGTGGTTCAGCTTCTTTATGATTTGCTGTGAGAGGATTGCATTGCTCTATGCACACATGAAAAAAAGCAGAAGACAGAGAGTTGCTGCTGTGATCTGAAACATGGTGCTGTCTGTCTGATTGCCACCCCAACCTAGCAGGGCTAAAGACAGAGAGCAGTGAGAGAGGGGCAGCAAAATCTGAGTGGGGGTGAGAGTTCAATGTACTTTTTTTCACCGACACACAAGATTCCCAAATGTCAGGTTAGTCAGACAACTGTTTTCCCCCTACAAATTACTATTAACAGTTGATGAGAATTCTCAAATAAAATGAATATAAATGTTTATTCATTCAATATAATTKTTTGTTTGGCTGCACTTGGCAACTTTATGTCTTCTGATTCCTTGTTAGGCTTCCTTTGCACAAGCTCCCTTTTGCCCCTTGCTGAGACAGGGGCACGGGGTGTGATTGCCATGCTCTCTGGACCACTGATCACCTTTCACTGCTTCACACAAGACCTCACCATTGTACAAGACTTGCAGGCTCTTTGATTTGCCATCCAATTCTCCACAAATATGCAATAATCAAGATATCCAACAGGACCTGCAGACATTTCTAACCACAATGCTCTGACACATAAAGATTGCACAAGGAATATATMTATGTAAAGTAACCCGACTCCTAACTGCTGTTCTCTGATTCAGTTTCCTTATCAATTTAAAGCATCAGACTCTTTCAAAGCATTCAGGGGGCATCTTCTCCTCTGTCCTTGGAGCTCCTTCTGTGTCCTTTTCTTCTTGGGCYGTGAAACAAACCTGTCCTTCATAGAATCATGAAATGGTTTGTGTTGGAAGGGATTTTAAAGATCATCTGGTCTCAACCCTCCTGCATTGGGCTGGAATATCTTCCTTTAGAGCAGGTTGCWCATAGGTCCATCCAGCCTGGCCTTGAACGCTTCCAGGGATGGGGCACACACAACTTTTGTGGGAAACTGTTCCAATGTCACACCACATTCATGGTTTCATATTGTGCTCCTTTGTTTCTAGGAAGACCCGTTCAAATGCCCCACCATGTTTGAGGATGCAAGCAGACTGGCATTTTTAAGCTGGCTGCCATTTTATCTAGAATGCCTACTTTCAAAAATAGATTACCAAARTGTAACCTTTCTCTACTGTCAGTCCCCTTCTTTGCCTCTGAAATTTTCCACACACTGAGCTTGAAAACTCACTGGACAGTCCTTTTCAGTGAATAATAGGACTAAAGTAATTGTGGTAGGGTTGAAGGTATGGTCTTGTTTGTGTATTTCAGTTTTCTTTTTAAATGCTCATGCTGTTTTCCAAGAGCACTGATGTAATGAGTACAAATAACTACACTCCCAAAATGCTAGACTAATACTTCTGAAACCATCACTTCAGAAACAATAATTTTGGACATATATAACTTTTAAGCGCTGTTCATTCATCAGTGACCTCCAGGAGTCTGTGTTTTTAAAGTATAGAGGGATGGTAAGATATCAAGGGAAGTAAAAAAAAGTGGTGGGCACAATACATTACAGAAACTGGACGAAATCTGGAGCAAAAGAAGAAGAGAGAGAAATGTAGCTAAAATCTTTTTCCCAGTTTTGTGCTGATTGTGTGAGACCAAGGGGCCCTTTGGATCCTGCCTTTTAGGTGATGAAACAATCAGGAACTGCCTGGTAGCTATCTGAAGAATCCACTAAGATAGCACAAAGAGCGTCATCTTGCATCATGTAAGGAAGGATTTGTGTGTGACAAGGCCACTGAGAAGAGAGAAAGAAGAAAAAAACACATCTAAATCTCTTACAGACTATACAAGYTTTATCATGATAGGCAGGGGTGGACAAGTACATTCTAACCTCCYGTAAATCTAAAATTAAGGAATCCACAGAGACGAGTCTGTTTCTCTTATAGTTCTGTGTACACAGAGGTTTTGCAAGCTCAGTGGCAAGGTGCAAATCAAGAGAAAGAAAAGGGTTTCTGATATGAATCTTGTCTCCCCATTACTATCCTTTATACAGTTTGAACCAGCTTTCTCAGGGGGCAATTGCAATCARCAGAGGAATGGTGCACTCTCTTCCTTTCCATACTTCTGAAATAGCACGTTAGATGATGGGGGATTAAAACTCTGAAACTTTCTTACGTGCAAATATTCTCCAAAACCTAAAATCCAAGAAAGGACTGAAACATATTTTTCTTTTCCTATTTTTGTGGCAGTTTTCAAAATATGATACAAATAAATTTAACTTCATAATCTCATTATAAGTATGACTGCATGAAGAAATAATAAATTTTACATTTTCAGAAGCTGCTAAAATATTTGATTGCTGTAGCAAGATTCATAGTGCCTATTACATGGGGAGTAAGGGGAAAATGTTTTCTTCTTCTTGTGTTCTCAGAGAACCCAAACCATTTGCAACAGTCCTGCTTCAGGTAGCTTCAGGTAGCTTATTTTCTCTGTCCACATTGGGGATTGAACACCGAGTTCAGCCTGGAGAAGGTAGGGACAATTGCCAGGGACCAAATGTTGTTGGTTTCACATCTATGACTTCTCAGAACCACATGAGAGAGAGAAGTATGAAATGCTATAACTAAAATTGAAAAAGTGTGACTCAGGGGGTTTGTTTTTAAAAAACAGACATTGAAAAGAAAGCAAGGGGTAAAATTGGTAGGGTAGGAACAGAGGAGAAATGGGTATAGGGACAGGATGTAGAAGATGAAAAGGTGCAGGGAAGCCAGTCAATCTCCACCCAAGTTCTTATGACGATTTTTTGTTCATTAACAACTAAAACYCCAAATGTGTGCATCCTTGGAATTGCTTTGCTCTGCAGACACTGCTGGAACTCCTGTCTCCAGAGACATGTTTGAACCCATATTAAGTGAGTTTGCTTGGGTAACACTATTTAACTGGGACAGCACAAAGCAGCAGGGAGAGCACAAAGCAGCAGAGACAACACAATGGCACAGACAAGTAAGCATTTGCACAGACTCTTAGGCAGGATTGCAGCTCATGCAAAGTCCTGTGCTGCCCTTCCAGTATTTTCAAGCTACTTATGAGCCTCGGGGGGGGGAGCAGGAAGTCCACCCTCAGGCTCAGCCCTGACACTGGGGCAGAGCAGCACTTACCTGTCTCTTCTGAGCACAGTTGCACAGGTGTACAACCCAAACTGTAATGCTCTAGACGTCTTGTCCTCACCCAGTGCATTAAGATATTTTATCCCTTACCAGTATGAACAGATTGCAGCTATCTCTGGGTTAGACTCTGCTGCAGTCTTCAAACAAAGCCAAAGGATTCTCAAGAGATGGGCATGGAGGAAGAAAAGACTTGTCCTAATGAAATAAAATGCAAGAAAACACATTGATTTGATGAAAACAGTTATGATGAAAAGTCCCACATGATGGACTGCTTCCCTACTGTGCTCATATCTACAGAAAATGGCACAAACATCCACAGATCTATTTTCTATTGTAGGATGTTATATTAAMTACAATTTTATATATATATTTATATATATGCATACATGCATATATATGTATATGTAGAGAGAGAGAGACAGAAAGACATTAATATATACATACATGCCTGTTTCTTTTTTCTTAACGTGATTRGAAGCAAGTAGTGGACAGATGAACAGCTGGTTCTTGATTAAACCAGGATACCTGTGTGATATTTACAGGATGGGGAAATACTGCACAGGATGTGCCAAAATTCTGACCTTTGTGTTGTGTAATAGCTCCTGGGTCTTATGGGATACCTGAGGAAGAAGTGTGTCAGGAAAGCCTTCTGTCATCTTCAGCAAATGAAGGCTGCCATACCTTCATTTGCTCACCCCCAAGAAGAGCTGCAGTTCMTGCGTTTGCATGCCCTGGGAGGGACCACAGATTCTTACTCTACCTCAAGGTGAACATGACTGTATCAGACTGGTTGAGTCAAACAGTCCAGAAATTCARCCACCCATATGATCTACAAAGGACCCAGTGAACACATCTCATCTTCCTTTATGAAATTCTTCCCTTACACATTCCTTCCCACCAAGTTCAAAGGCCAATTCTGGTTTAATGAAAAAACTTCCAAAATCAGGAGTGATCCATCTAAGAAGCATATCCACTAAGTTTTTCATTAACCACCAAAACTGCAYCATGGAAAAGCCATAGTTTTAAAGTTATATAAATTGAGGACATAAGACTGTCTGCACAACCATTGGCTGCTGTAGGACCTGCTTCTGAAAAAGATCAGACTCAGATGTACTGAGTTTAACCTTTTTAATACAATTTTTGTCAGGTGATACTTTTTTGCAGGTGGCCAGAAKGGAATAAGCAACATGCAGATGTATCAAGGTTCTGAGGGTGCCTGCACCTCACAGAATGGCTTAAAAATTATTTGTGAGACGACTCCTTGGGTATGTTTTGTAAAGCAAAARGTTTAATAAATTTATAAAATAATAAACAATAAMCTAACAAAATAGAAACCGAGCACAGGTACTTACAAACATTGTGCCCTGCTATGACACCCCAAGAAGCCTTGCTCTCTGCCTTAAATACAGGATGACTTAGTTGGGATTTTTGGCAAACTGCCCAATAGAGAATGACTACATTTCTGAAGGACAGGTAAAGAGATCTGTGTTTCTGTCTTGGTATTAAGCCAATGGCTGCAAGCAGAGCAAAGAACCTTCTACTTCTAGGGCTTTTCCTTTCGAGTCTTATGGTAAAACCGAAATCCTTTTTCCTTATGTGGAAAATACCGGTTTGGTTTAAAGCTGCATTACTACAGTCAAGGTGCCAGTAAATGGGACAATCAAGCCTCATGTACAGGGAGGAAGACATATGAGAGAGAAAGCAAAACAAGAAGAGGTTCACACAACTGTTTTATTTTTTTTTCCCCCTTGCCTCAGGAAAAACAGGGTTCTGTCATCGTGGGAAAAGCTACCTACTTCACGGTAAGTATCTTCAGACAGAATTTGTTCCTTTCCATTTCTGCACATCCCATGCATTTCTTAACTCCTATTACAGTTCAGCTTTCTGTTTCATATTCCTTATTTTGGCACTTCAGAGCCACTTTGCAACATATGGTCTATTAGGTGTAGACCTACAACTGCTTACATAACTCAAGGCTTGCTGGAGTACAAAGACCTTGGTATGCAACAGATGTACGAATGARCACACAGTCGAATATGCTGTGGATACAAAAGGATAATGATACTGCTCAGAATCAGATTTATTCTGCTTCTCCTGTGGAGTACACCTGTCTTCTGCCAGTGATACATGTGGCTCCAGCCAGCAAGGCTTCATCATCCAAAACTAAGCTTAGATCTTATTTCCCTCATTACTGCACTGTGATTCCCCCTATTACACCTCATTTACACAGGGCATCTACATGTTAATCTAAGCATTTCATTAGTTTTCAAGACAAACCCTCAGTAGGCTTGAAAGTGATACAAACAGATGCAAAAAAATAAACCTAGATGAGCAAACTTAAGTGTACCCGTGGGTTCACAAAAGGTTTTAAACAAATTCCCAGAAAGGAGATTAAAAGTCATGACACTCTTAGCTGTAAGAAAATGAGTCATGTTTGTTAACTCCTTCTGGCCATTCACTATCCCCTTTAAAGAGTGCTGTCTTATGCCATGAAGCGAGCTTCCTCAAAGGAGCCTCARCTGTGATTTTCTGCCAGATGGAGGTTATTCCAGAGGCCAGATATTAAGTCCTGGCTCCTGCTCCTTCACCCTGTGTAGATAGTGCAAAGGTGATGGAGCTACTCACATCCAGTTGGCAATTAATTGAGGAGTCTTCATGTGGGATAATTCTGACACAAATAAGTTTACACCATCTGTTTTTCCCTCTGACACAGGTGTTTGGGAATATTCCAGGTAGTCTGAGCTTCTTATATTGGGCTCCAGCAGTTTGGAGGGAGATCTTTAGGGGTCTGAAACTTATAGAAAGACAGACCAGTAGAGAAATGAAAATATGCCATGAAACAGAATGTCCAGGCAAGTTGTTGCAAAGCTCTCTTGAATGTTTATTATAATAAAAATTACTTGTTTCACAGACTGGGAACCAGAGGACGTTTCACCCYTTCATCCAGCTCTATAGCTTCAGGTTCCCTGACATATCCCCCCATAGCCCTCGCACCCCAAATACCCCACCACACAGCACACAGGCCAGCTCCTGCACCACTTCCATTCATCCCTCACAGGGGTCACACCTTTTGTGTTTGGGGTGCTTTGATATCTCTGAGACTGCAATCGCTGCATCAAAACTGGTTCACAAGCTCTCAGGGAGCAGGAGCTGCTGGCTAATGAAAACACAGGAGCCTGATTTCCTTGGCACTTCTTACCTGCATGAAATCAGGAACATTTCTCTTTGTCTGCAGTTACCTTGCAGATGAGTGTGACAGAAAGCAGCCTCTGCAGCAGTAGTGGATCTTCTACTAGCAAATCTTTCCTATATAGCATCCTAAATGGCTTTGCCACCAACAGTTTAATTACCTTAGAAAGCCATGGTTCCCTCTGAAAGTAAAGGATACTACCTAGAATTACCTCATCTGCTTCTTCCTGTGGCTATATTGTCAGACTTTATCACCAAATATTTGCTTGTTATAAACAGTCATTGGGGGAAAAAACATGCCAGTCTTTCTGCCTCCCAGGTAACTAATGCTACATTGTTTTTATCCAGTGAAGACCATCTTGCTTGAATTGTTCTTTCTGTGTATATTGCTCATCCAGACAGGTTGACATGTGCACAGGGTGCACCCACAAGTAAAAGTAATTCTGAGTCTGTAAAGGAGCAAAACCTTTGTGCTTCAAATGGCATGGGTTTCTTTTCTCATTGTCCCCATCTGCTTCTTCTAACCTCTGTCTCATGGTTTATACAGAGGGTAGACGAGGATGAGTATTTCTGACAAAGAAAAGCCTTCTTGCCCCTAAAAGGAAAGAAATTCTGCAGTATTTGTTAGAAAATAAGGGATTTTGGACCAGCGAAATTCCATGCATTTCAATCGCACTATCCCAAGTTCACTGTAAAATGGTAAAAAGGTTCTACATAATGTTTTAAGCTTCAAGTGCAAATTCACTTTGAAAACATTAAGAAACCTTCTACAGTTTTGAGAAAACATCAGATTTGAAAACACCCACATTTCTCATTTTCTATTTCCTTACTCTTTTGTATTGCACTATAGAAAGACTGAAGCCTTTATTTTATTTGATTTAGGGTAAAGAGAAAGTCAGGAGTCCAATTGAAATGCAGACAGTACCTGTCAATTTTCATGCTTCTCTTCTGAAAAGCACAGGGGGAATCACAATCTGAGACTGCCATGTAAAGTTGTAATACAATGTTAAACAYGCATTACTAGAAAACAAGATTTTCAGTACAGTAATGTGTCTAATGAGAGGTTTAAGCATAATTGCGAACTAGAGTAATAATAAATCATGCAGGAAGCACCAATTCTTAATTAACAGCCCATTATTTTGGGTAAAGTGCAGCTGCTTTATACCTTAGGTGTATATAATTAGGTGCAGCATAAACTATGGTTATATTTTTCTAATAGTTGAGCTCTGTAAAGGCTAAGTGCTAGACTAGGTGCTATTTTACTTTTCCTGTTCCAATTTAGTTTTCTCTTTTAAAGCTGCAGATTAAGTAGGCTCACTCTTAACAAATACTTACTTAATGTTCATATATATGAGACATAAACAAGGGAGCATTTGAAGTCTAACAACCAGTATTACCACAAATCATGCAGAAAAGTGCCTGAGTCTATTTACACACTCTTCTAAGTGCTGGCTGTGCTTTAGAAAAGCATCTTCAACTGCATTCCAACCTCAAAGTCATTTGCTGAAAGACAAATTATTTTGTTTCAGTCCTTAACAACCAGGAACTAAAAATTTATTTGAAAGTGTTTTATGCTGGCTTAAATACTGACGGTGCTTTCTCAAAAACATGAAAATGCATGYTGTGCCTTTCTCCCTTATAGGCTTGGCTTTCTCATGCTGTAATTCACTGCAACATATAAGCCTTTATTCCTTTTCCTATACAGGGAGTCATGTAACTCAGAKTGTTTTCCTGTTGTGACTGAGAAGATGAGGAATTATAAAAGACTAACACTACAATTTAACGCTTCAGAGAAACAGTGTATATCATTACTCCTCTGTAGCCAAGAACACTAATTAATATTTATTGCACCTGTCAAACCAGTAGTCATGGTCAATCCATTGCTGTAGCAGTTCAATGGGAGGCTGGGCACCATATTTCTCCTTGGAAGGCATGTTTAGGTCATCAACAAAGACAAAAGCTTTTTTCCCCGGTGGAGCACTGTAAACCCTCTTCTTTCTCCTGCAAAATTAAACCATTAATTTTATTCATGTTAATTTTCATCTTGCTTTGAAAAGGCAGAGAGAATGAGAGAGATTGGAAGAAGAAAAGAATAGAAAAAAAGAAAGAAGGAAAATCACACACTTTCTGGGGAGGCTGCCTGACATTATTATTAGAACCAGTTCTTTTGGAATCCATGACCTTTTATTTTTATCAGATGTGCTGTAAAGGTCACAGAAACATGGGGAGGACATAGTTATAAATCCACATGGAGTTTAATCAAAGGTGGCATGTTGTTCTGAAGTAAACAAGCTAATAAAACKATTCCAGTTTAAACAAAGAGAAAAAAAAAGGAAAAGAAAAACCCTTTGTTAAAGACTGTCAACAGAACTCTGATGAACTTGAATATATCAATGGAATTAATTAGGCAAGAAGGATCATAATAAGTGAATTTCAGTGTTGCATCCACAGTAGCCTCTTTGGCACCCTAAATAAAATGCTTTTATTTTGAGTCCTGCACCTCATTCCAAAGTGTGCTGTGGTGCAGTGTGCTGCTGGGGAGATGTATTCAGTTCAGCTAATTACAAGACAGAGAGAACTTGAACTAAAGGCAACCACGGAGCAGACTGCTTCAGTTCTATTAGCCTGTATCCTGATTGCATCACAAATGCTTGGGACACTGTGAAGTAACAACATAAATGGAAGAGAGCTATGACATCCTGCATTTCTGCATGTAGTATGACAAAAATTTTAATTAAAGGCTTGAAAAATTTTCCCTCTTTTCATTTTCTCCCTCAAAAATACCAGGTTGAGGTGTCAAAAAAAGGATAGTSCTCCAGTGTGGGTACTATATAAGCTAAGGAGTCAAAAGAAATGTATTGGTTCTACTTCTTCTCAAGTTTAACTGGTTGTGCTGGGTCCCTGGGAAATGTCTAACATACAGGAGGGTCTAGGAATAGGACAGGAGGCACAGTTGAAATACCAGCTACCAAGGGTGAAAGTGGTGAAACAACCTGAACTACTGGCTAGAACACATAAGTAAGAATTTGCTTCTCTTGAAGAATATGTAGATCATCTTGGCAAAGCCCAGTCCTACATGAGTCCTTGTGAATGCTGAATCAGATGCCAAGACTTACAGAATACATTATAAAATGGTCAGTGAATGGGCGTTTTAATGTTATAGATGTATATTAACAGCATCAAGCTTCTCCCTACAAAAGARTCTGGGCTAGGTTTTTCAGTACAATACTCAGAGAAATAGATAAACACTTTGAATATCTCACAGGCTGTCTAAATAACTCTTTGAAATAAGAACTGGCTGTCAAACCTACTAAGGTACATTTGAAATTCGTTTTAGCAGTTACATGACTCAACAGATGTCTAAATACCTTAGGAAATACAATCCTTTATGGTTAGATATACAAGGACAGATGTATACATATTTTGTCTCTTATACTAAAGCTTGTTACTCAGATGGGTCTGGATCCACTGGGAAAATTGGGTCATGCCACACACAGCTTTTAAGCACTTTGCCTTCTTAAGGAAACCACAGCTCAAGGCTGGGTGCTTGAGGCTTCTCCATATTATTCTCATTTGTGAAAAAAACAGGTTCCAAGCCACCACCTGTCAACGCTTCTATATAAAGACCTTATACACCAGGAATCTTCAAGTATCAGAGCAAGGCAAAATCAGCTTAAGGAAAGTCAGGCACCCCTCCACTCTTGTAATAGCTGGTTGCTTAACCCAAGAAACAGGAACTGTGTCAACCCCAGGAAAATGCCCTGGTTAGGGCAGCTCTCCTGCGAAATGGTGTAAATCACTGCCCAAGTGGACGGGTGGCCCAAACCTGGGTCCCCAGATCCCAGCAGGGAAGCACAGGCAGCCAGGGAGCCAGAGTCAGGGGAGGCAGGATGCAAACACTGCGGGGGGATTGAAATTGCAGTGCTAAGTGCCAGCATCTGTTTTGTGAGTCTAACCTACATGTCTTGGTTCTTTAATTCCTCCACAGGGTTTGTTACACGAGGCTGGCGAAATGTATCAAGAAGTACACTCTGGTCTGACTGTGGAAAGAAGCCATTTTCCCCATGCATATAATTATAGAACTAATTCTAGGGTCTTTTGTCAGCTGTCTTGCCTCACCCTTAAATGCTCTTGGATGGTTGTGGAGCCATAAAACAGGTTCAAAATAATGCTTGAAATTAATATGTTTTGATTTAGATGACCATTTATTTTACAGCCCTAGTTAAAATGTCAGGGAGATTTAACAGAAGATAAACTTTGTATTTGCTAGAATAATCCTAGCAGCTCAAAGCCATGTTTTGAGGGTCTAGTGTTAACAGTATTTTCCATTTTCCTTGACAAATGGACTGTAAGTTAGCCATCAGTTAATTACTGACAGATAGAGGTGATATATCAGATAATATCTGGTATCAGAGAATCACAGGAATTAGATGCAGAAAAGACTTCTTATACCGTTCACATCCCTTCCAATTTGAAGCATTTTTGTATTCTATATATCTACACAGTTCATTTTACATGACCTAAGAAATGATGCTTTCATTGTTTCTCCTGGAGTCAATTCATTAACTAATGACTCTGATATGAAGCTTAAATGTTCATTACTTTATTACGCTTCACAATGAACTGAACTCAGCTTTCAGCACATAGTCATAATTTTTACCTATCASCTGGAAGTGTACTCTATGAAAACGTCAGAATCATCATACAGCTACTGCCTGATAAAACATTACTCAAATCCTGTAATGTTTTCAAATCTTGAGCTATTAATAATTCAACATAATTAATTCAAAACACTTCACTCAATGTGAACCAGAGAGAGATGATGGGGAAATGATGCATATTCCATCTTTCAAGGGTGGAATTAAATATGGAAAACAARGAAAAGATAAAGAGCTGCCAACACTTGCTTGGAGTTTAATTCACTTGTTTTGAACTTACTGTAAATTTCACGTTTTTAAGACTTTCAACTAACTTCACAGGCATAAATGAAAAAAAAACTTTCCCCTATCACAAGCAAACAATTTAACATCGTTAGAGCTGTTTGTCAGGCATAAGAAGAAAAGAAACAAATTAACAAATGGATGAGATTTTGCTACAAAGGGGAGTAACAATTAAGCAGTCTTACAGAAAATAATTTAAATGCAATACATGGAGATTCCTTCCTCTTTTTGTTAAAGCTTATCAACAAAGAGTATTGTATTGCTAACACTTTTGCTTGATTAAGCCTTCTTTAAAAGCATGTTGTTGTTGCTCTTTTCTGATAGGGAAGTTTTTAAAATTTTTATTTATATAAATCAAGACTGGACCCAACCTTTGTTTTCCTGGCTGTAAATTCTTGCTGTTAAAAAGAACTGCAGGTGCTAAATTATGGCACAATACATTGCAGCTGCAGAAGTGCACCTGGAAAAAATTAGACTAGTAATGAAAATTTCACCTGAGAAGTGCCAAATTGGAAGTCTCAGAGATTGAATGCTTCCATTAAGCCACCACTCAGGAACAAGCCAAGTAATATATATTGAGACTTTCTTCTTTACTTTGACCATGAAGACTTATTTCAATGTGTTTTCCTATCAATTTGGGGAAAGAAGGGAAGAACTCAGAGAATGTTTGTCTCTCATCTCCATTAAATCCCTAGCCAACCTCTAATGCCAATAGAGGTACCAATTAGTACTAATTGTAGTAGACACTAATAGTGTAGACACCTGTCACTATCTATTGAGCTGGGACTGTCAGTAAATTCACAAAGGCCACCAAAAAAATCTGGAATAATAATGATCATCATTTTGGTACTGACCCAATCTGAAATGAAACTGTTGATTCTGAGATAAAAAGCTGAGCAATGCTTTTTGAAGGTACCATAATATAATAAAAGTAATGCACATATATATATATATATTACAGAAACACAAAAATGATACAGAACTTGTTACCATAGCAACAGTGCTTTCTGCACTGCACGGACCAATGATCCTCACTATTTTGGAGCATTACAATGGATTCATTCTTTATAGAAAGCCACCCCCCCTCTGGACAGTGGCAGGACCTGTGTGGGTAGAATGATGAACCTCAGTCTATCCTGTTCCTCTCCACAGCTGACACATRCATCACTCATGCCCACATAGTGCAATGTTCAGGTTTTCCTATTTCATGTGTAATAATGTGGTAATTTTGTATGTAATATGTCACAACGTGTTGAAAGGTGGCCACCTTTCATTTTGACAAAAAGCATCTGGAGCCTGTCACCTTCAGCACAATAAGGGSAACTCAAGGGCCCAGCCTGAGCATAGTTTCCAGGCCACCTACAGATTACGTGATGTAAGTCGTTCCAGTAAATGGTCCCTTCCCTCAAAATGGTTGTGGGAAGGACGAAAACTCCCATGTTGTGAATCACACTAAACCAGCCAGACACAGGACATGTGCTGCTTGGCCTGGGGATAGGAACCAGCCCCTGTTGGTCTTTGAGGAATTAGTAATTCCCACAATTCTGGAAGTACTCCAGGCACACACTGCAAACACTACAAGTGATAATAAACCCATAAAACACTGAATGTTAGAGATTCATGTAGGCATGATAGAGAAAAATTAAATCCATTTAAAATCCCTGCCAAGTTGTGATTAGCTATTATTATTTTTTAATTCATTGTAACATAAACTGTGCATAAGAGAAAAGCTAACAAACATAAATAAGAGGAGAGTTAACAAACACATTAATTTTCATTTTAACTTAGGTCTCTTGCATGAAATAAATGGAATTGGTAATGGTAACTCATGTAGATGAGTAAGATATGTTCTAAAATTTTCTGGATGAGGGAGCCCTGCAGAAATACCAACAGGATGCCATTTGTGAGCGGCTTCTCTCTGGCAATGAAGAGAACCGCCTGCAGTACTCAGAGCAGGTCATTCTTCCTCCATGTGGAACAGCTGGACAGCCATGGATTCTCAAGCAGTTTCTTTGCATCAAAGGAAAAAGGGGGAGAGGGASTTCAGCAGATTCCTATAAGCTGTGTTCTGCTCGAAGTTGAGCACCAAAGAAATCCTCAGGAACATATATGGAGAAGTCTTTGGGAAAGCATTTTCCCAAAGAGAGACATGTTTCATTTTTCAGTTCCCAGAGAACGTTTTGAATTTCTGCAGGTTGGGAAATCCACCATGAAGCTTCTGTCTATATTCTAATTTCTCATAAGGTTGCATCTCAGGGCCAGCAATGCATCTCAGCTTCAGCACTGCCTGATGGGCCCAGCTATGCTCAAAAGGACAGGCACTTTTCTTCATCTCTCTCTTGGAGGAAACACAGGAAGGGTATGCCATTAATCACTAACTCTCCAGACAGGACTTGTATCTGGAGTTCCTTTGCTCCCCAGAGGGCTGTGCAGACAAGCCTGAAAAGGTGCTGGTTTGCTCCTTGCCTTTCAGTAAAGTATTTCACATTCCCCAAGCAGGCATGAAGTGATGACTTTAATAGTGCAACCTGCCTATATKCTCTGAGAGAAAATGTTGCTACATGCAGCTAAGTTTCCACTCAGGGGCCTGAATGTACACCTTGAAAAGACCTGTCTGTGAGAGAAGCTTCTTGGCAGAGATCCCTCTTCTTTTTAAAACTTAATTAATTGGTCACCAAGGGATGGTAGAAGAGCTCAGCAAAGAACTTTGAAACAGAAGCTGTAATCAAACTATGGAAATCACTCCACCYATGTTTACTTCAGCAGGTGGGTAAATGTAATCTGCTCTTGGAGAGAGGCAGCACAAGAAAAGCTCCACAGAAGGAGATGAAGTTTCTTCTCGAGTCCCTGAAGAGCATTCTTCCTTATCTCGTGTTCCAGGCCAGAGTATTTTGACTGACACAGAAGAGGGTACACTGCAACCTTTGCCTTTCCGTCACTGCCCCTCAGCAGGGAGGATTTGGACAAGTTAAGAACCAAGTAGACACAAAGAAATACAGAGTGTCTTTCCTCACCTGTTGAAAGAGGGGAAAGCCAATCTTTGTAACAAGGTGTGAAAGAGATCTCATTTATGAGAGCACACTCTGCACTGTCTGTTAGACTCATTATTTATTTGACTATTAAATTCAGTACATGACTTCAGTCATGCAGTCAGATGTCTGGTATTCATTTTCAGTCAGTTGACAAACTGCCTGAAAGTTTGAGTCATTTGATCAAATTCTTAATGAAATAATCACTGGCTGAGTCACGCTGACAGATCCAGGCTGGGTTCTCCTTTAGCTGATGTTTTTGTAGACTAGAAAGTTGCCTTGTGCTGAATGTAGCTAAAATGTCTCTTTGATCAGGCAGTTTGGCACTGTTTGCTATGCTGAAGGTACCTTGTGCACCTCTGCCTGAACAGCCTCCTGCTGCTTCCATTCTGCCTGAGAACCATGACCAACTCACTCCTCCTCCCTTCTCTGGGGCCACCACCTCCCTGCTCCCCATTCTCAGCTGATGGCTGTCCAGATGGACTTGTATTATTCTGGCTATCCAGTATCCAGTGCTGTGCCCCCAAGAGAACCCTGCAGTCTGTCCAGCCTCACCCTTAGTCCTCACTCATGAGTATCTGCACTGGAGATGTTTTGTGGGGGGTTCCCTAGTGCCATGACCACCCACAGCCTTCTTTTACTAGTTAGGCTGCATTTTTCAAATTGTTTCCACACATCCAACTCTCACAGCACCCACCTCAAGATGAGAACTGCTGCCAGGTTTCCCTCTCAGGGTTCTATTTGGGCTAGCTCCTGAACCCTGATGGTTTTGCCCGGCGAAGGACGAAGGTAAAASACAGGAGGCGCCCTTTTTTCTTCTTGGGAYGAGGGTCCCCGTTTAATTGATCCAGAAGAAGCAAAAAGAGGACTAGGGCCCCAGGGAACCCCGCTTTGAGCCCTCGGTGAAGAGGAGGGGGAAGGGGAGGAGCCCCCAACCAGTAGGAATTGATCCAAGGGGAGGGGAAAGGGGCATGGGGGAAGGAACAGACCAAAATGCAATAAAATAGAGGGTTTTTTTTCAGGAGATACCATATGCACTGCAACAAGCTGCCTACACCATGTGGGCCAAGTCAGATGCTGTGTTATTTCATCATTGAATTTACAACACTAGATTGTGTTGATTACTACATAAAATACCACATCCTTGGTGCTGGGGGTTCTAGCTTAGTAGCAGATGTGTAGCAATTAAAATGTTAAAATACAGTGACCTTTATTACAAAAATAGTTTCTCTGTTTCAAATTCCCCCAAGAAACTATATTTTACAAGTCTCTGTGATCAATGGGAAACCTTAAAATTAAGCTTGCAGTACCAATAATGCAGTTTGATTTTGTTCCCAGGGATGCTTGTAGATGCATACGTTTAAGATTTTGCTCACTGAGTAAATGTTTCTGCAATATTCACTATCTGCTTCAGTTGAGGAGGTTACAGTAACTCAGGAAATGATCCTGGTTTCTAAGAAATAATCCTGAGTGATCTTGGCCAAGCACAATCAGAGAAAAAAAATCATCTAGGCCATTAAACTATCTAAAGTGGATTGTTGGTATTTCTCATTAAAAAAAAAAAGGCTTTTTCTTTAATATAATTTTGGAAGACCACCTTTCAGGTCCTTCAGCAACTTTTGGCTCAGAAACAGATATGAAGAGAGCATGAAAGGCACTTTAAAAATATGTAACAGTTTTTTCTAGATATATATTATATTTTTCAGAATCTGCATGATCTCACTCATTTAGTAGCTAATCCACTGCAATCCAACAATTAAGCACATGGACTTTTCAAATAATTTTTATTAACTGGAAAATCAAAATGCTAGTAATCGAAAACTGACTATATGTTGCACTTTGCACTTTACACTATAGCACTTTGCTAGAATCTGCTCTACTCTTGCATATGCTCTTTGATAAACTGAAAAGAATCCCCTTCTAAGAATTTTTCTCTTTTGAGAGAAAATTCCTATTTTAGTGTGGGCTAAAACAGTGCAGCTTCCTCAGAGGGTATGATGACCTTGTCAGGATTGGGACAGATAATTTTTGGATGTCTAGTTATTCCAAATCTTCTGCCTAGGCTGCTTTAACATTTTGGTTTTTTATGACAGACTTTGAAAACACAGCTTATAGAAAAATACAAATATAAAACAAAAATACATGGAGCAAGTGGTTTTATCTTGACTACTCAGAGATTAAAATGATCATGACTTGTGAGCCCCACAGCAAACACCCTTATGGCATTTTCTAATCCTTTGTAGTATCGGTAGGATATATTTCTCTATTCACTAGAGCCTGCCAATTGTCATAATAGCAGTTATCAAACCCCAATGTGCATAAAAATGCATTCTTTATATACTTGAACTATTTATGTAACAGCTGAGTCAAATTCTTAGTTTTGTTTGCTCAGGGAAGCTATAATTATTACAGTAAGTTTTAGTACCAAAAATATAATCTCCAATATTTCTAAAGAGTCATGCTTGCACTGAGCATTTTCAGTACTTTCTTTCACTTAAAAAAAATTATTCATTTATTTTTGCATTGATTGAGGTGTGATACTGCCCACAGATCGCTTTTCTGGTGCTTGCAAATATGAATTTCGATGTTTTGTCTAGGCTGTCTGGCAAGCAAGGCTCTCCATATTGAAAGGTGCAGAATATGCTATGAGCTCCCTTTTATCATGCCAATTAACATTTGACTTGTTTGTCTGCCATGTGATGAATTAAAAATGCATGATTTAGATGCTGGTGAGCTAGCCATTTTCTAGATATAATCCCCTGGATGCTGCCATTCTTCCAGTTGATCTTTTTGCCCTCCGTGGGTTGGCAAGTACCATATATAGCCTACTGCTCAGATCTTTCCCTAACAGATGGCTCTTTACTGGGTGGGATTCAATCTGGTGATTCCCTTTAATATGCTTTAGACTGAAGAATATCCAGGGACAGGGAGCTGATTCACTCTCCTAAAGCAAAAACATCTTAAGAAGAGAAGGTTAAGCAGACATGCTTTCTGGACTATGCGCTGTTCTACATATGCTATAAATCAGAATTTTTGTCAACATCAATTAAAATGTAGTTTCCCCAGTAATAAACATTACATAGAGAAATAAATTAGCTTTCATTTATTGTGTCATAAATGRAAGAAAAKCATTTCATRTTATTTTGTGGATGATCTCTGTGGAGCAAACTGAGCACAATTACATATTTTATTTTAATTAAAACTCAGGATACCCTTTGAGTTTTGTTAGGAAGATGTCCTGGGTATGATTAGCTGAGGCCTGTGCTGAGAAGTTAATTTGACATACAACATATTTTTCATGAGGTAACTGTTCCAGGAAGTTGTWTGTAATAGCTATCTTTCCCAGGCCTGTGGGGGCAACAAAAAGTAATGGCTTATCCTGAAGCAGCAACTTCTCTAGCATGCAGCACATCTGCATAACAGTCCCAGTGGTACTCATAGTAATGCCATTAAGCTGAGAGAAAAAAAGMAAGAACCAAAAAATGCAGGTACTGATAAAGGTGTTTCATTACCCACTGTACACAGAACAGCAGTAGAACTCAGTCATAAAATAGTTTCAGGTCACAATAAAATCAAAACCCACAGAAAATACCTGGGAATGACAAAGGAGTTACAGTTTATGAGCATTGGGCTGGGTGGAATTGCCAAGTTGGAGAATTAAGCACAAAAGAGCACCAAGAAATCCTGTTTGGTATGAGGGAGGGAAGCTATTATRCGCAAAGCTGGTAATGAGAATGCAGTGTTGTTAACTGTTTTCTTTTACAATATTTGACACCAGGATGGCTTAATGCTATGTTGTTTTCTCTTCAAGCTACAGTTTTCCTTTGCAAGAGTGTGAGAGCAGAATTCTAATGTAGGTATACACTGGGAAAAAAGGGCCTCACTGCTCTGCTTTGTCTTTTTCAATCTCTTACACTTTAACTGGAAGGTCATTTCATTTATTACACACAGAAAAGGGCAGGAGCCAGGCTTAAAACTTGCTATGTACTCGTATATCAAACTGGCACTTACTTTGTTCTCCACTATTTGTCTTAGCTTCCTGCCCTCATCACTACTATGGGTGCATGGTCTGGCTAGAGAGGGGTGAAAATAACCTCACTGCATGCACTCCTCCTTCACACCCTTCCAAAGGAGTTACCTGAACTTGGGGTATGGGTGACAGAATTGTTTGGTTGTTCCACAAGGCATCTTCTAACCTCAGCAGCTATTTCTCTGCATGAGAAAGCTACAAAGAATGTGTGCTCCATGCAGCAGGTTCACAAAGCAATTTCATCTATTCACAGCTGGCTTATTAAGGGAATCTAGCAAATGACAGTATCATTGAAGCATTACATTTTCTGCCCTTTTCCTTTTGAACATAGCTTTGAAAATGTAACCAATATAAGCTGATAGAAACCAATTGCTGGAGTTGATAGGTTGTCACTTACATTTCTTGAAAACTAGAAGTTATTCAGTCCCCTCTACCAGGGTCCAAATTGTGCTTTGAGCAACAACAGCTGCAAGAATATTTTCCTTGCTGGTCCAGGGCTAAATATAGTGCCATGTCTGCATTGCCTTCACCAGTTTCTGGGCTGACAGGTCTCCTCCCAGCCCAACCTGGCCACAGCACAGCTACTACACTGAGCAGCTGGTGGAAATATACTGTACTAGGCTCTCGTACAGTAGGGTCCAAGTGTGGAAGTGCAGAAAAAAAAAGTGAAGAAAAAGCCACTCTTATGTAATGCTCTGTCTTTTTCACATGAACTCTCTCTTTGGCTGAGATTGAACCAGATAGGCCTCCTCCCTCATTCTCCTGGATTATTACTGTCAATGCATTTGCTTCAGAGTGGATATATTGTGTGCAGCAACATTTTGCTAGGCAGCACACAGACATACAGATAGAGCTAACACAAATCCTGCAAGAGCCAGAATTATGAACAGAAAAAACAGCTAAAAAGTTGGATGGAAAGCCAGAGATGTGGTATGGTGTCCCAGGGTAAAAACAGCAATTTTGAAGCAAAATAGTTAACAGCATCCCTAGCTGGCTGTGATAGGGTTCCTTCCAGCAGGATACTGCGCTGAGCAGCACAGGTGGGTAAGACCCATTATCCTCTTCTGAGGATGTCTGTTACGTTTCTACAGAACCATGACCAAATATACAAAATACATCAGTGCATAGGGAGTCAACATCCTTTTTGTTTTAATAAGAAGCCTTGAAGCCTTTTAAAGCTACAGACTGAAGAGGAAGCAGTTGGTCAGTACTCCTGCAGTAGAGTATGGCCTCTCCTCTGGGATTCCTACCCATTTTTGTAAAAAAATAATTAGTTGTGTTTGAAGCATGTCCTAAAGTACTGAAATGGTCCCTTTTCCTGACCAGAACCTGTCTCTGGGCCTGGCTTTACATTACTGATGGGCTGGAATTAGATATTCTTGCAGATGGACACCCATTTTTAGTAGTGCCTCACCCCTGCACAAATCACATACTAGGGGACCTTGTTGTGCTGCCATAGAAAGGGGTAAAGAGAGGAATAAAAAAACTATTTAATTATCACAGAAAGTTTGTGGCTCCAGAGACGTGCACTGTACACATGTGAGGATACATAATTAAGCTGTGAWTTATGCACAGTTTGGCCTGTACAATATTGCTAGCTGTCTTACAGATTGGTTTCATTCCAGTCCAAATTCTCAGCCTAAAAGGTTAACTATATAATGCTCCATATTATCAGTAATCCATTTTTCTTGCTTTCAGCAGCAGGAAGAAGGTGGGCATACAGCTAATTAAAATACATTTGTTGAAAAGGTCATGCAGAGCTACAGTTCAACTGAATAGAAGGATTATGATCCTATTCACCTAGCCTGGTGAATAGAATCATAATAGACAAACATACTGAGGACAGAGCCTAAGATACAATTAATCTGTTTTGCTGTCACAGAATGGAAAATGGCTCAAACTTAATCATGTTCTGGTCATGGAAAAATCCCAATCCTTAGTGTTCCCAACATGCTCTGGTACAGTCGTAATATGTTATGACCATGTTTTTCACACAAGATTTAAGGAGTCAGTTGCTCCTAGTCTATTCAAATGCAGTTAGAACATCTAATTCACGTTGCTGTAAAAATACCAGTTTACTTCACAGAAGTAATTTGAACAGCACAGCCACATATTGGTGGCTACTACCTCCTGGCAAATAATTAAGTAATTAAAATACATTCTCAGTTTTAAACTACTGATCATCCCCTCTGTCCTGGGAGAAAACTTACAACAAACAAAGTTATGCATGCCTCCATCTTCTATGGAGTCTGATCTCAGTTCAGGAGTCTGATATTTGACTTTATAAAAGACAGGAACTGTTTTATGTTTAGATTTCAACATTCACCAGAGGAATCTAAAGGTATCTTCTATGCATGAATACATACAAAAAGAAGTTGTGAATATAGCATTTTTCATGCTACTCAGTGTTCTAAGTCAGACACCTCCATGAAGCCACAGACAGGAGAAGATTTTTATGCCAAGGATAGTAGAACATTAAAGAGAATAAGATTATATTCATCAGCCTCTCACATTACTCAGAAGAGGTTTGAAAAGCCCCATACTTGTGCTGATTGTGATCATTATTCACCCTGGGGCTTTTTGTTGCTAGATACTGATCCAAGTCAAATTTTATTATGGGGACTCCTGCAGAAACTGAAGGAGCTCAGCTGTTCATCCAGCCTCTGCACATGTGTGACCTATGAGGTGATGCTGTAGGACTGTGATGACCCATGCACTTCTGAAYAGTCATCATGTACCCAGGGAAAAAGATGCAGTTGTCATTCGTACTGGAGTGAATCCAGTACACCAGCAGAAACAATAACTGAGTGAAAACATGATACCTACTTGATTATGCATAGAGGTAAAAATGCAAACACAGGCAGACAGCAAACACGGGTAGTGTGATTGCTAAAAATGAAAGGTAGACCAAGACAAAATCTATTTATAGGTCTTCAGGTTGAAGGAGGTTTAAATTCCTTATGAAACTGCRAAGACTGACAGAATGATGGAGTGTAATTAATGAAAATACAGATGGTCAGTGACCAAGATTAAAAGTTAGGTTCAAAATACAATAGACCAAAAGCTAGATGCCACAGTGCTGAACTCTTAACCACCTTCTCCTTCTGACATTCAAGATTTCTTATGCAACCTAAAAGGTTGCTGGTACAGGTGATCTTGTACATCATTGTTGTGCAGAGCAACAAAACTGGAAAGTTTTGCTCAGCTCTCTCAAAAATTTGAAGCAGCCTTGAAAAAGAGGGTAAATTAGCATGAGCTACAGTGCTTCTGCTCTGCAGTGGTTAAACAACAGATCCATKTCCAACACGGCACGGTAGAGTGCCCTGTGCAACTGCACCCTACTGGCATGACACACAGTGCCATTTCCCCAGCTGACAATGCATCCAGCCTGGTCTCCAATAGCACCACAAAACTATGTGTCACACACGCATTCTCATATGCAAAACGGGCTCACAAATAGCCAGCATGCTGGGCAGGAAGCTGCCTAGAGCTAAYTGACACATGCAGCTAATGACAACAATAAGTCTTAAGTCCTGTCCCTCAGGCAGAAGTTGCCTCCCAAACTCTCCCGTGAAGATTGACATCTGTACTTTCTTCCTTCCTAAGTTCTAAGCAGGATCTCAATCCCTCTGCAGAGGTAATCCTCATTACTTATTGTCCTCCTTACACCTCACACGAAGACAAAACCAGGAAGCATTAGGCTAGCATGGAAAAGGATGCTGAGTTCCTATGTTGGAAGTATATAAAAATAATGCAAGATACGTATGGGAATCAGGAAGAAGGGGTTGATGAACTATATTTGA
The DNA here is from genome assembly GCA_902810485.1 of Alauda arvensis. Taxonomy (NCBI): domain Eukaryota; kingdom Metazoa; phylum Chordata; class Aves; order Passeriformes; family Alaudidae; genus Alauda; species Alauda arvensis. The sequence continues at coordinate 918,964 of CADDXX010000066.1, read as the reverse complement.
TTTTATTATAAATCTCATAGTTTAAGGAAAAAATGTTCAACTGTGAGAGGAAAGGCCTGGGTTTCAGTATGGTTTAATCCACCAACCCAGAAGAAGAATTAGAGTGAGGTGTGATCCCAKGTGGGCCTCTGAACCAGTACAGACTATAGCTTTATATCCTGTCTATTACACCAACTTGTTCAGTGCACATTAGCACAGCCCCAGAGCTACCTTTGTCTTTGTCCCAGAGTAAAGAAAGTCAGCCTGAAAGTCAGAGGATTTCAGAGGGGGCTTCAAGCAAAGCAGAACTATAAGCAGTGATCAGTCAAACACTTGGTAGATGAACACAGAAGCCACAAGCAAAGATCATACGCTAAGAGAAAGAGAAGGCAGCAGGTGCTCTCAGAGCTGTTCTGAAGGAGGACTGTCCTGAGTTGCAATGCAAGATGTAACCAAAAGTATGTATTCTATTCCCACCTGTTGAAACCAGTTAGGGAGGTGGGGCAGTTTTTATCTCATCCAAGACCCATCTTCCCTCCAGGGGGATATCTGCTGTTAATGGGCCATTAAGGCTCACTGCATGACATCATCCCATTGTGAGATGCTCCACCCAGTGGGAGGAGCCAAGCATTCCTACTTAGATAAAACCTGAGATTCAGAACAGCAAGACAGCCTGTTTCCACTTCACAGAAGACAACTGGACCTATCTCATCACCACTAGACCTTCAGAAGGAAACTACACCCTTCTTCTTCATCTCTGCTCCAGCAAAATCACATCTATCACTCCAGGAGGACTTAATTGGACTGCTACCAACACCCTGACACGGTGTCAGGTTGTATTCTGACTCTGTCTGTGGTTTTTTTGTTGTTTTTTTTTTGTTTGTTTGTTGGTTTTTTGTTTGTTTGTTTGTTTTGTCTGGGATTTTTTTTGTACTACTACATTTTTATTTTTAATATTCCTAGTAAAGAACTGTTATTCCTATTCCCATATCTTTGCCTGAAAGCCCCTTAGTTTCAAATTTAAAATAATTCAGAGGGAGAGTGTCTACATTCTCCATACCAAGGCAGGCTCCTGCCGTCCCTAGCAGACACCTGCCTTTCCAAACCAAGACAAAGACACAGTTGGAGTGGCCTCCTCATGGAGCCGAGTCTGGCTGCCCATGGCCTTCGAAGGTCGGTCAGGCTTACCTGTAGATGATTTCTCAGAGGGAAAGTTTCCTCTAGGTTTGATCTCAGGTGGAGATGGGTTGCTCGTCTCTTTCAAAACAGAGCGAAGCTGATAGGGAACAAACCAAGTCTCTCAACATTTTCAGAGTCATAAGAATAAAATTATTAACTAAACTAAAAACAGAGTAAAAGGAGAAATTCTGTGAACAATGTTACAAAAACCTCTTTTCTTTTTTGATTATCTACTGTCTGACAGGATATGAGTTCTGACTGGAGGTTTCTGAGACCACAGCTGGATTTTGTGATTCCCTTCTCTCTCATAGAGACTTCAGTGTCTAATAAGGATTAAGCTCATGCTGCAGGCTTTATCACAGTGGGCACCCTAATTACAGTCTTATTCCTCTACACARCTGTTTATTTTCATCAAACTTGTGGAATTTAATATTTTTAAGACTATCTTTCCACTTTGAAATTGTTGAAACTAAAATAATAAGTTCAAAATGTACTGAAAGAGAATCTCTAGATTCTGGATCATATTGGTCATACTTTCCTAAGAAACTAGGTAAAAATCTGCAGTACCAGTGAAACTAAGGTACTTTCAAAGGTAAGGTATAAGGAAGGGAAGTTTTCAAAGGTATATTTTGGAATCAGATGCTCAAGTTTGATTAAGTCCCACCAGAAGATCTGTATCTGTGAGATTTTTCTTCATTACAAAACAAAACTAACAAGCACTCCAGAAGACTGTACTCATTTGTTTTCTTACCCCGTTGAATAGATATCCTCTTCTTTTGACCCACATGACCCTGCATAATGTTAGCTGTACTAATTGTAAACAAAAGTCATGCTGTCAGAATAAAAGGGAGATGAATTAGCAACAATAGAGTTCATTAAAGCTTGTTAATCTTTAAGAGGATGGGTGTGATATAATTGGAAGAAAGGCTAAGAGCTATGTGGATAAAATTTTTTCAGGGGAATACATTTCACTCCATATGACAAAATATAATTAAAAGTCAGCCAATAAATCAATTGTCAAAAGCCCAGTTACAGCTGTCTTTCTTTTTTCTTTGCATTTTAAATATGATGATGTTCTTTAGCCTGTCTGACCTACTGTGCTCTGCTCCAGTTTTAGCTGCAGGTTCCATCAGGCTAGTTCTTATTGCTCCAAYGGAGAGCAGATACTCCCCCTGTATATTTTCCACACTTTCCTCCCCTTAGTTTCCTACCCCGTGTACTTAGCTACCAGGTCATCCTTGTAACAACATCTGCTGCAGTTTTTCTTTTACTCTCTGACCTCTACTTTCCCTGCATAGCAAACCTGATACTTCTTCTGACAGCCAACCACAAAATCAAGTCTTTGCAACTGACTCTCCTGTCTGTAAACCAAATATCCAGGGATTTGCAGTCCTCTGCTTCAGTCCCTGAGAGATCCCTCTATGTCAGATGTCACAGCCTACTCTCCTGGATTCTTTCTATTTTAACTGCCCCACAGTCCTTATCTCCTTCTCTGCAACTTTGTAGTCATAACATTTTATCAATGATCAGTTCTTCATTTTCCCATTAGAGATGACTGAACTTCTGCTAACAGTGCTTTTGTGGTTTGAATATCTTCTATCTTCCACTGGACACTTTAGTCTCATGGTTATGGTTCAGGTTGTCTCATCCAGAGCAGTGCTCTCTTCCCTGGACAATCTTTACTATCACTGCAGTGCCAGGCTTGTCCATCAGCCCATATGGAAGGAAACCTGGGAAGTATAAGCTTAAAGCTAGAACATCTGCACCCACAGCATGCACTCACCAAGAGGATTTTGCTTGTCTCCCTTTGCATTATTACATGCTATCTTATCTCTCAGTTTAATGCTGCTTCTGCTGGTACTGCCTATCTCTGCTAGACAGTGAGCTCCTTGAATCACAAGCTTTTATGTGTAAGCTATCTAAGCAACACATATACACTCAAGGTGTCTCTTCCTTCAAACATAAACATATTATTTGTTACTCTCATAGTCAAAATAGGTGCTTCTGAGGGAGGGAGGAGAGATGGGACTAAATAGCAGCATAAGGTAATTTCTCCACCACATCATTACTTCTAAGTGCTCTGTCATACTTCTGAGGTCTGCTTTGTAGYTGCAGAAGTGTGTTTACACACCCATCTGCCTTAGTCTGAATGTGCACAGACAGCTGACAGTGACTATTGCCAGGGCCCTGAGGGCATCCCCAACACACCCTTGCCTGAACACCTGTCCTTGCCTGAACCCCTGGGGTTCCCCCCACCCTGCTTGCATCCCAGCACTCCATTTCAGCTGTCAGTCCCTGCCCCAGCAGGACTGGTGAGCCCTGTCTGTCCTGCTCCTGACCGGGGAGATGGGATGGAACCTGGTTTTCCCGTGGAGAGCTCTTAGACCCCTCAGGGCCCCGGCARTTGTTCCCAAGAGTCCAGCATTTTACACAGGCTTTCACAGAGAAAATACTGGGAATGGTTGAATCTCTGCTGCAAGGCCGGCCCCTGCATCAGCTCCATGCCTGTGACTACACTGAAATTAATGTAATCTGTCAGAATGTCATGCAGTATGCAGAATTGTGGTGTTTATATTTGTGGAGGGCTTTTTATAGGGGGTTGGTGCAATGAAAACACCCACCCTGTATCTTTCACCACCTTGTATTTGCCTAGTTTCCAGGCTTGCCACACTGCATTTTGGTCATGGTTGCACTAATCCATGCTCCTCAAGTGTCAGATTCTCCCCTCTTTACACTGTTGTCACTGATACTTCCCATGTTTGGCTAGAATGCTGAGTGCTGCTGCATTTGCTGCAAATAATAATCATGGAGGAATCACTTGAAAAGCAATGTATTGTGAAACTGGTGTTATATTAAACCCCTGTTCCTACAGCTGTCAATAAGCTAATTTTTTTTACAGGATGTCATGGGTTAGCACAGCTTAGTTTTAGTTAAAGAGGAAACAGTTCCCTGTAAGGACCTAGAAAGTACAGCCACCAATCAGGAGCTAATTCTAAATATTGACACCTTATTCAGCCAGTGAGAAAGTAAAGTTTGGCTCTGTGAATTACCCATATCAAGCTGAGTACCCTGGGAACTGCCTCTTTTCCCTCCCTGTCTCTGAAGAGGTAAGACAGCAGCCTGGCTCCCTCCTCTCGGGGGGCCTTCTGGGCCCTGCCTAGCCCAGGCTTTTCCCGGGATGCCTGCCGGGCTTGGTGACTCCCAGGCAGGGAGGGGGAGGAAGATATGCCCCAGTCCTGATCGAGTTTCTAGCGGCTGCTGGCGGGGGAGGGGAAGTCACAGCTTTTAACATCTAGCTGATTCCCTGGGTCTCTGTGGAGCAGCCCTGAGCCCGAGTTGAGCCACCCCAACTGAGACCGAGGGGTGAAAGTGGGGACACATCCACCAGCTCAGCTACTGGGATGTTGGCCGCTGTCCCCCCCCCCCCCACATGGAGCTTTGGAACCCTTGAGCTGCCACTGGTGCCTGGCTGAGATCACATGACCATCTGCAAGCCCAAGCTAGATTTTAACTCTTTCTTTGACAAGGTGAAGCTTGCAGAACATTGATCCTCTCTAGAGAGAAAGGGAGGTCATAGTGGGGACATTTTCATTGAGACTCTATGAAGATACTGAGGTCTGTGAGAGTGATATTGTCTCTTAAGTGATGAGGAGATGAGAAGATGCCTTAGGCTGAAAATATTTTGTGAATTGTGGTAACAGACTATAATATGCTAGAATATATCTTTAAATTGTGGAAAATATGAACTGGGGAAATGATTGTTCAGATTGGTGGTTTTGAGCAAAGGTATGGACTAAGTRAATATTGATGTAGCAGTGATCCTGTGGTCTCCTGAGGTATTTGAGCAGAGTAGGAGAGTGTAATGGAATCCTGTGCACCAGTGCTTTGATATGCTAAAGTCCTTTCAGCCAGTGAAGAAGTGAGACACATCTCTGCCCTTGAATGGGATGAAGAACATCCTTTGCACCTGAACTATTCATTTTAAAATGACAGCTCAGAATGCATAGAGCCCATGACCCAAGTGCAGCTGATGAGAAAAAGCTGCGTGATATGGGAGAACCACAGATACAGGTTCCCAGGTGGACTGTTTCTTTCTTGTGGAGTTACCATAACCAGAAGAGACTTCTCCCTCTAAAAAGACTGATGAAAGATTATTTTATAAGTGGTACAGACCTTGGGTTCTGAGTTTTTTGTCTTTATACATTGTGAGAAAGAAAAGAAGCTGGTGGGAGAGGGGGTAATGTTTTGAAAGTTTAATTTGATTCTTCTTTTTTTCTTCTAGTGTGTGTGAATAAAACTATCTTTATATCTTTTAAGTTTGAGCCTGCTTTGCTTTCTCTAAATCCTATCTCACAGCAAGAAAACACTAAAACCACTACACAGGAGTCCCTGTCACAAAGTACCTCCAGGTCTATGGGCAGCATTTGAAGCATGCCCCATTGACCAGCAGCAAAAATACTGCTTCTGCCAACAAAGCAGTATTTGGAGTCAGCCACTCCACTACCATACAGTTTCTGGGAAAGGTACAAGAGCAATTTTTCCTCATACCAAAGCAACAAGCTTTTTATTCTCCCATTGTCTTGGAGTAACCAGCTCCCACATAAGCACTGGGAGTTATCTGAGCACCTCAGGTCCTCAGAGCTCTGGAGCTGAGCATTGAACCTACCTCTTTTACACGTCATTGACATTGCTTTATCTCCTCAGCTCAAAGGAACTGCTTGTGGTGGACTTAGGCCTCAGTCACACTGGCAGGGTTCACATGAGTGTCCATGCTAGAACTTGTGTGAGCCAGACTCTGTGGTCAGCCCTCCACAAAGATGTACCTCTAGACTCTGCCATGAGACCCAATGCTGGGAATGAGTGATGGGGGTCACAGATCCCCTAGACGTGGCCTTAGCTTCAGCCTCCGACATGATGATCTCAACCAGCTCAGCATCTCCTGATGACATCTGTTAAAAACTCATCATTGCATAGAACAACCCCAGTGCCTTGGAAGCACTCTAAAGAGCTGGGACCAGCAGTGCACTGCTATGGTGTCTGCTGGCTGCTTTCACCAAGTACAGAGCATGGGCACAGTTGGCTGTAAGGTTAGACAGGATGGGAAACGACAGAAAATCCTGAAAAAGGCAAAAGAATCAACAACAAATATTTCAGCTATGAATTTGTATGCTTGTATCCTGTCCCAGTCATCTCTTATTTATTAGTAACAACTCCTCAGTAACAACTCTGACTTTAGAAATGGGAAGTAGTCTGATTATGTGCATATTAAATACCTAGCACCCTGTACATGCTATATATAAATAATTCATAATGTTCCTAATAATATGACAATACTATTCACAATTTTCACAGCTGTCATTTTCATCCTAGGCAGAGACAAGCCTCATCCATACTAAACCAAAAACATCTTAAAATATGTATATATATAAAGAGAAGGCAAAAGGAGCAAAAGTATCCTTCTTTCTAACACATCTGAATCCCTTACCCATAAGCTGTAAACACATCAGTCTCAGGTTCAGAATTGYAGTGTGAAATGAGTGGGACCAAAACTCCGCCTAAATACGAAGATTTAAGGTGTCCCCAAAAGTTAACCATTCAATTTACAGGAGAAAAGTAGTGTGCCAGGTGAGGTAAATGTTTGAGTTTAGTGATATTTATACTATCAATTTAGGTCACCTTCCAGATTGGGTATGTAGAATAGCAATAACAGAGATTATTACTGCAGGTTAATTGCATAACTACAAGGATGTACAGGTTGTTTAAATAACACTGCTGTGAACACAGATCTGCTTGCCTGCTATCACCATATTTTAATATGATTTCTTGTGGTGTGAATTATGATTAATGAATTTCTAGGTGAATGAAATACAACATTGTGATTTAATGTAACACATTGAAATTTCTCTGCTGGCATCTCTGTTCTACAAGGAAATTAGAGTTACTCCTTAGTCTGCTTGTGCAAGGGATTCTAAAAATATTTTGGGAACAACATATGTGATAAGTTTTGAAAATAGGAAGGGATTTCTTCAAAATAAAACTTAACCTTAAAAATAATTACTAGGGAAGAAATTATGTCATCCTTTTAGAGGTTCTGAACTGTGACCTTTGGCATGGGTGCATTCAATCTTTGTGGACTTAATACAGAATTTTTCCTTTGCTTTCTTTAAGTCAGACCTTGGTGTATTAAAACAAACGCACCCTATAACACCGGTCCATGGAAATGTTTGAATACCATATATCTCATCTACTGTCATATACATGGATAGTATAGGGTTAATTTTCTCATCAGAACAGGGAATTTATGATTGTTTSTAGCTTATTGAAGAAATACCTCATGTTAARGGCCTTATCATTAAGTCTAGCAACAAATCTGACTTAACTCAGTCACAATTAAATATGGAATTATTGACTATAAATAATACATAAGGTATTCAATTATTTTAAATACTTAATATTTTTATTAAAAAAGAGAGTTTAATTTTGTATGAAGCCCTGTAATTTTCTTTGTACTGTTTTAATGAAAATATTATTGTTTCTCCTATTTTCTGACTAGAAATATGAAAAAGAAACATACTCATCCTGATTTTTTAAGTTTTTTTTTTTGTTTTGTGGGGTTTTCTAAGAACATAAATGGCATTTTCCTTCTGGCTTTTTGTTTTGTTTTACTTTGGTAGACACAAGCCACTTAAAAACAAAAACTTAAACAACTGTTGCAGCCCAAGGATATAGACCAAAGACTAACAAAAAATTATTCTGGAAGATTTATATTTCAGAGGATGATGTGCTATATTGCAAGTATGGTTGATGCAGTGTATTCTCCTTAAATATTGCATTTGAAAAAGGTGCAACTCCTCTGCAAGATATTGATGAAAAACTCCACTAAATTGCTTGTGCCACCTTCAATTCCCTGAACAGTGTCCTTTTAATATTTTTTTCTAATAGGAATCATAGGCCCAGGCTGCAGCATACTAATGAGTCTAAGCCTACCAATTACATTTTGCTCTCCATTTCAGATTAAATGACTGTCTACACAGTCATGCATCCCACCCCCTCCCCACACCATGGTGTCCTGGTTTTCAAAAATAGAAATAATAACAATAATAATGCACTGTATCTTTCCAGTTAGCTACAACTCTATATGCTTTGTTAGGCTAATGATAAAGAAAATGCCTGAATCTCAATGTTATGGTAGCTGCTTCATGAGGATAATCAACTTGCCATGCATCCCTGATGCTTTGCAAAGCAGAACAGAGAGATAGGCTTTAAGGAGTTAGAAACAGCAAAGTGCATAGAGAAAACAAAAATAACCCACAGATGAAAGAGTAGAAGAAAGTCAATGGGTAAAAACAGTAGAACTGCTTGGAATTTTCCACTTCACTCTTTTCCTCTGGAGACTTTTTTTCCCATGATGTGCCCTTTCCATTATCTTCCTGTATTAGAAGGAGCATTCCAGCTTTCTGACAATACTTTTCCCCAYATTCCTGGACCAGGAAGCCTCTGGGATATCAGCTGTCTGTACTCCGTTCAGTCTAGATGCCGGAAAAACAGTGATTTGGGATACTCATCTTCCAGCAATGCAAGGAAGGTTGTTCTCAATCTCTCTGCCTGTCAGATGCAGGTGGACACCCAGGCATGCAAAAACATTACACCTCCTTTGAACTCACACCCTGTACATCAGCAAAACCAACCAGACCTGTGCCTCTCATGATCTGCCCTCTACTCCTGTATGTCTGGCCCCATCCTGAACACCTGAACAATGTACTTGGTACTTTATTAGTTGTGCTGAAAACGTAACCACACCTACCTGGGGCCTCTGAAATAACATAGGCTTGCTGTCAACAGAAAAGCGCTCCCCAGATCAAGGCTCAGCCTCTTGAGTTTTAAAGGAGATTGGGAAATAAGAGGAGAGTGAGGCTACAATGACAGGCTGCTTTTATTAGAGACAGAGACTGGGCTTACATATATATAAARTAGATGTAGGGAAAGTTTGACAAAGTCTAGTAAGACATGTTTATAAAATTCCAGAATTTGAAATTCACATGCATCCAGGGATGTCATGGGCAGAATTATGGCAGGACTGCAAATAGACAGGTTTCATAAAACAGAGGCAAACTAAAGCCTCTCAGTATGTTTGTCTTCACACACTACCTCCACTGCCTTCACATACAATCGGTCCCTGAACTGTAGGAAGTGGAAAGCAGACCTTTAAGGGGTATTTCCCACAGCTTTTCTCCATAGGCAGTACCCTAGTTCATTCCCTCCATATTGGTAGGATGGTCTGTGCTAGGGGGAATAAGTACTTGGTCCAATGGAATTGTAGCAGCCTTGCTGTTCCAGAATGTTAGATGAAACAGGACAGTCTTGGGGAGATTTAGTGCACCCATCTTCATACTGGAGAGCRTCACTATTGACCTCTGAAGCCTCCCAACACCCACTTAATATAGGGTAGCAGGAAAAATTCGTTTTAGATTGATATCCTCACTTGACCRTGGGTAGTGGAGGTCTGTGTTGACATTTTGCTGACAGTGTGCAGCTTGGGACCAGAGAAACACACTGAGCAATTGCTTGGTGAGATGCTTATTTATTGTTGTGCATAGAAGGAGGACAGAGTTGGGGCTATCATGAAAACTTTTCCTTGCCTCCATGTGCTGTGGCCTTGCATTGCCCTTATGTCAGCTGCAAACCCCTGTTCATTGTTAATTAATTAAYTTCTCCTGAGTATAACGTGCATTTCCTTTCCTTACTTTTATCTCTGCCTCACCCCAGGTGGGCTCCTGTGCTGTGCCAAAGTCTTTTGTTCTGCGTCCAAAGCTAGAAGAAAACCACCTCTCTCCAGTCTGATAGCTCATGCATGAAGAGAGAAATAGGATACTGACAACAGGTTGGCACAATGCCTGAAGAGCGGATGCAGCAGCCCTCAAATTGGCTAAAATTAATGAAGGAGAATGGCTGACCTATACTTTAAAACCATTCCTTGATTGCTTTGTGATGATGAAGAAAGGTAATAAACTTGCTGCCTGAACCATGTTTTTCTCACCTTGTCCTGAGCCTCTGAAACACTGAAAGATTGGATGGGAAGGATGATTCTGTTTGCCAGTTCTTTTCCAAGGCTGATAATATGTTCCCAAACTTCTTGCTGACTGTTGTACAAATGTGCCGGCTGCTCAGAAAGAGCCAGGTATCCAATTTCATCCCCATTTAATTCTCATGTGGCTAGTCCTTATAGAGGATTCTTRGGCCATCTTCTGGAATTGATTTACACAAAGACTTTGATTGCCTTCTCTGCACAGACTCCACAATGAGAGCAGAATTCACCCAACCGACACACAGCAGGGTGCATGATTACCCCACTGGAAGGAGTGGCAAAACTCCACAAGTGGGAGCAATTAGGTTACTAAAGTCACTAAATGACTCCCACTGGTCTTGAATCAAGTGCAAAGACTGCAAGAGAACTAAGGGAGTTAACCTGCTCTGCAGTAAGAGTAGATTAACTGTGAGAGCCTACCATGCAGTTGTTAATTTTGCCTGGTGGGTAAAACCAGAAAAAAAACCCCACTGCAAAAGCTAAAATTTACAGGTGTTTTGTACATCCCTTTGGAGTTCAACCATATAAACTACTGAACTGGTACAACTACAGGTGCAGAAAGACTTCAGAGGGGAAGAAAAGATATGGAGGCTTTGTGGTTTCAATTGGGAGTTTTCTAGGGCAGATCCAGCTGCTGGAGGAATACTGTTCCATTGGAGAAGACTACCTTTGACAGTTGTCCATTTATCATGTTCTTCTTCCCCTCCCTCCAGGTTGCCAAGTTTCATATCATGCAGCTTCATACTTACAGAGAGGCAGGATCACAGAACCTTCAAAAGAATATGGAAAAGAAAAAAAAGGATTTTTGTTTTCAAAAGTGATAATTGGAAGTGCCCTCCTAACAGCCCTTATTTGGACATGATTGAACACCCTTGWTGAAAAGAGAATCCTCAGGGGGAACTTCACTTGGATTACAGGTCCAAAGAGATATCATGGCCAGTTGCWGTTTGTCTTGGACTTCAACAGGACTAGGATTTCACCCAGAAAGCCTGTTTAATTAACATTTACCATGCTCAAATACTTTTAACCTTTCATTCTGTTCAAATCTACTACTATCAACTTCCAGTCAGTATAGAACCAGCTGAAGCTTCCAACATGGTTAACTCTGCAGAAACAATTTCATTCCCAGGTAAAGTCTTACTCAACTGCATCAATAACCTATCTGGAAGAAGGGTCATTTGCTAAGAAAGGTTAATTGACAATCAGAAAGTCTGACTGATGTGGAAAGGTACAATATCTACATATGAAAAGGTTTGCCAAAGCACCAAGTATTAGTATGGGGATACATGAACCACCCACAAGTACCAGAAACCCCTGAACCCCAAGGATGGAAAAGAGATTATTAAAGTAATGTAATAGGTAAGAGCAGGAGCAGTAGTAGGATCATATTCTCAGAAATGGCACATTCACAGCTAAATACAAAGCCAAGCTTTGATAATATTTAGAACAGCTTTTCACAGCAAGCCATTAAGCCTGGTCTACTGAGACCTTAAACCTACACTCAGAAAGTACCTTAAAAGCAGCCAGGGACAAAACTACTACAGCTTCCAATATGGAAAAGATGACCCAATATATATATATTTTTTGTCCATTATTTCTGTAATTCCCTGAGCTTTCATATTCAGAAAATAAAATTCTGTTCATTGAATGCTGCCACTGTCTTTTGCCTTGTGAAAGTAGAAACATCTCCCCAAAAGTTTCAGCTGCCCTTTATTGCAGTCTTTCGTCACTGTCATATCTTTGTCTTCAGACTATCTGCACCACAAAAAAAAAAAAGCAAAAAAAAAAAAGAAAAAAAGTTTAGAAACTAAGATTAATAACAGTTTTATTCAAAGGGATGAAAATGCAGTAGGATGCAAGTCTCTAGCTGTTAATGTGGCATCTTACACATGCTGGCATTCTTTGCCTTTGGAAAACAGGAATGCCATTTCTGCTGATACTGGATATGTAGCATGTTCACAATACTGCTCTGAGAAGACAAGTAGTTGTTGACCAGTTGGTATTAATAAACAAAGAAACCCTGACTCGGAATACAGCAGTGCTATCTGAGAAAGCCTTTTWTTCAGTTTATCTAACTTACCATTTTTTTTTTCCTGGTTTGTTAACTTACCTTTTTTTTCCCTCAGCACTTCTGAAATGAACTGTGTCATTTTAAAAATGAATTACGGCTGAAATTAAGTAGAGCACTAAAAGAAACAGTCATAATGGAAAGGAATTTTTAATTCAAACAGTAATGACTGAAGTTAGATATATTACTGTGAAAGAAAACTGCACTGACTGTAACCAGTGACTAGCTCTTACTATGAACTCAGAGGAAAATCAGAATTTCAACAGGACTCAGTAGTGCCAGAAAGGTGACACAAAGGAAAGCTGGGCAACCAACTGTGAAGAAATTCCCTGAATATTTTCTTCTGTCCTATCTTACCCCTTAGTGACAACAAATCTTTGTCCTACCTATTTACTCATTCTTGAGCATTGCTAAGTAGTTAGTCCAAATTTCATGGAATGAAATTTGTTCCACTGGGAAATAATTGCTTGGCTGGGGTGAGGAAGGGGAATGTTTTATTACACATCTTGAAAATTAATGTTTGGGTCATTAAGCCATTCTTTTCTGTCTGGATGAAATCAGATCAGAGGGCAGTGAAAACATGACAGCAACAGTAGCAAAGATAGATAGACATATACAGACACAAGATGAATAGACAGATATGACAGATAACAGGGTGTTAATGTATAGGGTAGAAGACATTGCAAAAACGACAGTCTTTCTCTGGCCAGATGTGGTAACTGTTTTATGGAATTTTACCTTTGCTGTTAAGAATTCTGTAAAAACATTTAAGTGATCTGATGTATATGATTTATAATAACTATAAAGAAGCTACCAGCCTGTAAATGGAAAAATGGAAAGGCTCTGAGGAGCAGAAAATCATGGGACAACAGAAATAATTTGAAAAATTGTGTTCTCARGTAATATAGACACTTTCTCACAGGTATCTCCAGAGAAGAAACTTTTTACTGAAATACACAGCAATCTTGTATCTAGTCCCTGTAACTGATAACATCATCTGCTATATTTAGAATACCTCCAGAGTAACCATGGAAACTGCTTTTGCTTAAACTCACATTATTACATTCAACATTAGTTGACAGTACAATAATACTTTTAGAAGCTCACAAAACAATGTGTCATTGTTATTATATGCCTATATATATAGCAATGTGTTTCTTCTCAAGTAAGCCTTATGCACACCCAGAGATGTCAGATTTCTGACAAAGACTATGAAGACCCGGATACATGGAAATGGAGTGCGCATACTAGACTCTAGGAGAATTCACAGTACATCTCTGTACTTCACTTTAGGCCACTTGCCTGTGGAAAGGGTTCATGCTGTAACACTGCATGCATGTCTGTGTGTCTGTTTTGGCATGCAACTGTTGAACCCAGTTTCAACCTAAGTAAACAAGAAGAAAAATTAAAAAGGGAGGTTTTCAATCTCCTGAAAGATTTGCAAAAATAAGCAGCCTATGCAGAATAAAGCCTTACCAGTGATGCCACTAAAAAGCTAATAAGAACGATAATTTTTACACCTAGAAGAATTAACATTAAAAAGGCTCTGTGAGTTTTGCAGGTCAGAGAATACTTGTAATATTGATGATACAATTAGAAAACAAATAAAACTATATTTATATTCTGCATTGCAGAAATCAGAAAAACACTTTCTATTGTTCCTCTATGAAAATGACGCTTTGCAGAAATCATCAAGAAATCCCAACCCAGATCCCAAATCCCAGGTACTAGAATTTCAAACAAATACCACAAATCCCAGAGTGAATTAAAAAAAACCAAACCAAAACAAAAYGAACAAACCAGAAGCTCCAGACTTAGATTTTCAAATGGGACTCAAGGAGATATAATCAAATGGTTTAAATTTATACAAGTGATTATCCAAGGTGGAAATGTAAAGTTAGTACTAGGAGACAAAGTACTACAAAATAAGTACAAATGCCCAGTTTTCACAGTGCAGGAATGTTACTATGAGGTTCCATATGCATCTGCGCTCCTTGGTGTATTATATATTTTATTATATATATATTTAGAACTGAGCTGTAATTATGATAATGGAATGATGAACCACATTTGCAGACTACAGCTGACTGCAAATAATTTCACAAGGATCTACTACTACTATGTAATAGTGATATGTATAGTATATGATAGAACAGAAAGTTACATACTATGGTAATAAATATGAAGCGGACTATGTGTAAAATATTCCAAACTATACATGTACAGGGATGAGCTCTAACTTAGTAGTTGTTACTTAGAAAGAAATACTGGATTTGCAGGTACCTCAACACAATGATGAGCAAGAAAGGCAAATCGGAATTATTAGAGTTATCAGCAAAGTTATTGGAGCAACAGGGAAAAGACCTTATGTCACTTACACACATTTTTATGACTGTGTGTGATATTAGTCACCTCAGAAGTGATGTGAGAAAATTGGCTAACACAAGAAGGAAGAAGAAAAAGAGAGCCAGGCTATGGCATCCTTTCAAGAAGAGAAGAATATATGAGAATTCCTCAGCCTGGAAGAGAGTCAGCTGGAGGGTGGTAAGATTAAAGCCTACAGATACATGAATTGTATGGAGAAGATGAAGTGGGAGTGACCTCTTTTGTGCTGGGAAGAGGATGAAATAGGAAGAAGGGAAATGACCTTGACCTCAAATTCCACTTCAGTTGAGAGTCCTGCCAGCTGTGCRTCTTTTACTTCTGTCCCAAATCCTGTATTCTGTCTGAGAGCGATGCTAGCCAAGAGTGCATCATCCCATAAAGAGACTGCAGGAAAGCAAAGGAATTACATTACAGAAACATGGAAGAGAATTTTCTAACAACTACATATCAAAATGAAAATAACATTTACCAAAAACATTGCTTTTAATCCATTAGGGCTTCTTAGGTAGATTTCTTTCTCTAGCAACATCCTAATTCTGCAGTAGCATCGTGGCAAGACCAGCTAAATACTTTGAGTGGCATGGCACATGCTTTGAGAAGACTACAATTTTTCATCATTTTCCTCCATTTTCTCAATAACTGTGGACAAAACTTGCTGTTGGCTAAAGGTGTAACTACTAAATTCAGTCATGGGACCAGACCTGTAGAACAAAAGTGTGACAGATATAGCTGGACWATATCTRCACAGATRATTTGGCTTAACAGATACCCGCTCMATCAGCCTAGCTCAAAGTAAACAAGTCCCCAAACATGATAACTGTAGGTGGGATTCAAACCCAGACAGAGGACCTCAGCCAACCCCTTTGAAGCACRGAAACACCCCTATCATTAGTCAGCAAGCTAGGCAGAGTTGAGACCCTTGACCAGTCCTGTCTGTAAGTGTGGGAAATTTGAAAGCCCTATAAAAGGAGCTGCCAGACAACGGAGCTGTTGCTGCATGATCTCAAAGTGTTAATGTCGCATCCCTGTCTCCAACTCCACAGTGACATAAAAGGATCTGGCATTCAGTTTGGGGAACTGAAGTTACTGCAGCTTAGCTCTAGTCAAGTAGATTGGTCTGAAGGCAGCAAACCTTGCTGCAGGTTGCCCTCCCTGTGCTCCCACCAGGTCAGACAGCCTTCGCAGCCCTCTCCACATCTGTCCTGGCACCTTCCTTTGTGCAGTGAGGATGTAAAATAGATTGCTGAAATGATCTGAATTAAAAATAACCGAGCAGAAAAGTCTATTCAAAATAATGCTCTGCTGCAAATGATGGCAAACAGCTTTCCAGCTGTTGGGTGGGTTTAAGTCTGCATGATTTCTGTGGGAAAGCAGTCAAATGGATTTTCAGTGCAGTGGCTGAGCTAAGGAGGATAAAATAAAATAACAGTGACAGTCAGTTCCTGCAGTAGCAGAATGTCCCCAAAATGGCCAGAAAGGGATGTCTAAAAGTCAGTCCTGCCGTGTTGAGTGTTGGGGTCCCTTACAAATAATGGATGAATCCTTTCTGCAGTGAGGAATTCTTCATCCCTTGATAGTGGCAGAGCACCAGTTACAATCTGCAAAAGCTTCTGTATCGATCATGTGAAAGCCATAAGTACTTGCCATTGAACAAAAACTATCACTTACTTGTAGTAGATTGATTTTAAAGGAAAACTACTCTTTCAACTTTTATGCTTTTAAAAAACTTTTCTCAAAGTACCAATTCCTTTTCAATATTAAAAGTCTCAAAGATGTTAGCTTGAAAAGCATAACCCTCCAAAATATTTTGCAAATGTTTCATAGTATGTCTGCTTGTACCAGTGGAATTCTTTAACATAAAAATCAGATTGCTACCAGCATCCAGAAACTAATTAGGAGGGAAAAGTACATTTCAAACTGCAAATATTCCTTTTTATATTCCCAGTGCATTATAAATGGAATGAAACTTGATTTTCAACCCCCATTCCTTCATTCAATGTTAAAAATGTGACTGCAAAATGATATATCACCTGAAACACTGTTTTACAAATACAAATTGTAACCTAAGGGAATAGTTTCAAACAATTAAGTGGAGAATCCTGAAGCTAGGGTCTGGAATGTCCTCTTGGAGTGGGAAGACACCCTGAACTAATGTGTTGTTAGCTTGTTGATRTTTTGTAGCTTCTTATTCCATTTAATGGGGCAGAGATTATTTCAGATCTATATTAATTTGCTAAGCAAAGTCATTAGGCTCCTTCAAGTTATTTGCATTTTACTTTAATCCTTCAGTGTAACATAGACAGTTCCATAGTCCCACACCATATGAACCAGCTGAATGGATTCMAATTTATCACAAAACTATAAATTGCAAAATATCAAGCTGAAATGGCAGTAACAAATCCAGTGATCATTGTCCTATATATTTTTGATTGTTGTTTAAGACCTCCTGGGAGATTAATTCTGTATAACCTATTTCTCAGGATTCCCATCTACTATATGAACTCTTTGTGACTGTTTTCACTAATATAGTATGACTAGTTTACGATACTGGAGAGTAAGTGGTGAGATCAATATGGTCACAGTGGAATGGGAAATTGTGTGGAAATTATCAGGAAAAGGTATAATTTTTTTCCTGTTTCTGTATGCATATACTGAAGGATTATAATTAGCCTATTCCATGGCCTCCCATTTACATCCCTTCACAGACTGTATGCACCCAGATGTACCCTCTTTGTGAGAAATACAGTGTCTGTAATACTCACTGACTCCTTAACAACAACCACAGAACTCAGACCTAAGATTTAACTTTAAATTTAGAAGTTCAGAGAAGATCTGTCAGCAGAACTTTAAATCTGTGGATTTCTTCAAGCAAGAACAACACCCAACTTGATGGCAGCCAATGTAACAGCTGATTTTGATCTCTACTGTATTCCTGCCTGTTCCTGCTGATGCATGCAGCTTTCAGGAACCACAACACTGAATCCCTCCAGGAGAGATTTCCTGCTCAGCTTCTGCAGGGGAGAAGGTTCAAACAGGCTACTTTGCGGCAGTACCCACTGGACAGGAGATTTGTGATTACAYCTCCTCTACTCGCCCACCTGCTCATCTAGCACTTCCAGGGAATAAGCCAAGTCTCACCAGGAAGGCTCTGAGTAAAGAGTAAATAAAAGATAAAGTCAGTAGCAGCTGAAAGCAGCTTCTGATAATGAGGCTTGGAAAGCAGTTGTGGCTAAAAATGTCACAGAGGGCAGCCATGGGACCACCACTGGCAAAATTACATACCCCTTCTTACTGATACACCTTGAAGCCAGGTTCCCTCACCCTGTGTCTCACTCCTATATCTTATGTGTTCATATCCCTGTGCAATCCACAATGTTGCCGGCACCTCGGGAGCATGTCTTTCTGACAGCAAACAGAATCACRTCCCTGGGGAGGCTGCTGTATGCAAGCTGCTTTCAACATTATATCATGAATTTCCCAAAAGGCTTATGCTATCAGTACAATTACTCCCATTTTAGGGAGGACATAACTGCAGCTGAGAGCTTACCAGTTTTCTTAGAGACTTCTCATGTGAATTATATTTTTAACTCAGGAATACACTTAAGTATATACTTAAGTCCCTTTACATTGCTCTCTAGGACTGCACTATTAAAGATTTTTTTAAAGCCCACTTTAAATCCAGTTGATTAAAGTCCATGCCTAGATGGCTTTTTGAGTAAGAAAACCACCAAATTTGAGTCTTGTGTATAAAATGGACGACTGCAAATAAAATGCTGTTCACTGTAGGCACCCAACAGAGCAAAAAAGTATATCAAGGGATTTTATGCTTGGTGTCAGGTATGATCAGATTCATTTTGGGTCTGTCCTCTGAGCAGAGAAAGTACCAACAGTCTGAAACGGTAACACATAAAATAAGATAAACAAATACAAACATTTCATGAGATAATGAGAATGCAATGTATTTTCCTTTCCCTACTGCTCCTATCCCTATTTGTTTTCCAACAAGCATTCAAGAGTCATAAAACCATTTGTCAAATAATGGAAAGTTTAATTTCCTATTGTTTGCAACATCATTCCTACAAGGAAGTGAGTTTTGTAATCAATATGGTCCTATAATATGTCCTTCTGTGACAAGGTGTTTTAAAAGATTATGCTGTACCACCATTTCTCATGCAACTCAGCTGCTCCCTTTTTCTTCCCTCCCTGTAGACTAATTTTTGGGACACAGCCAAAATAAGATATCTGTAAAGCCATCGCTCCATTTCATCCACACTAATATRCAGATCTCTCACAGCAAAATATTGTACAGTGCATTGAATTAAAGCYATAATGAGAGGAGTTAAATTGTGGGATGTGTTGCAGCTGTTAAAAAGAAACTATTAAATCCTTTCAATTTTCTATTCAAATAACTACTGAATTATAAGAGTTGGTTTCAAGTTCTGATTCTTAATCTAGTTATCTGTGTCACAGTTTTATAATGCTGTATTGAAGGACAGTGTGGCTTTGACCTAGGGGAGAGAGACCACATTAATACCTGCTCACCCAGAGTGTTTATGAACCTTTCTCCAATATTAAGATTGTCTTGTTCACAGCACTTCATCATTGACATATGAGTAGTGGTTTCACATTCACTAATTTTGCCTTCCCAGCCAATGCACCAATTAGTGTAGTGGTTTGAGCGTCTTTTTCTGCTGTGAGATAGGATTAGCAGAAAACAAAACAAAACAGGCTCTAACGTAAAAGATATAAAGATAGTTTTATTCACACACACTAGAAGAAAAAAAAGAAGAATCAAAATGAAACTTTCAAAACACTTCCCCCTCCCCCAACAGCATCTCTTCTTTCTCACAGACAATGTATAAAGACGAAACTCAGAACTCAAGGTCTGTACCACTTATAAAATCTTTCATCAGTCTTTTTAGAGAGAGAAGTCTCTTCTGGTTATGGTAACTCCCCACAAGAAAGAAACAGTCCACTTGTGCTCTTAGCTCTCACAAAAGTAGCTGCCCAGAGAACTTGCTTTTGTGGACYTCCCATATACGCAGCTTCCCRTGGCTGCATATGGGCCATGGACTCATGCATACTGGGGTGTCATTTTAAAAATGAACAGTTCAAATGCAAAGGATTTTTCTTCAGTTCATGGAGCAGAGATGTCTTTCACTTCCTCAGTGGTGCAGAGGGCTTCTTATCTCTCTCACTCTGTTCAAATACCTCATGGGATCACAAGATCACTACTACATTAATATTCACTTAGTCCATTACAGATACCTCTGCTCAAACCTACAAATCTGAGCAATCATTTCCCACAGTTCATATTTTCCATTATTTAAAGAGATATTCTAGCACATTACAGTCTGTTATGACAGCTCACAAAAGATTTTCAGCCAATGCATCTTCTCATCTCCTCATCACTTAAAATACAGCTTCTCTTTCACCAACCTTGGTCTCTTCATACAGTCTCTTTAAACGTCTCCCACTCTGACTTTTCCTTCCACTCAAGAGAGGATGAATGTTCTGCAAGCTTCACCTTGTCAAAGAAAGGGCTAAAAACTCCCAGGTCTGCAGAGAGCATGCTGGTTTTTCCCCAGGAGGTGGCCAAAGGTTGTAGGATCAGGCCTTACTGAGCTAGGCTAGAGTCTCAAGGTTCTGGCTGCTGGGAAGCACTTGCCCAGCTGCAGGATGTTCTCAGGTAGCTGGGCTTTCCTCCCCTTCCTTTCTTCCACCAGGAGTCAACAGAGRGGAAGGAGGGGGCTCAGGAACGGCAGCCAGGATGTCTCACGTGGCTGGCTTTCTCCCTCCCCCACCCCTCGGTCTCATGGGGTGGCCCTGGCTCAGAGCTATTTCCTGGGACCCGGGGACATCTCCCTCGGGCTCAAGTCTGTGGTACCGGCAGCTTAAAGTTGGCTAGATGTTAGAAGCTGTGACTTTTCCCTCCCCTGCCTGCAGCAGCTGCTGTGGCCCGGTAGGCCTGGCCCCTCAGGCCCAGTGGGGCAGTGGGGCCTGGCCTGGCCTGCCCGACTACCACACACAGCTGACGTTACCTGCTTGTCTGCTGGAAGGAAAAAGGAAGTTTCCCGGGATACTTCTGATTTTTAAACCTGTGTAGCCCAGAGGTGCATCCTCATACTTAATTAGCTAATCCGGTTGTCAGTTTCAAAGCCAGACACTAATTAGTTTTTTCCTATCTATGCTAAACCAACACAATATGCATACCCAGATGTGCATACACATGCTGCCTAACTCAAACTGCAACAGAAATGCCCTGTCTGCTGATAAAACATGACCTGTAGAGGGTGAAAGCTTGCAACTATTTAATGGCATGCAGTTGTGCACGTTAATGTGGGAGAATGGATTGTAAAAGAATAGAGATAGTGCTGCAGGCAATCTCACCCCCGATAAGTTGCAGCTGTGTAAGACAGGTGAACAGCATTGAAGGAAAAATAAGCATGGCATGTTGATGTATAGTGACAAATCACAAAAGGCTACACAGGTGTTATGCATGTGAGAAGGGTGTAGAAGAGTGTACTGGGGAATAATGAAGTGCTGATGCTTGAAGCTCTTCTTGGTGTCAGTTGTGAGTCCTCTATGAAATAGTGACCCCAGTGTGATTGGGGTAGAGAACTGCAGACCAGAGAGCAACCAGCAGAGGAGTTCAGCCTAGCCTAGCAGGTGGACAAGAGAACCTAAATATCTCAACAACTTGAGAAAATAGAGATACTGGAGCTCTAGGTGAGCAACTGGGAAACACAGTACTGGTGGTGCAAATATCACCAGAAGAAGAATCGGTTTTGGACATTCTGCTGAGAATTTTACAGAGGAAGGGTGTTAAATGTGAAGAGCGGGCACTACGTATCTTGCTCATTTGGTGTGAAAAGAATGGTATGAGAGTGAATGCACAGGCTCCTTTTTTTGTTGAAACATGGGAAGAAGCAGAGCACACATTGTGGGAGGCAGCTATGAGGGGAGACAAAGTAGCCACAGGGTCACTTAAAACGTGGTGTTTAGTTCGGGACTCATTACAAGCTGATAGAGAAAGCAGCAGCTGTAGGTGCCACTGCTGCCACTTCTCTAGTCCAAGCTAAAGCCACTATTCCCGCAGCCGACGCCCCTGCTGCAGGCATGTCCCCTTCGTCTCCTCCTTCCTCTGAGACTGCTCCTTCTTTGAAGGGTCCTATCCTTCCGGTATCGCCCGAGAATTGCACCCTTCCCTCAGATGCCTATGACGACAATCCAAGGTCTCAGGAAGCGGTACCGGCCTGGCCATGGCACAGACGCTGTGACCCTACCACCTGCACAAGTCCCGTGGCCTGCAGAAGTGGTGGTAGCCGGGAGCCTGTGCGGGCTGCTGAGGAAACGCTGCCATCTGCTGAAGCTTCCTTTGGTGGGCAGCTGCCTCTTCAGGGGCAATGCGGAGCTCATTGAGGGCTATTTCCGAGCGCTGCCGCCGCAGACGGTGTGGGCGCTGCTAAGCCAAGGGAAGCTTCAGCAGATGGGGTGAAGCTGCACAGTTTACTTATTTAGTATGGAAGAGGTGGCTTGGGAACAAACATGCAGGCTGCCTTTTTTGTTAGAATGTGGGAGAGTACCAGCCACACTTTCGCTCGTGCTCCCTGCTGGCATGGTGGAGTGAGCCCTGCAGTCCCCCACCAAGATAGGGCCACAGCCCAGCAGGGTCCTGGGGTAGTGCCGGTTCCCCCTGAATGCCGGTGCACACGGCGTGGCCGGAGCGCTGGCCGGAGAGGCGGCCCCCCGAGAGTGCAAGAAGAAGTTAGCTGAGTCACTGCKACACGAGTGCTAGAACAAAACCGACGTGAAGCTCCGAGAGGCGGAGTCGGAGCCGCACGAAAAGCACGTAAGAGAAGCTTAGGGTGACCAACTGGTGCAACAAAACAAAAAGAAGTGCCCAGACTCAAAGAAACGTTATGAAAATGAGCACGAAGCTGCATGAGGGGAAGCAYTGAAAAGAACAAGACAAGAGGGAGAGAAGCAGCAAGTAGAGACGTTGCTTCAGCAGATAGCAGAACTGACATTGCAGAAGACAAAAGCAACAAAAAAGAGAATTTACTAAAAGCAGTGAGAACTGGAGACAAAGTCGTTCCGTTATTCAGTACAATGTGTTTATTTGTTGGTGAAACATATGTATTCATATGCTGCTATTAATCTTTGTTAATATTAATAGGCATAGGTATAAAAGTTAATGTTCCATAGGCGTAAGTGTAAATGTTAATATCCCATGTGAATAGGTATAAAAGTTAATATTCCTTAGGCATAAGTGCAAAGGTTAATATTCCATAGATGCAAGGGGAAAGACTTTAATATACCCCTKAAGTATAAGTGTAAAAACTTTGATGATAGGGCTTTTACTGTGCTTGCTATTTTCTCTGCAAAAGGGCCCTGCAGGGAGGATGGTAAACATGGCATTTGCAATTTAATGAAAAAGAGGGGGAATTGTAAGAGAATGATGTTCTATACTGTTAAAAGCAAAACTAAACCAAAGCAAAAAGAGAGGGTTAACAATTAATGAGAGAGGAACACAGAATRAATTGGAAAAGGTTGTTATGCCACTGTAAACTTTCACTCTGAGTCTACATTTTGAATAACACAGGTACACCATCTGAAGGAGGATATGGAGTACAGAATAGTTTCATATGTGAGTAAAAACYTAAGTGGTGAAATAAGACTTGAATCTGAAGAAAGGTGAGTATCTAATTAATTTAAAAGATCTCCATGATAACTTACATCATGCAGAAAATAAACATGWAACAATTGTTTCTCACAGTGTAAATATAAAGACCTGCTGAAAGAAASAAWCATAAAGCAAAGCTAGGCAGACTACTTAAGGTATTTGAAAACCAGGATCGGAAGCATATGTTCTTACTATGACATGTTGCCTAAACATTTGTATAAATATTAGTTCTAAGTGAAATATGTGAATGTGTCATAATGTCAATTTAYTTGAACATGTCTTTCTGGAGATGCTGCAACTTTGTAGTTAAAAGACAACAAGGGGAGTTGTGGGATAATAGTTTGTGAGAAATTAGGAATGGAGCTGCTGGCTGGCTGAGCCTCATCCCTAATGGGGTGCAGTTGGATAAAAGCGGTGACYGTAGTTAAAGGAAAAGAAGCATGGAATACTGAAGTGCATTGATGAATCACAAGAGAGTAAAAGGGCACACAGGTTGTTATGCATGTGAGAAGGGTATAAAAGGTTGTATTGGGGTAGAGGGCTGATGTTTGAAACCRTTCATGGTGTCAGTTGTGTGTCCTCCATCACATTAATTTGAAGAAGTTGTGGGCTTGGCTACAGGGGGAGCTATAAGGACTGGGATTTGATGAAGCCATTAGGCTTCATAGTCAGAGGCTTAAATACAAGACTGGCTGCAGTGTACAAAGGTGAGGAGACCTTGGCTTCATGGCCCARCTAAATCAGAGCATTTCCAGCAGCACAGTCTCTGCTGCCATCTGGACTTGGTACTGATGCAGCCTGGACCTACCAAAGGCCCAGCATAATTTCCTGCAGTTTGGGGGTATTTTTTGCTATATGCTTATGCAGAAAGGACTAACAGCATTCACTGCACCTGGGCCRGCTCTGGCTTGGCTCTATTAAGAACAAGAAGCAGCCTACATGAACTCATCTCCCTTGCTGAGAGGAAAGTATGTGGTATTGATACAGGCTTCCCATCTAAGCAATGATTTACTTTCTCCTGGCTTAGCATATTGATTTAGACAGGATCAAAGTACAATCTGACRTGCCTGAAAACGAATCAACTTATTATTTGTACAGGATACCATGCCAGTATTGTACATCATTAATAAATATGACAAAAATCAGACAACTCTGCTTGCTGATTATTCACACTACATAGGAAATTGACTGAGAATGTCATTAAAAAACTTGTATTTGCCCAGAATCTAGAGTACTTTTTCCTATTTTTCTTTGTGGAAGTTGTCCAAATCTTTAAAAGCATAGCAGAAAAGTTGCTTTGATTTTTTTAAAATGCCAGCTATCCCTAAGTGGGTTTTTTTTTTTCTAGATTCTGAAAATTATTGACAAGCTTTCTCATTTGCAACTCTCAGAAAGTTTTGCAAATAATCTATTTTGTCTGATTTTAAGTCAATAAATATGAGACCAAATGCAGAGGAAATGGGATGAAAAATTGGAAAGTAAAGCTTCTTTTAAAATATCTACTAAATTAGAACAAAATTTTTGGGACACTGGAATTCRTCTCTGCATCCTTTCAGCAATAAGTATTTTGCAGAGGACAGTCTGAAGAGCTTATCTTTCACCTCCAATTGTAGGTATGAGTGGCTTTGTARTATGGAGGGCAAATTTCTGAGTTTTCTGGTGAAAACAACCAGTAAATTAAAATCTATGAAAAATACAGGATGTTGTCAAAGCACAACTGAAGGACATAACCAAGATGCTGGGTGTCTGAGACTACTGTTTGGTGACATCAGCCTTCTTTGTGTTGCCATCCCACCATGATGGTCACTCACAGGCTGATGCTGGGAGGAATCTCCTGCTTCTAATTAAGCCTCTTGCCCCTGTGCCATGCTGCCAAGTCCTGTGCCAGACTGGGCAATTCCTGTGTGCAACTTTGACTGCCAGCCAGACCTGTGCTGCTTTCTGCAGTACCTGGAGCTTTGTCATGAATCTCTCCTGACTGATTTGGTGTGATCAAAGGCAGGTGCTGACATRCTCAGCAGTTTCACTGCAGACATGGGGGTGTATTTCATAGCCAAAGTGAAATTTGGGGATTTTGATGACCGTGTCTTTGTCATTAAATTAAAAAATATCATCAAGGGGAAAACAACTCAAAGAAATKATAGGGGTTTTAAAAGCTAGTATCAGACATTATATTTTTTTAAAAAGTTCTGGCTTGGCAGATCAATTAGCCAGAGGAACAGGCTAAATTAATCTCTAAGTAAAAACATCATGGAAAGGACTGCATGCTTGATAATTTTGGGCCATGACCAATAATAATTGAGAATAATGCTTGTCTCATAATAATAAGCATAATAATACTAAAGGATAACAATGCCATTTTATCTGGAAAAAAGTGGAAGGAAAAAGGTTTGGCCTGCTTTGATATTAAGAATGCAGTCTTTGACTACGTTAAGATAAAGTTGAAGATGGAATGAATTATTCATATAAATGTTGCCATAGTAACAAGTCACCAAATAAAATAATGAAAGCAGTTCTTTTGTTTTAAGGGGGAAATGACAAATTTCAGCTGCTGAAAATTCAACCARTTGTACACTCTGAGGCTACTCTGACTGATGCCTACACCTCAAAATCARTTCTGCATGATCCTGACTCCCACCATATGATCATTTTTAGCATTCAGAGGAGTGCAGGAGCATTGCCTCAGCGAGCTCCATTCTGCATGAGATGGGTATTCCATCACCACCCAGAACTTAGTTCTGCAACGCATGGAGAAGTTTTATTTTTTTTCTTTTTCTAAAAATCTAGATAGCGTCATTCAAAATGCTTTATTAAAAGGAAACTTAGGCCAAAAAACAGTCCACCAGATCAGGAAATGTCAGCAGAAAAATGATACCAAGGGGATTTTCAAATTACATATTTTTGTGAAAAAYGGATGCAGATAGAGAACTTTGTATGTCCAAGGCATTTAAATCAATTAGGGGAAACTAACAAAAGGAATAGAGTAGGGTTTTTAGTATTGCCTGTAAAAATCAGAGCCCTGTGCTTAAAACATGAACTCCCATTTGGTGCCTAAGGCAAATTCAGCACCTAAAACTGTCCCAGCTGGCATGGTGASACAGGCTTGGCTCACTAAAGTCAGCAGACAAGAAGCGAGCAGCCTAAGCCTACCAGCATGGGGGATAACAAGATGTCAAAAGGGTGATTGCTGGGACAAGGGTCCCTGCCCTAAGCACACAGCCAGGGAACACTCTGGGTGAGGTAGCAAGTAATGCCTGACCTTGTCTGTTGCTGAAGGACACACATCACTGAAGGCTGAGCCATTGACTCACCTGATCAGCTGTGGTGCTCAGGACACTCACCTGGGAACAGGGAATCCAATACTTAAGGGAGCACAGACATAAATCAGAGCATTGGTAAGCTGCCTGGTGGTGTCAGACCTGATGAAGTTCCTGATGGCTTTCAGAGCCCTCTCTGATCCCTTTTGTGGGGGAATGGATGTGCACACAACTTCTTCTCACAGCTGTTGGTACCTACATAMATAAATAAACATTTTCTGCTCTATAGTCAGTATTTAAAATGAAGTACATCTAGAGAGGATCAATACAGGTGGCAAGTAGTTTGCCACAGGGAATGCTCTTCAGTCAAGAAGGGACAACATATRAGCTGAGGCTTGTTCTCCAAACTGTTTTAATAATAGGTGTTTTGGCTTATTTTGCAAGTCTGTTTCGATTCAGCTTTTTCTCATGTCATCAAAAATCAACTTAACATCAGTATTTGGTTCTGTAAATAAACCYGAGGCTAGGCTAGGAGCAATGCTAGCTTATACCTTTGGAGAACCTGGCATATATTCTTTCATATTCTCTTTTTTTTTTTTTTTTTACCCCCCATTCTGACTTTTTTTCTGGAAGTATTTCTTTATTTTAAGTAAATGTATGTAATATCAGAGAAGACAGAGTGCAATGTGGTATCTTTGTGGCACATTGCTTAATGTCCCAGGTACAACTGAGACCTAGCACTGGGGAGGGTTTAAGGAAGGGTCAGAGTCATGTCAGGAAAAATTTAAATACTCCTGCTTTCTAAAAAGTTTTTAAAAATACATGTAGTTTGGCYAAAAGACTTATTATGGATATGTGCTTTCAAATAGTGTCAGAATATCCTCTGTGTCTGGTGTTTTTCTCTTCATTATCATGTAAGCTGGGCTTTATAGACTACCTTACCTCAGATCATTTCAAAGCAGCATCTGTTGATTTCAAGGTTAAGCTTGCTGTTACAGTAAAGTACTGCTAAAATGTTAGTTCTCTGTAGAAATACCTTGGCCGAGGTCCACTTTATGCACAAATTACTGTCTCATAATACTGCATTGAAAATTGAATATATAAGCTAAATTAAGATATTTGTTGATTATTGATAAGATGTTTGTTTGCAGCAATCACTTTTGTTTACACTAGCTTCAGCTTGAAAGCAGTGGAAGACCCTGGCTTTACACTGTTTTGTGGATGTGGTCATGARACACATGAAATGTGTTCATCCTCACATTCACACTTCCCCAGTCAAAATGCCAAGAGATCCCTCCCCTGGAGTGACTGCCAATGCAAAGGATAGGCAGGGCAGAATGTAGTCAGGCCATAGCCATTGCKTGTAGGGGATTCCCATCACTGCGCCACACTGAAAATGGTGTTGATGGATTGTCATGAATCCATTCCARGGACAAAATCTCAGCTGGGGCATGACTGACTAAGTAAACAAAAGCAGTTTTGTTGCATTTATGGTGGTTATTATCTTTCTGCTAAATTTAATAAACTAGAAATTGGGCAGACTCTTGGCAGTTTTCCTTGTTACCAATATACCTGGCTTTTAACACATAAAACTGCCAATTRTTGCACCTAAGCTGTTTATTAGATCAGCTTGTGTGGGTATTGTAGCCACCTAATAACAGCTTGTGCTTGTTATTAGGTGGCTACATAGGCATTTTCACTTCTACATTGGGGTTTGGGTCAGTAGACTGAACCCCAACCTCTGAGTGGGGCAGATTAATGTTTGTACCAAACAGCTCCAGCAGGATTACCAGTCTCAAAAATTCTCCTTATCAAACAGAACTTTCATTAGAGGTTAGAAATRTAAATTGGTGAAGTGACAGATTCTACGATATGATGGAAGCTCAATTATAAGTGGATAACATAATATAACAAGTGCAGATAAAATCCTATTAAGGTCTGAAAATCCAATATCTCATCTTCCTGACTTTTAATTGATCTTTACACATATTGTCATTACAGTCAAATATTTGAAATTATTCCTGTACACATAAATAAATGTAAGCACATTAACTCTGTTAATAATTTTAACAAGTAATTTGTATTTCCCATTAGAGTATCTTACAATTTGCTTTACTATAATTAAAGATATCATCAGTGCTAAACTTTAATGTGTTATTTAAACTCTGCTTGTTTATAAGATTTGCTTTTATCATTAACTGTAGGTTGATAAGATCCACATCTTAATGAAGACACTCTCATTAAGAAATTAGATTTTATGTCTAAAGCAAATAGGATGTTCAGGTAGACAAGGACTGCTGATTTTTCATAAATCCTAAATATAGACCATTCTTCCTAAAGTAGATCCATGGTAAGTCAAGCAAGTTCAGTACACCATGGCTTTTAGTCTGTTTTAGTAGAGAAGCAACACCTCTGGCAAACAGCATATCCTTCACGTGACATAAAATTACATGTCTGTGGTGTCAGAGTACTGATAGGCAAAAGAAATTCTGCACATGAAGACAGTTAGGGGCACTTGCTCTGGAGCAAGGTCAGGCCMCTTTGCTTTTGACTGGGATGAAAAGCCCTAAAGAATGGAAGTGTTGTTGCCTGTATTTCCCAAAGTCCAGACAGCAGAGGCTTCCAGGGACCAAGCTAGAGAAAAAAAAAGTAGGATGCATGCAATATGGGTTGCTGATTAAATCCTTTGTAAATCTTTGCTTCTTATGCACTTCCAAATCAGGTAAAATACCCCTCCTTTATTCTTTACTAACACAATTGGGATAAACAGGCCTCTGGCCCTGCTCTGTCTCATATAATCATTATGTCTCTCTTAACAGTGGTGCTCTGAAACTGCTGTTCAGAGATGATTTCTTTTATRTTATTTGCCAAGAAGAGAAAGCGAAGTAACATGTATGTTTCCAGCTTGAGGTTTGAACTATTTGCTTGTGGTAAAAATGTGACTTCTGGGAGACTTTCTTTAGATATACCAGACACTGCTACTTTGTAAAGAAAAACAACTTTTGTCACCAGCTGATTAATCCATTGCTTTAGTTCAGTAAGTAGAATATATGCTCAAATCATAATCAAAGAGAAATAGACAGGTGGTTTAGCTTTTTTTTTTTTTTTTGTTCCTAAAGTGATAAGACTTTTAGATAGAGGTAAATAAATGTCCTCGTGAATAAATTGGCAATTTTCCTGAGTTTATTTTTCACTTGTGGTTTATTTAGAGGCCTTTTTGTGTCGTTGGTTTTATTTTAAGGAATGAAGTACTTACTSCCTCAGAACCTGCTGCTTAGCTGTTCTTACTTTTGTGTAGAGAAGAGATGCTTTGGACCTTAATTAAAATTAGAATCACTTCTTCTCATGGAATGATATAAAATATTTTGCTAGCAAGAACTAGCGCTTAGTAAAAACTTTCTCTTGCTATTATTTTCATGGAACTTTCAAGATTCAACAAGGAGCTGAAAGGGGTCTACAAAGACATAACTGGCAAGTAATAGATTGATGGTCTTCCATTCCACACAGCAGTCAGAAGAGCAAAATCATCTGTATCCTCCTTCTCCTCTGTATCCTTATTCTTCCTCTGTAATTTACATTTTCTAAATTATTGAGAGCAGAGTGAATTCAACTATAATGTTAACTAAGAACTGTTTAACTATTTATGTTACTATAATTTTGTATTGATTTTATGTAAACTTTTAACCAAATACAGATTGCATTGCTTAAAGAAGACTTTTGGGAGTTCCTAATAAATTGCCTTTCCAATCTTTAATGGAGCATTAGTAATTACTGGATACAATGTGATTTAAAGTAATTTAGAAACCACATAACAGTAGCTTGATACAGTACACTTCTGTTTCACTAACAAATTGTGTTAGATGCARTTTATATCTGACAAGAAATACTGGGAAAAACATTGTAAAAATTTATCTTGATTGTAAAATGCTGTGTGATCTTCACAAGATCTCATGTGCTAGATAGTATTTTCATCACTAGAAATTACTATAGTGATTTATGTATTTCTACAGGAAAAAAGAATAGCAGAAGTAGCGCAACAGAAGTTTGCAGGACTAACTCACACCTAAATTCAACAAAATATTAGCCATTGAAAAATAATCCAGTCCAGAACAGGTAAGAAAATTAATAAATAAAAACATGCTCCTGCTTTTATCAGTCAAATTATAACAATTTGCCCACAGAAAGATGGAAACAGAGAGATAACTAATTATTCTTACAATAGAAWTTCTGGCGATGACCAGATCTTTAGACTTTCCCTTCAGTTGTTTKTTAACAGCCAAGAAACCCAAAGAACACACACCACTGGTTAACAAGGATCTTTGGGAGACCAGAAGTTGCTGTGATGGAGCAACTGGACATAATTCATTGTAGTGGGACATATGAAGGGCCAGGAAAGTCTTCAGTGCCTTATCTACTTTCCAGACCTGMTAACACCTCTGATACTTGCTTTAGATACAAAACATTTCAGAAATTTTTCCATGGTCCTCCTGTTGGTTGTCTGGAGCAGGTCATTTAGGTGGGCTGACTGTGCAGTGAATTGAGGAGGTGCTGAGAAGAGAATTCACTTCTCTGTATTGCTATTGCTTTTTCTTTTGCTGTTGATAACCACCGAAGCTCCAGCAGCTGTAACCTAAGGTAAGGACTTTTTATTAGATGCCCTACAGCCATGGCCAAASGCCCCATCACGCCGGAACTGCACACAGACCTAAGAGAAAACTTCCTACCCCTTGGCCTTTGCATGCTAACGATGCTATAGCTGTCAGTTTGTGCCTCTGTCCCTATCACAGCTCACTGTATCCACAGCCTGCTCCCAGTGTTCACTGTTCTGTTCTTTCTTGCTCCCTTCTTAACTGCGCATCACATGGCCCTGAAGCCCCCATGTATATCCCACCCAGATGCCAATCTGCCATGTCTCTGCCTCCCACTCCTGCCTTTTGGGCATCCAGTTCCCACCAGTATACATATTTCTCCATTTAGTATCTGAATCACCTCTTCAGTCTCCTTTCCCCATCAGCTGCTTCCACTTTGGCTGTTACTGCCATTCAATTCTCTTTCATATTTTCACTCTATCCACAGCAAACGCTGCCCAGGTCTGYAATAAATTTCAGCTAACCCATTTCTTGTTCTTTCCATCAATCTACCTTGGTGCCTTTTATCAGTTTTGTCCCCAGGGAATTATTTGCCCTTTACGTGGCCCCTATAAAACTGTTGAAGTAACTGTATTCCTATCATGTCTACCCATCTATCTTCAGCATTTATGGTCCTCAGGTCATTACAGAGCATAGGTACTGCTACCTTTCCTGAGATCACCAATTACCGTTGGAGCCACTTCTTTCAAACTCAACCCATGAATTAGATATTCTTGCTAGTAGTCTCACCCCTTTCTTACTAGCTCATGGACACATTTCAATACTGTTGGCGGTTAGATTTGGTTTGGTTTGGTTTTGTTTTGCCCTTGGAATTTTTTCCCTCGAGTTGACGACTGGGTGATTAGCGGTACTTAACAAAGACAAAGGAACCAAGGAAGGAAAGATCTGAAGGGACAGGGGAGCGGGGGGCTGGGCAGTCTTTGCCTGGGCACTCGAGGAGAGAGAGGACACCCGGGCTGTTTTCGCTTGCGGGGAGACTGGTCACCATTCGGCTCTGCTCCTGGGAATACCTACCATCTACTCCTGTGCCCGGGGATTTCTGAGCTCTCCTCCTGTCCCACTGGAGTGGGCCCGACCCTGTCCCCGCTGTCGCTTTTGTGGCTTTTTGCCTACGCTGACCTCAGCCAGGACATCCCGCTGCTCCAACCACTGCTGCAGGACTACTCATCTGCTTTCATCACCAGCCCAGGATCTTACAGCTTGGTGCCTCAGAACCAGAGATCAGACTGCCCTGGGATTTGTGGTCCCCCGAGGTTTCCTGGGTCTGTCTTATTATTAATGCTGTAGTTGTTTGTTTGTTTGTTTGCTTGTTTTATTATATATCTATCTATCTATATATATATCTAAATATATATATATATATCTCTAAAATAGTAAAAACCTGTTATTCCCAGTCCCACATCTTTGCCTGAGAGCCCCTTAATTTCAAATTTATAATAATTTGGTGGGAGGGGGTCTGCAGTCTCCATTGCAAGGGGAGAGT
The DNA here is from genome assembly GCA_902810485.1 of Alauda arvensis. Classification (NCBI taxonomy): domain Eukaryota; kingdom Metazoa; phylum Chordata; class Aves; order Passeriformes; family Alaudidae; genus Alauda; species Alauda arvensis. The sequence goes on along the minus strand of CADDXX010000066.1, from coordinate 886,193 downwards.
GCCGGTCTTCCCCTAGCAGATACCTGTCTTTTTCAAACCAAGACAAATACCTTTGCCAATCTATGAAAAAAGAAAAARCCCACAGGACCTGCGTTTGTAGGTAGTTTCTGCCAGGCAGAGCTGAAAAGGCTTCCATGAGTAGCAATGATCCCCTCCACCCTTGCAGATTGCCACATGCCACAGCCTGGGGCCCAGCCCAGAAAAGTTTATCTGATAACTTGAGTGGTCAATGAATAGGGTCTGCTGTTTTATTTCTTTATTTGTAAGACCAGACAAGAGCAACACAACTAAGCAAACATTTTTAAGATATAGGAGAGGGATGTTTTTTGTCTACTCATTTCATATTGTACCATGACTCATGGAGATCATGGGTGTGACTCTAGAAAGCAGAAAGCCCACCAATATGCTATGCAGCATTCACTGGTGGAAAGAAATGTAAATGTTCACAGCCAGCAAGCAGSTAGCTTACCTCATCCATTACCTCATTTGGTGTATTCTCATGTGTACAGCAACCTTCTTAGGTAGATCTAAAATGAGACAGTGATTGATTGYGGAAGGAACTGTTATGTAACTTAAACATTATCTCCATTTCCACAACCCTAATCACAAAGTTCCAAATGCATTCAAGTGACAAACCAATTTAAAAACAATTTGACTCCCAAGGCAATCACAACAGGGAAACACTTTAAACTGAGCAGGTATTACAATGCAATTAGTCCMATTAACCCTTTGTCACAGCAGCAAATCAAGAATTTTCACTTCTTACTATTTTTTTAAAATGCCTGCAATTGGAAAAGTGACTTCCGACAGGGAGGAGTTAACACTATGACAATCTCTCCCTTACAGATTTTTAACAGTCACCAGGTGGCAAAATCTATTTATACACCATATGCTTGTAATAGGATCTCAATTTGTAAGATACAACATTAAATTTCTTGAATGAATACACTGAACAGAATAACATGGCAACTGAAGATGCAATAACATGATAAAATGTATTAAAATTGGTGTTAATATAATAATCAGCTGTGTTTTGTTCCATATGGCAATTTATGTTAACAGTTAAGTTAAACCCCATCTGCTTCTTCAAAAGCTGAATATAATAAAAGAAGGAAGGTCATGATCACGAACTTCTGCCTCCAAGTAACACTGTGTATATTTAATAATTAATGTATATCTTAGTGGTTCTCTATATGATGCATTTCAAAGAAAAAGGCAAGGGTTTTTCCTCCGTATTAAAAGTAGCTGTTTCCCAGAGRCTCTAGCTCCCTACTTCCTAACTTATTAAAAGAGCATCATGGAAGTGCGCAGATGGCAGCAGAATGGTCAACAGCAGTGCAAAGAGTAGACCCAAATTTTTCCTGCACCAAAGACCCTGTCATCTCAAGGTATACCTGATTCTATTGCTATGACAAGACAAATGGTATATTCCACACATCTAACAGGTGTGCTGTGCTACCGTTCRGCTTGTACTGAAATGCGCTGACAGTAAAGCAATGGGGAACATTTGTCTTTATAACAACTGACAAGATGCATGATTACAACTGCAAGGGTATCAGGGATAAAAAAAAAAAAGGCAGGCCCTCTCTATGAGTTTAGTTATTAGTCATGTGCTGAAATGCTGACCAAATCAAGGAGAACAGAAATTATTTTTACAATTCCCCTGAAAGACTAYTATCTTCCATCCTGCTTCCAATAAACAAATAAAACAGATCTAACCTGATCTAGATTTTTACTGKTTTTTTGGTGCAAATTTCTGTCAGTTTGAACTTATCCAAGTTCAAACYATTGATGTCCATCTGAAATTCATCACATCTGTGGCTTTATTTTTTCAACCCTTAAAAAATCTATTGGTATGATGGATTTTTTCAGCACAAATAGCTCAGAAGAGCTGCTACCTGTGAATTTGCCCAATGTGGGCAATATATATATATATATATATATATATATACTGTATTTATTTTTGAAGACAAACTTCTCCTGGGATACCTTTGAAGAAAATATAATTACCAAGCCCCATGTTCAAACAAGATCCTCACCTGGGCTTCTACCTTACATCTTTTCTATCTTACATCTTTTACTGCACCGAGATATGTAAAGAAAAGGTCTAGGTTGTCAGTTTTGTCACACACGTGAGAAACAACTTATCAAACACTTCTTATATCAGCCTGTTAAATACTACAGAGTTCCTGAATTTTCCTTCCTAAAGTGTGTTGCATTCCCAACTTGCCTGGAAATTAACCTGGAGTGTAATTTCAATGAACACATAGATCTGTAAATATAATCCTGCCATTGATGAACAGATATGTTGTCCTCTGCAACACACAACAAATTCACCATGTAAACAGCTCTAGGTTTCCTGTTTGGAGCCAGAAATTGCCATATGGAAGGGTAAGAGTTTGTGTAACCTGGGATACTCCTTCAGAGAACAAAAATAAAGAGCGTTAGAAACATAGTTTATGCCTACCAACAGTAAGTTAAGCTTYATGAATTGCCTCCCAGGGCACAGTAAAGGCTAATGTGGGTTTTCCTCTACCTATGAAAGTGTGGTTTTAGTTACACCTTTTCCACCTGCGAGGAAATTACATATACAGCACCACTAGCTAGTGTACAAACAGGAGCTCCTCTTGTTCCTCCAAGGATGTGGAGTACAAAAACATCGAAGGTCTCCTGCAAGATCTTCCCCAAGACTCCCACCAAGTGAATGAATGTCCTCTCTGGACAGTGAAGACAGCCACTGTGAACAAGTTCATCTGCCCTGACTATACAGCACCAGACTGGACATAAGAGCATCAGCAGCCCCAATTTATGGTAGAAAATGATGTGACATAGTATGGATGYTATTTTCAAGGTGTTTTCCTCTAGAAGGTGCTAGAAAAAGGGATAACTGAAAAAGAATATTCTGTCTTTTCCAAGGCTAAAGTCCATGCACCACTCAGAGCCACACTCACACAAATTTGCTGGGTCTTCCTACATGTCTTGCTTTTCTGTTACCCGTCCTATCTACAAGCTTCTTGACCAGATATTTTGTCCTTGTATCTGCCTGTGAAAGCTATTAGTAAATTGTTTAACCAGGCAAACATGCAACTAATAAATAAATAATAATTAATTTAGAAGGTAGGTCTGTAGACAAGTGGTGGTCCTTTCTATCACAGACAATTATTACCTCAAGAGAGCTGCTGTGGCCACTTTCTGTATTCAGTCCTGCACTGCTCTATTTTATTTATGATAAAGTAAAATAAAAATGAATTTAGAAGGAAATTATATCACTTCTATGCCATTAAAATTGAGATATAAACCACAGAAGCCAAGATATGCAGAGACATGACTGTCATTTTTCCTGACACCATGCAGTCTGACATAGTGTCAGACTTAACTTTGAATTTCCTGGCTTTGGTGGGTTCTTGTTCTAACCCCAAGATATCATTTAAATGCGGTTTGTCGTTTCCGAATATAACTGTAACTCTTATATTATCAATAATAATAGTGTACCTTCTGCTCCTCAGGGGAAAACTCTCAAACAAATGGCTTGTGAATCAATAAATATGTTGTGCACTGCAGCTGAATTTATTTATTCATGAGATGCTTATCTCTCTGTAAATTCCTTAGGAAAAATCCCTAATCCCACCATACTGAATTGACTATTTATCAGTTTTAAATTGGACCTTATTAATTTTGTTCCATGCTGGAAAACTTCTCTCACAATCCATCTTCGGACAGAATTGAATTTCTTTCTGTCTCCCTTTTCTCTCTCAGGGACAAAACCCAGTGGTTAAGAATGGGAAAAAATAACAGATGGCAGCAATCTCCCATATACAAATCTGCTCCGTCTGAGCATTCTGCAAACTCTCTTTGCAATGTACTTGCAGAAGCCTGTATGCTATGGCATAAGCACAGGCACATTTGGCTTCTCACTTTTCAATGATAGGCTGAGCTGTTTCTTCTTTTGTTTTACTGCTGGCTCATTGGCAGCTGCTGTAAGTAGAGATTAGCTCCATCACAACCAAGCACAATTATAGGCTACAGAGGTACTTGCAAACCAGTAAGCATGACACTGAATTCAATGTTAAAGTTGTGATGTAGGTTTTACCTACTGACTGTGGCAGGAGATAGCCTCTCTAGATCTAGGAGCTAAGAAAACAATGTTCTGCTGTGGGCTCATTTGAATRATCACACCACTCATTAAATGCAGCTGCAAGGCAAGGAATGACAGGGTTCAAAGGCAGAACAGGGAATATATTAGTAACAGAATTATTGTCAGAGCCTTTAGGTATGTTTCCCGATATTCCTTAATGTAATGCCATAAATTACAATGGGATCAATTTTGTCATTTGCAAACACTTGAAAAGGTTAGCTGAAGATTCTGTGCTGATACCCTTAGTAGTTTATTTTTAGAAACACTGTCACTGGAGAATTTCGAAATATTGTATATTTTGATTAAAGACCAAAAGAGGGATTTGGTTTGGGGGTTCATGGACTATTTCRCATTATGAGATTAGTGAGGAGGAGATCCTAGACCTCCTAAATTTTCTAAAAATTGGTTTTTGATATGATTTAAAATACATTGCCTAATTCTAGTATCTTTTAGAGGCTGCAGACTATAGGAAAAAGACAGCATTCAGAGATTCTCACAAGGTTATGTTTTGCTCGTGTTTTTACATGTTATTATCATCCAGCTACTTTTCTGTCCAAATCATCCACTGGCTCATCAGAAATGCGCCATTCTCTGCCTTCTTGGCAAACGCTYCCCAATACACCTGTTAGGACAAGCAGCGAGCACAGCAATGGGGCAGTCTCTCTTGATTCTGCTCCTGTGATCAGAGGGTGCCAAGATGCTTCAGGGCTATCAAAGTGTTGATGTCTCCAGTGCAATTTTCATCTTTGCTAAATAAAATAAGCTTTCCAATATGGCTCAGGAGATTGGAGTAGTGTCTTTTTTCTTCTCTGCAAATAAGATCTGCTGCCATCCTTTAATATTTATCAACCCAAATCCAGAGGGAAATATTCAGCTGCTCATTTTCCAGAATACCTGTTTTTTCTCGTCCCAAAAAAGGCTCCTGGATTCTATGAGGCAAAGAAATTCAAATGCATTTGATTTGGGAGAAGGGGGATATTACAAGTGCTTGGAGGCTTTTGTGGCAAGTGGCCATATTTCAGATCTGCCACTGTAATCAGAAGCAGAGTGACTGGAAGGTGTTTTCCATGAAATACCTCTCTGAAGCTAAATCCAGGGACTGGGGCATTGTTTGTGAAAACACTGTCATTTTTAAAGGAAATGTACTTGTTTACACATCATAAAAAATTTAATAGGTACTACTCCTTTAGGGACAAGTGCAGATGACTAGAGCTAAAGAATTTTCTGGATCCTTCAAATGAGAGGGAGCACAGAAAAGAAAAAGACTGCTGCTTATGACTGTTTCACTTTTAACTTTTRTAAAACAGGTAAAGGAAATTCTTCGTATGGAAGAGATACAAGAGCTCCCATTAGACCTTGATTTACACAGCACTCAGGCACCCACTTACCTTTCAGCCTGTGAGTAGTAATGCTGACTCCCAAAGGACATGCTTACAGCTGAGCACAGTCTTCAGCCTGGATGGAGAAGAGTAGCTGGCACAGTGGCAGTGTGCCATGGTGTGCCTTGCTGTGTCTTCTTGACTCCCCTCCTTTTCTAGGCCAGAGAGCAAAGGACCTCTCCAGGCAGCAGGGATTATTCTGCAGCAGAGATCAGTGGGCACACTAATGAAATTTGACTATACTCACTGTTGCTTTAAGTCTTGTTTTGGTCCTGCAGATGCTTTGCTTAACCCTGCAAAAGTCATTTGCAGGCAAATTCACAGGTGAAAGTCCTTTGTTAATAGCAAGCCAACACCAGCTGCTTTTAGCCTTTCTGTGAGGGAAAAAATGTCACAAAAAAGAAGGAAAGTGAATATGCTTTTTTTTTTATTTAATAGGGAATTAAAAGCACTAAAAGCCATGGGCTTATCTCACTGTAAAATTTAATTAGACTATTTTTCAGTGTTTTATTTAGTTCTCTTATTCACATTTAATGTGGCTACAAACAGCAAGCAAGGAGTTTGGTTCACGAGCGTAATGATGCATTATGCTAGCCACTAAACTCCTGAGACTTTGTGATCCTGGCATTTATGGTCAGGTCAGCTCCTATTATTCAGTTTCTGGAGTCACATGTGAAGAATATTAGCATTTGTTCTTCCAGCAAGGGGAGGGAGAGCACACAACCAGCACGCCCATGGATGCTGTTGCTAGGCAGGAGCCAGAGTCCTGTGGTAGGGTCACGCTCGCKCCCCTGCACTGTGGTACCCAGTGTCATCACAAATTACTTGACATGGATTGAAGAAAGCAGAACCGTATTCTCTGGAAGGACAGAGAAAGAAGAGTGGATGGAAGAAATATGGTGTTAAGAAGAAATCTTTGCCATTACTCAGCACAAAGGGCCATGCTCATCCTTGGCTTTTAGCATGGCTTGTTCTGCTGAGAGGACAAACGGCACRAAAGAACAGACAGAGCTGGTTGTGCCAGCTGTGTTCAGGCCCTGAACTGCTTGTTATCCCCTTCAGTCACTTGGAGGAAATATTGAAACTTACACATCCACCGAAATGTTCAGCTTTCCAATAAAAGAGAACTGTGGGTGATGAGATTTAGAAATCCTTGTCCTAGTCATCCCATGTTAAAAATGTCTGCTGCCCTGGAGTTTTTCCAAGCCCTGAGAGCTCTTCAGACACTGTGCTCTAGGGTAATAATTTCACTACCTGAGACAGAGAAARAAGAGTTGCCTGGGGCATCTGCCAATAACACAGGAATGCAACAAATGGAATTTACATTTTGGTTTTTTGGGCCTTTCTTTTTAGTGACTTTTTTAAAGTCAAGCTTTGATAATCTATCAGTAGTACTGATCAACTGAGTTTTCTCAAGCTCACTACATATTGCAATTTCTAGAGAACATTTCTGTGAGTATGTGTAACAMATGTTTAATTTCATTTGATAGAAATGGATATTTTTAGGAATTTTTTGAGGATGTATAACAAAAAGGCAAACTGACAATGCCATTGTACCTTTGTCTGAGTTTTAGAAGGTTAAAAGACTTATTGAGAAGTCTCAAATATTAATTCCCTCTTCTAGCTAATGTAAGAAATATATTTAGAATAGGATAATAACAAGAAAAAGAACTACCCACATCTTGTGAAGAAAAGTTTCAAAATCTTTGTCACAGGAAAAAAATAACTCTGAGAACAAAAGTAATATTCTAATCAAGTCTGAGATGTTATTGCAGTCATATTGTACAGCAATGGTATAATGGATTATGAATTATGAATGAAGACAATAAAATTAGATAATCTAAACCAGTTCACCATACACAGTGCTTTCCAGCCAAAGCTGGTGTTGGCATACTATAAAGTCTTAACTGAAAAGAAGGCAAGCAGCTCAAGTCTACTGATAGYGCATTGAGAATTTTTTGTATATCTGAAAAAGAACTATCCTGTCTTTGAAATCAGTACATAAAAATAGAATGGGAAAAAATCCATGGAGGAAACTCAAGTTCAACCTGAATGCTATTTTAAGCAGAGGAAGGCAAAAGTCTCTGCATGGAATATGGACAAAGCTTCTGAAGAGGGCTGATGAATATCTTCCTGGTGCTTAAAAGCAGAATACATAAAACAGTCAGATGAAGTCAGTAATTCCATAAAATGACCATGATGTACTTTAAAACCAGCTACATACAAAAGCAAAGCATATAACAAGTTCTGGGGTTGGAATAGATGTTGCAATCAATTGGTCAAATCTGGCCTGAGGTGTGCCGGTGTGGGTTGCAGGCAAGGAAGCTGTAACCTGTGTTCGGTTTTGTTTCCTGCACCATCTCCCTAAGAAAGAGTAGTGTTGAATACGCACCCTTGCCCRGTAGCAAAGAATATAAAAGTGAAAGTCATTGATCATATAGAATTTTATCTTGTGATAAGACTGTCCAGTCAGACCTGTGTAGGAAAATACACAACAGATCTACTGGATATGAATGCACTAGGATTACACCTACAGTGTTTCATTAAGATTGGTATGGCTTGTCTAGAGAGGACCATCAAGCAGAAAGGAGCACTTAATTCAGACCTTTTGGCTGCTTTAATGTGAAAGTGAAGAGAAAATTCTCAAGAGGTGCTCAGAAATTTAAGACTCTGCCTGAGAATAAGAAGAACAATCACAATCATTCATCCCTCTGTCTGTATGCAAACTTTTCAAAATGCATGTTATTGAAACATGATCTTGACATCTGTGTATATAATCACTTTCAAGTCCAGGGCAAAAGACTGGCATTTCACAGAGTTCCTTGGTTCATGCCATTATGAGCATACTTTTTAACTGTAATGATAGTGAAAACAGTGAAAAGAAATGCAGGAAATGCAGACAGACTATAACTTGCATACATCATTTATATAAAAGGATTACTTCACTTCATGGCTTTACAGTAGCTATGGAACAAGCCTTTGTAACTCTTTAGCAATATTAGCAGTGCTGAGTGAGGTGATTTACATTACACAGCTGAAATGACTGAAGTCTAGAGATGTGGTCTACGGTAAGCCAGGCTGGACTGCAGCCAGGATGCTCTGTTAAGTAACACTACTGGAAGCTCATGAAAAGCAATCTTGGGATCTTTAATGACTGCAGAGGAGCAAGCTAACTGCTTTGCAACTTATCTGAAAAGCAGTTCATCACCACAGTGGAGACATTCAGTCTTACAGCCAAGGCACTCTTGGGCGTTTGAGAGATCTGGCTTTGACTCCCTACTCTGTGGAACAGAAAAGAAATAAATCCATCTTTCCAGTACTCCACTTCTTCTATGACACACATGGCCACAACCAGCCTTCCAGCCTTTGCCTGCTTTGTCAAAAGAGCAGAAATTGGATGTGATGGGCTGTGTTTGTGTGCATCTATCCCTATGTGACTCTTTCATTAGTGCGAGTTGTTCCTGCCACCTTCTTAGGATGGGGCAATGTGATGGCACTTTGCATCATGTCCTGTGCAAGTGGGAAAAAGTAGAAAGTGACAGGTACGTCAGGTGGTAGCTACAGGGATGACCCTGACAAAGAAAGGCTCCTCCTGATGGATGCTGGTGGCCTGCACTGATGGCTGTTCCAGCAAAGAGGCCTCCATGCCAGGCATGTCTCAGTAGAAGACCTGGGCTCCGCAGCCATTTCTGTGGAGCCATCTCAAAAGCAGAAGAGAGGCTCAACATTTCAATGCAAACATGAGAGGGACAAATACCACTATAAAAGAGAGCAGGGCAAAGGCCAAAACCAAATTACATTTGATGGGGCTGATCTGGAAGCATGGGCAAAAATAACAGTAGCCAGATGTTAGAACTAGAGCTTAYGAAGAATAAGTCAGAAATACTGAGGGACTTGCTGCTAGACATATTAATCTGGAATTAAATAATGTTATGTACTTCAAAGGAGGCATAATAAAATCCCCAGATACATTACTATAAATCATCTAATTTTAACCCCCTAAAATATTCATATTTCTAAAGTGTTCTGATAGCTAAGTCTAGAGATAGGGCATTCAAAGATTTAATTTAATTAGCTGTAGAATTATAGGCGCTTAGTCTAAATCAAGAAAGACAGCTGTAGTGGTTGCCTAAGAATAACATGTAAGACTTTAAGCTCATTCAGACTAAAATTTTCTAATCACAAACTGCCATTGAACTTTTGAAATAGGTGCTACTAGATGATCTGGGAAACAGAAGAAAATAGTTCAGAATTAATCRTATTAAATAATAAACTCAACAGATTAAGGAAAAGAAAATATAAAAAAGCAGGCACTTTTAGGGAAACCAAAACACTAAAGAGAGTGGGCCAAAAGGATGAAGAAGCTGTCCCACACTAATTCTTTATCAATAACAATGCAGCCAACCAAACTGTTACAATCAATCTGGATTACTATACTGAGATGAAAGAGACAGAGAAAATATATCTGAGTTCTAATAATTATTATCTTTAACATAAAGGAAAACTGATTGGGTTAATTGAAACAACTGTTTGAAACCTTTGAATAAAGAAACTCYCAATCATGTACAGAAAACTTATTCATAAGGTCCGATTCCCTATAGTAGGCTGTTAGAGTAATATGATGAAATAAATAAATGGTTATTTCTCTATTACAATAAGAATAGCTGACAAATATATCAATATTTCTCTCAATTTTTGTGAGCAGATGAAATATTTAAACTAGACATACAATGTGGGAATCTGTACCTTCTCATTTGTGTAAAATGGTCAATCTGAAATAAAATTAATCTATGCAAAAAAAATACAAGCTAAAGAAACCAAAAATACAACATAAAACCAAACACCACAGTTTTGAAAATAAACATTAATTAATGGAAAGTACATGTGTTCAGACAACATTGTGTGACAAGTTGCCAGATGGGAACCCTTAAGGGCATCAAGGATCTCGCTTCTTCCTCTGTGTCCAGGTGTATGGATGTGAGCTGATAAGAGTGAATTCAGCCTTTAAAAGCATTATTAACACCCCTCTAGCAGTTTTCCAGGTTCACCTGTGAYGGTTTTGGCTGGGATACAGTTAATTTTCTTCATAGTAGCTGGTATGGGGCTGTTTTAGATTTGTGCTGAAACCAGTGTTGATAATAGAGAGATGTTGAAGTTATTGCTGAGCAGCTCTTTCACAGGGCCAAGTTGCTTCTTGCAACACCCCAGAGAGGAGGCTGKGATGTTCAGGAATTTGGGAGGGGGCACAACTAAAACAGCTGACCACACTGACTAAAGGGACATTCAGGACCATATGCTGCCATGCTCAGTCTGTAAGTTTGGGAGAAGGAGGAAGGAGGGATGGTGGTGTTGGTTACAGCCAGGTGCTAATAATACCAAGGTTTTGGGTTTGATCCCTGCATGGGCCATTCACTTATGGTCTAGCTTCAATGATGTTTGAGAGTCCCTTCCAACTCAGAACATTCTATAATTCTGTCTTCCCAAGTGATGGAACCCTAATTTCCTGGAGATGGCGGGACACCTGTCTGTCCATGGGAAGGGGTAAAACAATTTCTTGTTATGTTTTTCTTGCACATCCAGTTTTTACTTTACCTCTTAACCTGTCTTTATCTCAATCTATGATTTTTTGCTACACCCTTCCTATTCTTTCCCTCATCTCACTGGAGAGGGGTAGGGAGTGAGTGGCTGTGTGGGGCATGGTGGAGGATGTGGTTAAACCATGACACTTACTTGGAGTTCTCCCTTTTCRTAAGCATTTGAAGGAAATTAATGCATAGCATCAGAAAAATTACAAAAGAATTTGAACAAATGGATGGAATCTGGAGCAAGAGATATTTCAGAAAACCGGTCTTAGAGCAAGAACTATTTCAGAAAACTGGTCTAGGAGAGAAGATTATGGAACTCTATGGGATAACTGATCTGTGGGTCAGGAAGTTGTAGGCATATTTCCTCATACATTTTGTACAGAAAATTAGGATACCTGTGGTCTCTTGTGGAAAGCTCACTGAAGCCAGTGGTTGTATGTCTAGAACCCCTCTCAAGTCAATGGAGTGAATAAGCACTCCAAGAGTATCTTCTTTTTGTCCTCATGTAAGTGACTGGAAAATAGGTCAGATTAATCGCACTTTAAAAACTGCATATTTCATTCATATGGATKAAAAGATCTGTCTGATACAGTCTATATGGATTCCCAAAAGTCATTCAGCAGGGTTCTTCCACAAAATTTCCTAAAGTATATAAATGGGTGTGGGATAAAAACTTGTTGCATTAATAAACAACTGATTAAATAATTGGAAGAATGGGTAAGAGGAGATGGGTGATTTTTACAGTTGGAGGGAGGTCACCAGTGGAGTCCCACAGGGACCATACTGGAACTCCTGCTGTTAACATATTGTTAAAATGCAGTGGCTGTGGAAGTGTGGGCAGTGAAGTGGCAAAGTTTACTGAGAATACTTGAGTTGTTCAGGGTCAGAAAGTTGAAGACCAGAAGTGGAAAAAGGTATAAGGAGTCTTAAAGCTGAATGACTGGGCATCATAACTCAGTGTAGAGAAAGATAGGAGGAAAAACAACTGATACAAAATTGGGCAATTTTGTCTGGTATTACCCTTTAGGACCAGGATCCTAGGCTTTTAGTGAATTTTAGAGAATTCCTTGAAAATCTTACCTAGGAGGAGTTATGATCAAAAAACCAAATTGCCAGCATAAAGAGCTATAAGGAAAAGAACACAGATTAAACCAGAAAACAACACAATGCTTTGAAAAGCAATGACTGAGAGAGGCAGAAGATTATGAAATTGTGAAAGGCAGGGTTACAGCATTTCAGAAAGACTTTGCAGTCAGTTCCTCTACAGGAACAAGAAAGCATCAATAGTCATTCAGGGATGTTATGTTCCTAAAAACAAAATCAAAACAAGTTGTTCTTCACACAATGTATATTTCAGCTGTGGAATTTCTTGCTTTGGATTTCTGAGGGTTTACATTAGTGTTTACAGAGATTCAAAAAGCAACCTTTCCAACAAAGAAAATACTTTTTTTTTCAAGGGTAATTAATTGCAAAATAAATAAAAAATAAAACTGTCCCCAAATCCCGAATGCATTGGTTTATGAAACCACTGATCTGCAACTTGTAGAATGCTTGGAGAATATTTTAGTAGTATCATTGATAGCCAAGGGCTTTTCAAACTCATCCTTTGGCATTTACTATCAGCCATTGCCAGGGATAAGACACTGAGCTGGACAGATCTTTTTCTCTACTCAGTGTGGTTGCTCTTATATTACATAATGTGAATAAAACGACATTCTTGACAAAACTTTGTCTTTTGTGCCACAGTGACTTCCATGCTCAGTGTTAGAATTATAAAAGTACACCTCAAATGTGAAATAGAAAATGGAGTAATTTCAAAGAAGGACAAAATGCAGAATGGAAMAAAATGGAACAAAAAGCCAAAGAAAAGTATTTGAAAGAACAAGCACACACACATGCAGACTGCTGCAATGGTTACCAGATCTGCAAAACACAGGAATTAGAAAATGGAGAAATTTAGAGTGACAATGCAGTGAGTCCTTTAAAAGAAATAATAAGCTCACACTAGGCTGCACAGAAACTAGTTCCCTTGACTACCAGAGACTTTTAGAATGGAAATAAATCCAGAGGTGACTGAGAGAAAGAACAAGTGCAGAAAGAGGGGGAAACAGGGATTCCAATTAAAATGTGCCAAAAGGCTGTTAAGATTCATGAGGACACCTCAGATGACATTATGCAAAAGACTGGGCAACAAGTAGACTTTATTGGGCCAACATGAATGCACAGAGAGTAAAAATGTTCAGAAATCATTGCCACTGTGCTAAGTACCAGAGACAGAAATGCTGGGAGGCTGTGACCATTTGTGATGCACCCAGCAGAGCTTGACAGCAACTGGCAATTGATGTATTTGAACATGGGGGAAATCACCGCCTGCTGATAATTGATTATTACAGTTGTTCTTTTGAAACTAACAAAAGTAAGTAACACATTATCCAGCACTCTAGTGAATCACACTGAGGTAGTAGTCATCARACACTGTATTTGCGATGAGTTCATTTGAGATAATGGGTCACTATACACATTGGAGGAATTTTTAAGGTTTTTAAAGCACCAGGGTTTCAGATCTACCTGGTAGTTCTTATTACTGATAGCTTTATGGACTGGTCAACATTATTWATAGCCAAAAATATATTAATTCAGAGAAGATCTTCCAGGTTTACTGACATGCCCCTTTTGAATCAAATGCTTTACTGGCTGAGATGCTAATAAGCTGAAAGCTCTACTCATGGCATGATCCTTCTACAGCCCAGAGCTGCAGATAACAGCCAAGTAGCACAGATGGGAGCAGAGTGGGGAAGGACAGAGCAAGCCCAGCATGATCATCAAGAAACTACAACACAGTTCTAGGTAATTCAGAGATAATGGCATGGCTGCTGGTATATTTGTGTGGAAACAGAATTTGTGGAAAAAATAACTTTATTTCAATACAGGTAGAAATTGAAGAGAAGATTAACCTCAGATGTTAGAAGATAGCTCTGGCCATGCAACTACTCTTCTGCTCTGATAAAAGTCTTATTCTTGATCCTCAAACAGCATCTGAAAAAGTCAACAGCTACAATCTTGCCACGGCTTGAAAGCCACCCACTAGAAAGAAAGGAAATGACTCATACCTGACCATCAAGTGATACAAGTGAACTATACTATGTCACTCAAAAAATTCAAGCCCAAAGATCTGACATTTTTATGTTGTGATTACACAGAAACATTGGTAAGAGCATTTCCAGTTTTATGTCGTTTTCATGCATCATTAGATAACTGGTGCAACATCATTTAGGGAAAAGCTCTTAAAATTACTCCAGATTGTTTTCTGCTCACTCAATCAGCACAGGTGCTGAGTTCAGATGCCAAGAGCTAAGGGTGTTTTTGAAAGCCCGAATTAAAAAAACTGTTTAAGTTTACATGCATGGAGTGTCATTCAAGTGAGCAGTCCGAATAAGACAAAATGTAGGTCAAATAATAAACATGAAAGTAAATATGAAAAATTACACTCAAATCAGAAATTCACAGCTGTGCTGTGGAAGGGTTGGGGAAGATTTGTGTTGCTGAGCTGTATCTCTTTTATCTCACAGAGGGAGAGGAAAGCCTATGATYCCAAGGCCATGCCGTAGATTTTACCTTCCACATACATTGCCTCAACTAAGAATTCATTTAGATTAAGAGTATTGAATGTTTCAAAGCAATGCATTCAGGTAGGAAGGTGATTATGGTATCCTGTAAAATGGTTTACTTGAGGAATAGGCCCCTGTCCTAGGTTGCAATGTAAGATGTGCCCAAAGTATGTATTCTATTACCATCTTCATGGGTTGTTGGAACCAGGAGGGGCAGTGTTTTCCCTGCCCCCTCCCTCAGGACTATCTGCTGTTAATAGCCCATCAATGCACTGGCCAATGACTCACAGGTAACWCCCCTCGGGAGCTGTCTCTGCTTAATGGGCAATCAAGGACCCATTGTATGACTCATAGAATGATATCAGCCCATTGTGAGATGCTCTGCCCAGTGGGGAGGAGCCAAGCATTCCCACCTGGATATAATCTGCAGTTTGGGACAGCACAGCCCCCTGACTGGATTCCCAGAGGACAGGAGCTGCCAGATCTTTCTACAGGATCACTGCTTCAACAAGTATGCTTCATTTAGACTGCTACAACTACCCTAACAAACAGGGTGTCAGGTTGTATTCTGACTCTGCCAAGGGTCTTTCGTTTGTTCCTTTTACTATTACATTTATTTTATAGTTTTCCCATTAAACTGTATTTCTGACATAGAGTCTCTTACTGGTTTTGCTTTCAAACCAGTACAGCCCCTTATATTGCAAGATCAGGTTCCTTTTCACACCCTTAACACTGTCTCTGGGWGCAATCTGGCTGATAAACCACTTAGTATATGGGCTGAATAGCTCTTTTGATTCCCCTGTCTCAGCTAAATATCCACTGAACACAGTAGAAGCTTAGATATCCAGAGGAGAGGAAGACACTCATGTAGCCAACTACAATTAGGTATCTTAAAGTGTCATGCCTTATGACTTTTCCTCTTCTCCTTTGTGGCTGCTCTTACCCTCCTGCCCTYATTCAGCATGGGTAAAATGAGGAAAATTATAATTAATTTAAATTAGTGGAAATCAACTACTCATTTCTTTGTTTGCACAATCTATTTCCAGTCCCCTTTACTCTGTCTGACTGGGAAAGATAGGAATAGTTTCTTTTTAATATTTGCTAGATTCTAGCATAACAGGAGCCAGGAAGCAACTGGATTTTTGGACTGAATCACAGTAAAATTATATATTATTGATCTTAAAGTACTGGTTACATGTTAGATCCTGTGTAATCTCAAAACAGCAGGACTTGCCTCTGCTTGTTTACATATGTAGTAGCAGTGTGACAGTTTCACCTGACAAATACCAGACTAGAGAATATGAAGCTTATCATGTACATATATATATATACATAAACACACATCACATATACATGTAAATGAAATAATTGTGACTGTGTTTATAAAATTTCTGTCCTTCCCAATTACAAATTTGTCATCCAGATTTTGTATAAGCAGCTGCACTTACATTAATTTTTTGAGAACAGTATGGTCAATTAATTTTAATTGGCAGCAATATGTTTTCCTGTTGTTATTATCTTTTCCTAATAACCCGTTGTTCTCAAAGCCTTCTTTAGCCCTCAGGAATTTCTTCAGTTTTCTATTCAAATATTGATGAAACTTAACCCTGGTTAGTTTTCGCATCTGACAAGATCATAACTCGATGTATACTGTTATCCATTAAAAATCACTTAAGGCAATTGCTGTTACCATTGTAACATGATAAACCTGACAATAGACTGTTAGCTCAAAAGAAAGAAGCCCGTAATTTAATTTATTTTCTATTCCTCAAAACATCTGCAGTGACGTGAAAGAAATGTCAAGTTAAAAATAACAATTCATGGGTCATGGTATCAACTGTGATTTCATTACATTTTGTCTCTGAGCAGACTAAAGCTGCTCTGGCATTCAGACTTTAGGTGAGCTTGTAAATGAAGAAAAGCTTAATCTACTTCAGTTTAAGATTATCAATTATTCAAATACCTACAAAGAGTCTTCATTTCCCCCACACTGCTAAAATGAGAACACCATGTATTCTGCTCAGTGGGAAGCAGGTAAGTACTAGTGAGGTCTGTTTGCATTCTGAGCCTGCAGCCTCAGTGTTAAGCCAGGGTGGGATGCTGGGAGCCCATGGCTAATATAGTCCTGAGCTGGGCAAGCTGGACATCAGATCAGTATGAGCATCATGCCAAGGTGGCTTCCTGCATTTTGTCTGGGAACCGTGTTGCACCTGCAGACAGCCTCACCTGTGCTGGCCAGTGCTCTCCTGGGATGGTGTCCCTTGGTTCTGGGAGAAACGCTGCTTGAAAGAAAGATCTTCCAGGTCCCTTCTAAGCACCTTTCCTCCTATGCTGAAAGTCAATTATTACAAAGCATATTATTACTTTCATAATAAGTATAACATTTTGACTTTTATAATAAGCATTATACAATTATTACTTATCAATTAGAAAAATCAATTTATGAATACAAATTGAAAGAGCTGGCAATCTGACAAAAACCCAGCAGAAGTACATATAACACCTTACCCCTTCAATGACTGACAGGACCTGGCAAGCTCACATTCTGTTCTGAGATACTTGCATCAAGAAAGAAAGACAAGGTTTATCCTTACTTCAGAACTACGTTGCTTTAAATTAGCAAACCTTCAGGGCTGACCTTACTTTTAGGGAACAAAAATTGCTAACTCCTAAGTGAGAGAGACAAAGATGAAATCTAGAAGAGCTGATATTTCAAGACATCACTTGCTTTAAGCTATCTCCAGGAGAAATGAAGCTTAAATGCAAGAGTGATGTAAGCACTTTAGAAATCCCCGTACTAAAAGGGAGTGATGCTAAGAGATATGGACAGTTATAGGCACCCATTTCAGRACGTATCCACCAAGTATCACTACCCAGAATTTGGGAAAAATGGATCTCATGTTTAAGAATGACACAAATAATAAAAATTTAAAACATTTGCAAGCAGAAAAAATCCATAGACCAAGAAGAATTTCACCAGGGTTATTTTCTTTCCTGAAAGCATCATGTCTGCAGCTAGTGCTTGAGTGCATACACAAATTAAGTTTACAGATTTCATAAAGCATTTTATTCTGCTTGAATGTAATAGCAGTAATTTTTCATTTAAGTCAGCAAAATACAATCCATAAAGGAAAAAGTACTGCCATTATTTTAAACTCTATTGTTCTTATTCAATCAAAATGTGAACTGAAGCTAAATAATTTACTGTGTAAATTTCGTTTTTAATTTTATGCCATTGAAAAAGAAAAGAGAGAGAATAAGAGAGAGGGGGAATCTTCAAAGCTCTAAATTCTTGTATACTAATGTCTCAACAGTAAAATAATCTGAGGAGTGTGCTTCAGCAAAAATGATTGCTGGGATCTGTAATAGGATTGTGTTAACTCAATAGTGTTTTATAAATTTTTGATTCACTCTGAGTTCTTGACAGCTTGCCAAGTTCCAGTTTTTATCTGATCATCTTTGCATTAATAATACATTACAATAAGTTTTGCTGAAATGTAGCCACTTTTTTCTCACTGAATACTTTACTTTTGCCAGCAAAATATTGACTTGAGTTTATAATCAATTCCTTGGCTTGATCATGCTTAGCATGAAACTAAAATATTTGCTGCTAGACAGATGCCAATACAAATGTCATCATTGTCATTGTCATAGCCTAACAAATTCCATTAGTTGCTAAATGATCTGCCTTGCAGGTTGCAGTATGGATAAGACTGAAGACCAGAGCTTCACACACACCAGGAGGTAAGTAGTTGTACTTACTTGAAGCTCCCATTCCTGTCCTTCAGAAATGCTTCCTCCCAGCAACAGCATTTATTTCCATACAGACATCCTCTGAGTCACTTGTGGCTTGCTCACTAACTAGAATTAATCAAGGCAAAAAATACTGAATAAAGAAAAAAATTCCAAAAATTACTTTATTCACTTCCCCCATCTTCTGAGGTATGAATGAAAATTGACTTTCAAGAAAAAAACCAAACCAACCACTAGAAAAAGAACTTATTTCTCAAGAGATTTTTCAGAAAAAAAATTTAAGCTAGTAGCAATTCACTTGTCTTTATCTTCCATCATTATTATAATGTCTATGTAGAGATTAATTGATTAGTATCAGGAAACAGAATAGTCTGAGAAATACTACTGTTTAACCTAACTCAGTCAACTTACTTCATGAAGACATAATACAAATTATRCCTTCCTTTGCATTGGCATGCCATTTGGAAAACCCCATCCTGTTCTGGCACATCAGTCCCAGGCCCTGAGTTTGCCCTGCCAGAGGAATTGAGCCAGAAGTCTCTCAATTTTCTCTTTCTGCCTTCAATTTGAAAAGCTCAGCTCTTGCAAAGATCCAGGACTGACATTCAGGCAAAGTTCTGCACTGTTGGCAAGAGATTGCTTTGACACATGGCCCAACCAGAGAAGGCAAGCATGCACACCTCTAGAAATTCCATGATGTGATGATGATGGATAGCAGGTTCTCCAGAACAGGAGAAACCTTGCCTCACTCTCAGCTACTCCCATTGTGAATAATGGTAGTGACTTTTCTCAAGTCCCAAGATGACAACTGCAGAGAGTGAGAATATACCTGAAGAATATAAATGTYGGAGCCTGTCCTAAACAAAGCTCAGCTGAGGTCATCTGTCTGAAAGGCAAAGCAAGCATGTGGAAGTGGTACAGGCACAGAGCCAATGGCAAATGTCCTACCTGACCCTCMCAACACTGTCTTTCCTGACATACATCTTCTCTTTGACATGGCTGAATGCTCTGATACTTTTGTCACCTTGTGGGGGTCTGCAATTGACATAATGTGTTGTTCATTTCATGCCCAACTTAGGTATTTGAAAAGAGTGAGGAAGTTAAAAACTGGCATGTGCAGGCACTACGAAGCAACAGATTTTGTATATTCTAAGACATGCCTTAGAATTGCATAAAGTCACTCCTGATGACCAGCCGTTATTTGTAATTAACTATTACCTTCATGCTGACCMGCTTAAAAAAAATGACATGAAAATATGAGTTTACATTTAAACATAATTACACATTATATGTATTGCTTGATACAGGAAATTTGTCCTCTCCCCCAGGCAACAGGCAATTGCTCTGCGAAATAAAATMTATGTAAGCCTCTAAATTATGCAGGCCCTTTTAAGCACTGCATACATCTATAGTGTCCCAGTGGCAGTGACACTGCAAATTGTAACATAGCAATAAGGCCTTTATGAAAGTCATTTTGCTACATCTGGTCATTACACACGTACTCTCAGAAATAAGTTTCATTTTTCCAAAGCTTAAATTCCTTTCAGAAAAGCATGTGAAATTTTGTCTATGAAAMAGCCAGGATTGGCAGTCCTGTGGCATGTAAGAAAACCAAGTGCCTCAAGTCTCAGCTCTAGTGATCTCGGAGAATAAACTCCCTTTATATAGTTTCATCTCACTTGGGGCAAACAAGGAAGACAAAAATGTGAGTTTCCTGCAGCTGCTATCTCCTGTCTGAAAGTGACTGTCAATCAGCTTGAAAGGAAGGGAAGATGCATCCCTCTCATAGCAAGGCACAAAGAATATAGTGGGAGCTCACTAAATCAAGATAGTGAAAAGCATCATTTGGAATTAAAATTGGAATCAGCTGGGCAATGACCTTCTTCCATGCCTGTGATTAATCAATACTTCAATAATGAATCAATTAATGGTTAATAGMTGCTATATCTATTATGAAGGTCAAACAGCAGAAAAAAATCAGTGAAATAAATAAGCTTATACATATACATCAGTGAAAAAATTGCTCTGGAATGCTGAAAAACAAGTGTTYATTATTTTTAATGTATGCTTTCCATTTGCCACAGTTGGTCTTCCCAGTCCTCAGGGCTGGGTGAAGATGGCAAATGGATGGTGCTGCAGAGTATGCTGAACATGTGAGTGACACATGGGACTGCCTTAAAAATTACCTTTTGTCTCATGAAACAACAAAAAGATGACAGTTTCGATTCATTCACATCACTGTCTTTTTGCAAATCCACAACAGTAACTCCGTCACTGATACAGAACACAGAATTCTCCCTTCCAAAGCAGGCAAGCATATCCTACATAGCAGCAAAAGAAGTCTGGAAGAAAGAAATGCCATCTTGATTTCCCTTCCAACAGTATAATTTGTATTTTTCAGATTTGAGGGAATTGGTAAATTCACTGAGACCATGGATGGGAAAGAAAAAATTAAACCTCTCTTTCTCTGTCATGTGCGTACAAAATGAAAAATATTAACCCAATGCAATCAAGCATATGGAAAAAAAATTTATTGTTTATACAGTAGAAGCAAAAAAGGTCATTCCTATAGGAGAGATTATTTTGTTTTGGTTTTTGTTTTACTTTCTATTGAAACATCAAAAGAGCTCACTGGTGTCCCTTTATCAGGGAACTCTTGTCAGACTTGAGCTGAGCTGGAAGGTTGGTACTTTGCATGTTGTTGCAAGAAGGAAACCTTCTGTTTTTGATACAGTGAAGAAAAATGACCAGAAATAGCAAAAATGCATCAGAAATTAGTTGRAAATACATGATCAGAAATTGCTAATAAAAACACTTCTAATCACTTCATCACTTTA
This sequence comes from Alauda arvensis, assembly GCA_902810485.1. NCBI lineage: Eukaryota > Metazoa > Chordata > Aves > Passeriformes > Alaudidae > Alauda > Alauda arvensis. The sequence continues at coordinate 864,896 of CADDXX010000066.1, read as the reverse complement.
TCAAAAGAGAAGGAAACTTTCTGTTTTGAGTGTTGTTTTTATTTCACCCTGTTGAAACAAGCATTCTTCCATTATCGTATGCTGGTCATGACATTGTGGGTTTGTTTATGTGATTTCCTAACACTGCAGATGTCTGTGATGCTTTGTCCAAGCATCCTGACACCTCATTTTCTCTGACAGCAATCATTCCTATCACAAATGCCAGTGGAGAATGTTACAATGGAACAAAGTGAAATTTGGTGCTTTTCTAACCACACATCATTGTTACAGTGATTGAAGGTCAAGCAACGGGACTACACAGGGTTTTGTATAGCTGCAGCAACACTAACAGTGAGTGGTTGATGCCCAGGAAATCACCTTTTATTGTTTCCTTTTGTGTTACACAGATCCATGCATTTTGCTGTACACTGACTTGACCTGTGGTGAAGTATGTGTCATCTGAAAATCAATATCATGGTCTTTTTGCCTTTCTCTGTCTTGCAGACCAAACAAAAGGAAGGTGTATTTGCTTGTCTCTTTAAAAAAATATTTTGAGAGCATTCATTTGAAATGATCCAGTGAGTAACAAAGAAAACTCAAAAGGAATCTGGTTTCATTAAAAGGAAAAGTATGCAGAAACAAAATTAGTTTTTCTTGTATTAAAGGAGGAGCTGACTCACACAATAGAGGAGGGGCTCAAAACCCAGGTACTTATTAGAATATCACAAGTTCTCCTCTTTGGCCTGAATCAAAATGGGCATTTCATTACATTATTTGGTCTCATGGCGTTTTGTTTGAAACAATACTCTCAAATGCCAAGATGACCCCCAACTTGGCTCTAAATCATACCTCCTCCAGTTTCTGAGTCAGACAGCTGCCCCTGAGCACACAGGAGCAACAGACAGAAATCAAAGAGGTTTTGAGCCACATGGATTTGTATCTTTTGTTGCAGATGTTGGGCAAAGTCTCTGTTTTCTAATTGAGCCAAAACAGTTTGTCTTCTCCTAGTGCCAAGCCACTCAAATATAGGTCCTTAGTTTTCCACATTCACTGCATCTTGAGGAAAGAGAAGGATGTGAAGAGTGTGATCCCAACTTTTAGTCAAAGGTGCAGGAAAACAGATGATTATTTAGAAGAGCTGCAGAGGCTCTGTCCTTTCCCGCTCTATATTTCTTGCTTAACTTCCTTGTTCTCACAGTTTCCTGCCACTGGCACCAGCAGTTCCACTTTAAATGGCGTTTTAACATAGACATTCCACCGTCTGCCATTCTTCCTTGGACTAACATTTGCATGGCAGATGGTACAAATGGCCCAGCAAATATTTACTAGATCAGTGTTAGAAAGGCAAAGCAAAACAAAGCAAAGCAAAACAAAACAAAACAAAACCACCCCAGCTGCCAGACTGATGACTTTCTGGCACCATACTGTGTTCCACCAGTCAACAGGATGGGGAAAACACCACAGGAAGATAATTGATGTTGAACTTACTGGATTTTTCAGAGTGCTTTCTGAGTTTTTTGTTTGGAACAACCCCAGAGGGCAAGTACAAGGACAAGAACTTTTCCCTTCCCTTCTCAGAGTGTGCCTTTTTCTTGTTGCTTGGGTGAAAAAAAAAAAAAAGTATTGTGACAGATTAATGTATTCCCCTTTCAAATAAAAACCAGTCATTTCTGGTATCAGAACTGTATTAATTACAGAGAAGAGATTGAGCTCCTTGCAAATGGAGTGTCTGAAACGCTCATGGCAAAGTCTGGGACAAATATCTTACAGATTTAAATAATGATAGAATCAGAGGAAGGTGATCAATGTTAAGAATAACCCATTGCTTTTGGAGGCACTTACTTGCTAAGGCTTATCACAGGAAGAGCAGAACAGTGAAGTACCTGTGCAATGAAGTTGCCTTTTAATATCCATGTTCCTGTCAATCACTATYCCTTTATTTTGCCATTTCTTTGCTAGCTGAACTAACTGGGTGTGAACATCTTTGATGGTGAAGGACAATGAAATGCCAGGAAGTCTTATGGAGCAAAATCTTTTTTCTTCACCATAGTGAGTCTCTATAATAACATTAACAGTGCAGAAGCAGTTCAAATTGCATTACTATTCAAATTGATGGTATTATCTAAGCAGGTTACATAACCGATAATTTAAAAACATCCTGGTAATATTCCAAGCAGAAAAGAAAGGAAAACTGAGAAAACAGAAGCCAAAAACATGGGCCACCATTCTGAAAAGCATTTCAGCAGATGGTCAAAGGAAAATTTGTATAGACTGGGGCATRACAGGAGACAGAGCTCATCTCAAATTCTTGTTCTAACTGGAAGTTTGAACCACTGGAAAATCAAATTAAATTTATCCTACAATTAATTTTTAATTGAAATTACTAAGTCTTAGAAAATAATGTTTTTGAATATTTATTTGTTTAAAGGAAAACAAATTTTCCTTCTCCAATCAGTCCCTCAGGAAAGATTCAATTTCTCTTTAAGCCTAGGAGCAGGATAGATAGAAGGAGAATGTACACACAACAAATATAAGTAAAGAGAAGAAAGAAAATTCTGTCTCCTGCAATTGTGTTTTGCCCATTTATCTTGCACTGTAAACTGTGAACTAAATGAGAATATGCCATGAACTAGAAAAGGGAAAAACAATACAGTCCTGATTAATGTAGTTCAGCCAAAGTTCTCTTTCTGATCTTGTGGCATTTCAAAACACAGTGTTCATTAGTCACCAAAGCTAAAAAAATGTCATTGTCTCCTCAGTGCCAAAAGAGAAGTGGAGAATTCTCCTACTGGAAAACCAAAACAACTAGAAAATCTTTGCACAAAGGATACAGAGTAGGGCTGGTTTGGGGTCCTCTCTCCAGGATTTCTTTCATGACTTTCAAACAAATCTTGCTTTCCAAACTCCTGTGCTAAACCTGATAGTATCAGAGTTCACATCTGAACTCAAAACAGCAGCATCAGATATAGGCAGATTCATATAGTCTAGAAAAAGAATATATTCTTATACAAGTTTTGAACCTCATGCCGTGAACTTCTTTTTAAAAAAAGTGGTAACCTAGTTCAGGACATTCAGTGGTTCCCATCTTGCATGCCAGTAATTCTCCAGTTAATCTCAACTTGGCTGCTGAATTTATTCAGTTAAAGAAACTAAACAAACAAAAACCACCCAGCTGGAGTTTTTATATCTATATGTGTAAAAAAAAAAAAAATCAATGCTTAAGTAATTTAGCAATGTTTTAATCATCTTCCAGCTGCACAACAAAGAGAGTCTTTCTGCTTAATTTCTACCATTTTGTCTCAGTGATTCCTAGAGAGGCTAATCTCTCTGAAGCACCTGTAAACTGTCACCTTCTTAAGGCAAAAAATCCACCAAAGGATATTRGATATTGGATTTCACTGGCCCAGGACAGATTATCACCAGGTTTTTATTTTAAGTTTCCGCTTTTATGTGGTAAACAGATGAGGTTAAACAAAGAGATCGAAGACTCAATTTTTGTGCCCATCTTCCTTTTCTTTCTAGAAAAAGGCAACTTAAAACTGCACATTTCTAGRAACAGATATATGGAGTCCAGGGTTTAAACTAAACATATTTTATTAGGTTTAGATTTTTTAAGCAAATCTGTTCATTATATAAGAAGGGGAGAAGCCATGAAGACACTGACCAGCTCCTCAGCTGGAGGAGCTGGACAAAGCTGTGATGAAGCCTGGGGAAGGGCTGCTCAAGGAMGCTTTGAGCCTTTTTTTAAAGTCACAGCTTCTGTAACTGAAGTGGCAACTGCCACTCTTTTCCCATATAGAGAGAATGCTGTTCTGCAGAGAGAGCCTATTGCTCTGTCAAAAGCACCAAAATTTTCCATCTGGGATTGCTACCTCAGATTGCACTGCTTTTTAAAATTTTCATCCACTACATTCAGTAAATAAGATGTGGAAAACATCTTGTAAAMGAAAGTTTTTCTTTAAAGGGGAGAAGAGAAAACAATTCAAATGAATGCAAAAACTAAGGATAAGTGGAAATGTTGCAGGTCTCTATCTATAAATGGGGGTCAGTGGACTTTTTTCTTCCTAGGGTATTGTAAAGATTTATTAAAGTTTGTAATGTGTTCAGATAGAGTGAGAACTGCAGAACAGTCAARTAGGAAATGAATAATTCTGTCTTTAGAATCAAGCCTGAGCAGTGTGCAGTAAATAAGGCCTGAGGCCAAATGCCAAGCAATGAGGATAAAAGAACATATCGAATAGCTGCTCATTAAGTGAGCACCATCCATCCTGTGCCCTGCTGAAGCAGGTGTCCTGGGGAAAAGTAATAGTATGCAACCTTGTAATTAAAGCTGTATCATAATGCATATTCACCAGGAGGTGAATTTAAGTATGCCTTGAGAAAATCAGTCTAACATTGCCTAACTTCTGAACACTTGACTTTTGAATACTGCACTTGCAACTTTTATATTCTTTTTTGCCATATATATATACATATATATGTGTGTGTATAAAATATACATAATTATTGTTTTCTCCTGTTTTCTGTTTTTCAGGAGGTGGAGATGTATGATAAGAGATTGCAGAATATAGTCTTTCTGGCCACACATCTAAACAAGAATAAGAATGACTTTGAGCCAATGGTCTGAAACAAAAGTCTTCATGTGCCTGAAGAGGACAGAGCAGTGCTGAAAGAAGGGGAGGTGTTGGTCTGACAATCTGTAAATGAGGTAAAAAAATGTCTGAGAGCCAGAGATCATTAGCCTGTGGCCTGTACATAATAGGTACTGATGAACATCAGGTATAGATCTTGGTACTTTCCTTATTTGAAATCTGGTTATATTTCATTATAAATTTCATGTAATATTTTTTTAATTAAAGTTGTCTTTGATAACTTGTTCTTGAACCTACTATTCATTTCCTTCCTTCCTTCCTTCCTTCCTTCCTTCCTTCCTTCCTTCCTTCCTTCCTTCCTTCCTTCCTTCCTTCCTTCCTTCCTTCCTTCCTTCCTTC
>CADDXX010000066.1:825230-859466 GCA_902810485.1 Alauda arvensis | reverse complement strand
TCTTATCACATTCATACTTAACTTACTCCAAAGAAATTGGAAATAATTTTCCATGTTTATTCTCTCAGTCTTTAAACATCTTTTCTCATTTTCTATCCTGAGCCGATCTTATTCATTACCAGCACTTTTTTGCTTGCTATATTCATGCTATCTCTATACCTGTCCATATCTGTCATGTGAAAAATGACTGTAGATATCCATTTGCATTAACATATGTATGCAGGTCTTCATAAGCACACTTGTTTGTTGCAGGTATAAACTGCAAATTAAAAGAATAGTAATGTCACAAAGTCAAGGTCACAACAGTAAATGAACCCATAAAGTTATTTGAACTTAAATAAACATAGTTTCTTTCTCTGTGTTCATATTTCCCTGTCAGTGCAACTGCTTTTGCTGTTAATGAAATGGAAGTTTATTCCCTTGTTGATCTCCCTATGTACCTACAGAGAGTGTTTCAGCACCTTTTCCCCCATGCACTGGTGGGGATGAAGATRCTCCGACAGGTTGTTTTCCTGGCCCTGCTAGAACAGAGGTGACCTGCTCACAAGACCTTTTTCTACCAGGAATGTGGTCCTCATGCAACAACCACCTTGCAAGTATGAAGAGCATCAAGGAAATAGATTTTTAAACAAAGAATAAATTCAGCATGCTCAGCCTTCACCCTATGCTCTGTTTTCTGCACATCTGACTTCACAGACAGAACTAATTACTTTCTCACTGCTCACAAGATTTGTCTGGATGCTCAACTTGCAAATGCTTGTAACTTGCTCAGCAGAGAGCTGCCTAGCGACTTTCTGACAAGGCACAAAGTCAAATTTATCCTGAACTACCCTCAACCTACCTTAGGTTTATTTCTGACTACTTTTCTAAGCTCAAGCCCTAGATAAGGAACTCTTATGCAGTAATATATTTCATATGCAACACATATTTTATAGATTATATGTTTCAGAAATATTTTGAATCGTTGCTTTTTAAAATGCATTTTTCATCACCTACTTATTCAAAAAGCAAGGGATGTTTTAATACTCCAAATGCTATTTTATAGGCCTTGAGAGAAAACTTTTTTATACATAATAATTCAGCAAATTCAACTTCTAATATCTAATTCTGGTGTTCATTCAACCCCTTTGAGAGCTTCCCTTTTCCTTACAAAACATTGTTTGAGGTTAAATCTCAAGACCTTTTGACTTTCAGCCTCTAAAACAGTTATAGTCTCTAACAAAATATTACATAGGCTGAGGCTCAGGGCTAACACAGTGCAATGGTAAAAACTTATGAGCTGGAAGGGAGGAGGAAGGAAATGTTGAGCTTTTATTGCTTCAGACAAATATCTACAAGCAGCAAATATCTTGAGGTTCCAATATATTTGGTCTGTCTTGTGGGTAAAAAAGTGCAAGCTGCAAGCAAATCTTTGTGTGCAGCTGGGGAGGTCACAGATGTTCCTCCAGATATCTCAGTCCTCTGCTGCTCCTTCTTTTTACATAAAACTTGGAGGATTTTAAGATCTCTTTTTCCTGTCTGCAGTGTGGAACACAAAAGCTCTTCACGATCTCTGATGCACCTGCGTCCAACATCTGTCCTTGGAAATTCAATCTAGACAGAGGGAGAAAAGCTGGAATCCTGTTTACATACAAAGAACACAGGTCAAGCTGTACCACACATAGGCAGGAGAGTGTGAGTCTATCTGTGAATGTGTTGTCTGACCTCTTTGCCTCTATGGCAGATCTGATTGACATTGACCAAGTGGTTCCTAAGTCTTAGACACAGAATCAAAAAGACAGCATTACAGAAACCTTGTTTCTGAAAAAGCCCGGGGTCAAGATACCATTAGCCAAGAGAACCATTGGGATGCATTTAAAGTATTTGGAAATGGATGGGTTTATGATCTAGACACAGTAAATGCCTCTCCCACAGTCTCCTTCAACTGCTGGTCACAGCAGCATCAAGAGATTTTAAGACTGAGAGCAAGAAGCTGAAAGAAACCAATATGAAATTGCAACACTACCTTTCCTGAGCACACACAGATTTAACATGGGACAGAGAGAACAAGAGGGCAGCTTGAGCAGAGCAAACCCAAGACATAAAGGCAGAGAGGAAGAAGCAGCTGAGCAGCTCCCTATGCCACTATACAGTGGAGGGATGAGCATATACTTTACTGGCATCACTGAGGACGCAATTCACTGAGCAGTTGCTGCTGAAGAACCAAAAGGGGAAGAATCAGAGAGTCTGCAACTGATGGTCTTCCTTGCCTCTTCTCTGGTTTTAGGAATCTTGCAGACAGAAAAGAGCATCCTGATAGATTTGAAGATGTCCCTATTCATTGCGGGACACTTAGACTACCTGACCTTTAAAGGTCCCTGTCAACCCAAACTATTCTATGATTCTGTAAAAAGAGTGTTCAAATACGAGGGAGAAAAACAGTGCACAATTATGTGGCTGGGTCCTCTGTTTGGCATCCCAACCTCTCCTGCCTCTGTTTGGGACAGTAAGAGGAATTCTTCAGCAAAGCTGTTGAGAAGAACGTTTTATTGGCGTTTCCTTCACCTGGTGCCAGGCATACAGTGGTGCTCTCCTCACATACCAGTCAAAATTACTGCTAAATCCACTGAGACAACAACTACAAAAAAAAAAAAAAAAAAAAAAAAAAAAAAAAATCATAGGGGTGGGAGTGAAGCAGCACAAACCACAAAGCATTGCTGCATTTACCCAGAGAATGGAACTCTTAACTCGAAGGGGTACTCTTCGAAGGGGTACCAAAGGCCACTCTGGCTGTGCAGGTCCTCAGACATACCTGAAGGTACCCACATTGCTGGTCTGCCACAGCCAGAGAGCAAAAGATGTGTTTAGCAATTTCTTTGTTCAGAGTTCAATATCATGGTAATTGTGTCACTTCTTTTCAATATATGAAGAATTAAAGGACAGAGAGAAGATTGTGAAAGATCGGCTCAAAGTTCACTTGCATGCACTTATTTGTTTCTTCTTCATGTGAAACCTTTCCAAGAATGGCCCTTTTTTTGGGAAATATCTGTGTGCTTTTATATCACCAAATTCCACTTAGAGCTTATTGAGGTTCCCGTGTAACACAGCTTTTACATACCTGCTTAATGATGAGCATTTAAATCACGTCCTTAGTCARCAAAGTATTCAAATCCTTATGAGTCTCAAGGACTTGAAACTGTTTTTCAAACTAAAGAATAATACATCAGTATAGGAAATGGAGACATGAAAAACAGGGATGTGACAAATGGAATCAGAATCAACCCTGAAAGTTGCATTCTTAAATATCAACAATTAAAAAAAAGTTAGGGGTAGTATATGAAAATTGTCTCAGCACTGAGTATTTAGTTATTATTATTCTTCCAACATTTTAATAATAACCTTGCGACCTGGAGAAAACATACTACAGCTCTATATAGATCTTTTGACTTCAGGTATCTGGGACATGTGGAACAGAAGCATGAAGTGTGTTGCGGGAGCTATAGGTTAGATTATCCCCACCAGGATGTTAATCTATATAGCCAGAAAAGACTTTCTCAAATGTGGACTTGGCATTTGCCCCATGGCAATGGAAATTTACAGTTTGGTGCCAGCAAATGCAACGAGTCCATGACATATCTTACAGACTTATTTAGCATTCTGAAGGTTTATCATTGTCTTGGTTTGAAAGACAGGTGTCACCTAGGGAAAGCCAAAGCCCTCCCCTTGCAATGGAGAATGCAAACCCCCTCCCTCCAAATTATTATAAATTTGAAATTAAGGGGCTTTCAGGCAAAAAGATGTGGGAATGGGAATAACAGGGGTTTTTTACTAATATATATATATATATATATATATATATATATATATAAAACAAAGCAAGCAAGCAAACAAACAAACAGCTGCAGCATTAATAATAAGACAGAATCAAGAACCTCGAGGGACCACAAGACCCAGGACAGTCTGATCCCAGTGTCTCTGAGGCACCAAGCTGTAATGGTGGGAGATCCCGGGCTGGTGATGAGGTAGATGGGCAGTCCCGCAGTGGTGGCTGGAGCAGCAGAGATGTCCCGGCTGAGCAGAGGGTGTGAGGTCAGTGTAGGCAAAAAAAGCCYCAAAGCAGGCCAGAAAAATGGTGGCGGCGGGACAGGGTCAGGCCCACTCCAGCAGGGCAGGAGGAGAGCTCAGAAATCCCCAGGCACACGAGCAGATGGTGATGGGTTTCCCAGGAGCGGAGTCGGTGGTGACAGTGAAACTCCTCTCACAGCAAGCGAASAGCCTGGGCGTCCTCTCTCCGGAGTGCCAAAGGGCAAGAGAGCCCAGCCCCCCAGTCCCCCWGTCCCTTCTGTCGTCCCTTCCCTGGCTTTCGTTAAGTACCGACAAGTACTCAATCCTTAGTGTCTTAGCAACTGGAGGGAAAAAATTCCAAAAGGGAAAAACAAAAAAAGAAACAAATCTAACCCCCAACAATCATTCACTCTGTTGAAAGAAAAAAGATGACTTGCACTACTAGTGGAAGTAAGCAGTCCATACTGTTACAGCATATGAAGTGAAGCTATTTATTTAGCATTGTGGTATTTTAGTTTAGGTATTGGGCACCTCATGGAAGCCTGTTATATACTTCTTTATACAAATGTGGAGTTGTGGACTTAATAACATRAGAAGATTAAAAGCAGAGCAACATCTGAATCAGATCTTAGGTTTTCTGATTATTTTAAAGAATCATTTATGTATTAAACTTGAATATTGGAAATAAACAAATACATTGCCAAAATTTCATGAAGATAGTACCTAGCTGATGAACAGTTACTTTACCACTTAGTTAATTTCTCTCTCTTACATGAGAAATATACATCAATCTAAAAAGAGAGCTTATACATCAATTTCTGCTTTGAAAAACAAAAAAGTTAAATCAAGTAAACTCCTATATCAATACAAAATGTTAAGATAAATTTTAGTGAAAGTGCAAACTGCATAGAATTTGAACTCAATATCCTTGAAAGATATGGCATACCCCAGACTAAACAGCTTTTGGTATGATCCACAAATAAGATGCATGATTTTCACAAGCTCTCCTGAAGAGCAGAGTTATTATCATACATTAAATTTTGCTTCTTGATTTAAAAAATCATATTAATTAAATGCAATTAAATTAAATTAAGAGTTGAAGACCAGCAATCCATTTATTTTTATTTTCTCACAGTGTGGGCCACATTCTAATAGAGCAATCACCCTCTCTCCCAGCCTTCCAGTCACAATTACCCACCATCCCTGGAGCACCATGCAGAAGTATTAACATATTTTAATTCTCTTCTTTGAGATTTTTCTTTGCATGAAGAAAACTGGTTATGAGGCCTCCTCCTTTTTTGTTAATCTCTTCCTTTTAATTGATTTTTCTTTGTCTTGCTGTCTCTGAATTGTCTTTTCTTTGTCTCATTGTGTCATATCCCCTTGCATGATGCTAGTCTACTTCACTGTATCCTCTCAAGAATTCCTGGAAAGTTTCAAGGGAAGGACAGCCATCTTTGCTGACAGTTACTGTTAGTGTCTGTGTTGTATGTTCATTGAGATCATACATCTCAAAGATCCTTGAGAAGGGAGAAGTGGAGAAGAGTGGAAGCAATTCCTCAAAGGAAGAATAAATTTTCTTTGGTCTTGACGGCAGGATATATCATCCAAAAGCTACTTTTGGTTTCATATACTGATTCCCAAGCAAACTTTAATCAAGTCACTTGAATACTAGAGGTCTAGTTTATGTCCATTTGGGTAGGGGGGAGCTCCCATGCTGGCTGGATAGTTGGCACTGAGGAACTGCAGCATGCAGACTGCTCCTGCACAAGTTTCTGTGTCAGGTCTTTCTGCCCTACTCTACACAGGCTGGCAGTAAGAAACATGTGGGCTGTCCTGTTAAACCAGAGCTGAACTAACACATTGGGTGCTGCATGAACCAACACTCACAGGTGACTGAGGGCAACTAAAACACCACAGCTGCAATGCAAAGAGTAAATGTATTTTGTTACCTCTCTGGCTGGAGGATCCCGTAAGAGTGCCAGGCTGCAGAGATACAGGCAATGGGGACACAGGCACTGTAAGGCTCAGTCCATCCCAGTGGCTGGCAGGGCTGCTCTTTGCACACATTTGTCAAAGGCCCTCACCGACACAGTTTACCTCAGTGCTGTGATCACCTCTGCTTTTTATGCTCTCTGCTTTGATCTCTGTCCCAAGACAAGGAGCTCAAACATGTCTGGGAGAGGCCCTTCAAGTCTCTGCAAAAACCTGTTATGTGTACATAGAAATTCTACTTCTTAAAACAGMGAGAGCATAAGCAACAGTAAACACAGCATATGTTTTCCCATACTGTTATTCTCCAGACCTTGGCATTCCCAGCTGCAGGGTCACTGGAGAGCATCTACCATCCTCCTCACCATTCTTCTGCTTTTAACCCTTTTCTCCCAACACATGCCCTGAACTATGACTCAAGAAAAGGTAAGCCACTTTGCCCAGCAATATAGAAGTGGGTAATGAAGTCCCAGCTGGCAGAAGAAGTGAGAGCAGGTGAGGAGTGTATGGCAGAAAGAAAGACCTGTGCTAAACAATCCATTTCTTGCCAGTTACGTCTCAAAGCAGTCCTGCTGGCAAACCTGTGACCTCGTTAAAATGAACACATTCTCCATGGAATTTTGTCTTCTTGAAAACAGTAGAAAAAATATTTGCTTATTTGCAGTTCTTTTTGAGCAGGCAGTCCTTATKTGGGAGGACTATTGAGATCCTGAGCAGCTGCCCCTACAAAACTAAAACCTGGATTTTCATAGATGACTGGCACAGACATGCCATAAATTACACCAGAGCCAGTTTCTTAACAAGCATATAACAGCATGTAGAATTATTTTCTGCTATGTTCTCCTTCCTTCCACTAGGTGAGCACTGTCATTCCCTCTTTTCTGAAGCTTCTGCTCATCTCCAGAGCATTCACCCACCATCTGCCAGAAACTTTGTCCTATATCATTCTCACCTATTTTCTATCTCACTTCAATTCACTGCTGGCAGCATGGTCTCTCTCTTTCCCTCCTTAATTCCTTTTTCTTTCTCTCGGCAATATCGTTTTGTATATTAATAYTATTATTTAATATTGTCTCAGCTTCTCAGAATCAGCTTATACTGAAATGTCTTGCTACAGTATCTTTATATATTATGTTTTTATCTCATATGGCAGATTTGTTTCAAAGATGTTATGAAAACGTGTCTGCTCATRATTATGTATTATATATCATGATATGATTCAAGACAGAGTTTTGTTTTCCTTTTGGAAAATCGTGTTGGCTAAATATCTTTCTCTTTTGATATCTCTGGACAGCTTCTGCATTGTGCTCCCTTATGACAGTTTGTTTCAGAATCAGATTTAACTATACTGCAAAATAATTTCCCTATAGTATCCAATTCACAGAAAATAGTAACAYGGACCCTAGTGAAAGGAAGATGCCTTCTGTGAAGGAAATGAATCCATGACAGTTTTAACTTCAATATTTACATAGTCAGGAACATGGGCTTAGAATTTATTCCCTTCCCCATAGCCAAATCCTGTTCAGATCTTCAAGTCACTTAACTGAASAGCATATCAGACTGTAATTCAGAGCAGGAAATACCCAGAAAGGCCAGACCACTGCTGGGCAGACAGATACTTATGCACAAGCATGCTCACAGTCATCCTGTCTATTTCAGTCCTCACCACAAAGACATTTTCTTGTGAAGAAAAGTGAAGACCAAAGTGAACTGTAGACAGACAATTCATCATAACAAGCTCCTCAGTATTTTGTGGTTTACTTATTCACATTAAACACTGGTAGCTAAGACTGGCCCGTAACTCATTATCACTTTAAAAAATAGTTTTAAGAGTTTATTTTTAAAGTTGATTTGTAGCATACGTTCACACATGACAAATAAAAAATAAAAATAAAAGCTTTCCCAACATCCACCAGTTTCCAAAGAAAAACCCTAACCAAACTAACCTCTGGAGTCTGAGAAATCAAATTGTAAGCCTTTCAGGAAAATTGCACTATAAAATAGGCCATGCATGAAAATATAATTAAAATGGTTAGTAGTTTTCACTACAGGAGCCATGTTCTGCTCTCTGAAACACCAGCCATCACTCCATTCATGTGAAATTAGATCAAATCTGCTATACAACTGCTCCATAGTGATAGTTCTGGGGCATATGAAAGCATGTTTGACTCTGTGGYCACCTATTAGAACGTTTCCTTCCTGCTGTTCAAGAATCTAGCAAGTACTTTAAAAGCAGAGGTTTTTACACCCTTGAGGGCTTTCCACAACCTTCAAACCAATCCAAACTAGCATTCATTCATAGACTTTCAAAGATAAAATAATGTTCACATTTATTTATGGAGACAAAATCCTTAACCAGGTGATCATTAACTTTTCCATGACAGAAGTTGCTATGCATAGCGTAAATCCCTTCCTAAAAGAGTAAGACATATATTACACCCTTAAAAAAAAAAAGTATCTTTGTTTATTTGATTGTTATCTAATGGAGGATGACAGAAGGACAGATAATATACCTCTGCAGTTTATAAAACTGATTCAATACATTAAAAATATACAAAGGYAGCAATATCAAAACTTTCCTAAATAAAGAGGGTGGGATATTGGGGGAGGAAGGCAAGAAGGGTGGACTTAARGGAAAGGTTATTTTTTTCCCCTGATACCCCTTTTCCTTTGTCAAGTTTTGCCCTGGACTTCCATTTATCAGCTTGCTTAAACAGTGAGCATTCATTGTTCAGAACAATAACTTTAAATATATGAAAGGTTATCTATGATTTCACTGGAAAGTTTTTACATTATTTTCTTAAGCCAAAGAATTCTGCAGTCACATTTTAAAACACTAAATAGAAACATGTCCTGGTTTGTATTATGTAACAAATGAGCCAATGAACCAAGGAACCAGCTGCAGACTCATTTTCTGTATGATTTCCCTGATGGATATATTCAGGATGCTATGGTCAGGAGACAGTGAAACAACCCCAGCGAAGAGGTCAGAAATTATGATGTCARAGAACAGACTACTGTGGGACAGGCATAGAAAATTAAAAACCACCAAAACAGATAAGGAATATGCAGCTAGAGCCATAACTAACATAATAATTCTAACTTCTTCTATTTAAATAGTCTTTAATCCTTCATCTACAATTAATAAGATTTGCTATTAAAAAAAAGTAGTTCAGAGGGTTCCACACTTATTGCTAAAACATAAAAGTAAAATTTTGGCCTTTCATCATCTAAAATATATATATAAAACTTTGTGAATCAAAAGTATCTTTTAAACATCTCTGAGGATGACAAGTTAAAAAACTGCCAAAAATGAACATTTTATTGTCAAAATCCCAGCACAGAGTAGCCAAGATGATACTCGGTGGCATACTGAGCTGTCATCAAAGAGAGTGAGCATTCCATCTCTGAAAACAATTTTTCATTTAAAATAAAAGGTAGCCCATTAAAGATGCAGAGATTATCTTTCCCATTCTTAATAAGAGTCAGACAGACCAGTGCATGGAAGAACAAAAGCAATAAGCACAAGGAAATTACCCCAAATTAATGTTAAATGTGGACTTTAATAACAGCAATGACAGCAACAGCAAGATGAAAAAGAAACTGTACATACACAAATGTTGTGTTCTTTTGGAACCAGATGACATATTTGCACAAGTGACTCAACAAAAAGGCTATTTTCCTAGTCCTGGATTGCTAATCCAWGTCCTGTTTGCTGTACAGAGGTAAGCCTGATGTGGTGGGTAACAGGAGAGCACCTGTGTGCCTTCTTTTCATTGGTGTCGCACAGCCTCATGCTGGGCTYAGCCTGGACTGGGGGAATGCAGCCRGTCCCAGCTGCATGGAATCCTCTCCTCTCCTCCCACCCCAGCTGCCAGGTGAGCCAACACACCGTGGGAAAAACCCTGCTTGGATCTCCTCAGCTGCCGAGGAGCTGGTGCTGCTCTGCCTGCATGGAGSTGGGAAGGCGGCAGTGGGGCAAGTAGGGAACACGTAGGCACATGCAGCCCTGGGGGCACRGAGCTCATCCTGCTCACCAGCCTGCCAGAGAGACTGTGATACTGAAAGGAAGCAGAGCAGTGAGGAAACAAAAATCCACAAAATGGAGTCCCCTTCTGACCAGAGCCACAGACTAAAGAGAGGCCTCTAGGGTCCTGCAAGAAGCACAGACCAACTCCAGAGATACACTGCCATAGAAAAAGAAATCTTTTMACTTTGGATCTGATTGCTTTTTCTATCTCTTCCACCTTTGAATGTCTTATTGTGCAGTAAGTGTTCCTAGAGGAAATATTWAAAAAAAAAATCAATACCCGGAAGCTTRGTAACAGGTATAAAAGAGATTCTTTCCTGATTCCATTTCAGAACTGAGAAAGAACTTGTGCATCCAAAAGTGTGTCCTGTTTTTTCTTCTCATAGAGGATATTTCTTTTAAATTTGCTGCCATGAGAATGACTTACAGTATGAACATTAGTGCTGCCTTGAGAGATTTAGGACATGGCATTGCTTTAACATGACAGGAGACATTACCCTTCATCATTTATAATTTTCTTCTTGTATGTAGAGAGATATTTGTATGCACCCAGGAGAATAAATCAATCTACTCAGGATCAGTCCTCTTCATCAAGCAGTTCCCTGTCTTTCTTCAACAGTGTGTTTGGAATCAAAGCAGGATGTTTCTGCATTTTGGAGATGTTTTCTCCTCTAGTTCTGAATGCAGGTGACATACATGCTATTTGGATCCAAACAGCCAACCTCCTCAGTGCTCCTTAGTTTCCAGCCTTGCCSTGCCAGTGTGTAGCATCAGAATAAGGCAGAGGCAGGGAGTGAGTAGGTAAGCTCACTTCTGCTGACARCCACTTGCACAGAGGGAGACCCTGGCAGAGGTGTGAGACCACAAAAAAATATAGGGATACTTTAATGATGATCTTRCAGCTGTGGAAGAGGGCTGACACCAGCGAGTTTATGTTTTTCAGTAGCATTTCTAAATAGGCATATCTCTTGTTTGTTCCACTGCAATACAGGAGTACATGCTGTGTGTATTTTTTAAATTATGTACCCTATATTTTATGATATCAGATTGGAAGGAACCTTAAAGGTCATCCAATTCCAGCCCCTCTGCCATGGGCAGGCACACATTCCACTAGACCAGATTGCTCAGGGCCTCACCCAACCTGGCCTTCAAGTGATGTGCATTGTATGTTGCATATACATGCCAAAGATTCTCAAAAGTGAATTGTTTCTGATTGTCCATCTTAACAGCATTTGAATAGATTGATTTGAACAGTTAGCTTTCTGAGATGTCCTAATTTTATCTACCCTCTTGAGCTAGCAGAGCTAGGTTGGTTTTCACAGTCAAGTAGTTTGAAAGAATGCTACTGTTTCCAATAAAATATGTAAAATGATGTTATTCACATTTCTAAGATCAAAAATTTCATATTATTTCAACACTCAAAAATCTCTAAAATCCAAACTTCAAATGGTAAAAAACATCCTGTTTGTTGGCATGTTTTTAGTCCCATCAGAGATTAGGTTTCAATCATGCCCAAAAGAAACAGTTGAAAAGTACTCCGTGATCAAATTGCAGATACATTGAACTCAATTGCTCATCGTGACATTTAAAACATTCTGGCTGCTGCAAGGCAGTATAAATACATCGAAGAGAGGTTTCATACCAATAAAAAARGAGAAATTTATCACTCAGTAAACATAATTAATATCAACAGAAAGAATGACAACTTCCAGAATAAAAGCCTGTCAATCCCCTACCTCCTCTATACACATAGAGATGTGCATCCAAGGGAAAATAACATCTCATAGCTTCCATTATAATATATATTTAATAACTCTACAGGGCTATAATGATGCTTTAAGGTTTTTTAAACAATAGAAACATTTCCAAATGCATTTCAAGGAGTAAAGTCTACAAGTAAATATCCTGCCAAAACAATTTAAATTACCATCCCACTTTTCCATGCATGTTCAAAAGCAAAATGGAAATGAATATGAAACACCAACTCTAAGATCTATTTTTTAAAGTGTTGTAGCTAACACATGAAAGAGAAATGTTTTTTAGTATCCCTAACTATAGATCCAGCACATTAATGAAAGACAACAACTCAAAGCTATACCAACACATGTATAAAGGCTGAAAAACAAGCAATCTGGTTTTCTCAAGGAGGGCATAATAAATTATCTTTAGAAGAAACAAAAGTGTTCAGAATTCTGAGGCAACTAAAACAACTGCCTGTAGAACTCCAAGAGATACCTAAGTGCAAAATTTCAAAACCTGAAATCCTTAATTTATTTCTATTTTTAAAATGTCAGTTCCTCTCAGGAATATGAAATAAGGTACATGCACAATAACCTGAAAAACCCCAAGAAGATGCAGAGACAGATGGAAATGTAAACAAGTTTGAAGGATCTCTGCCAAAAGTCTSCTCTAATCCACAGTCCAATCATTAAAGAATAAACACCACACAAACCCCTTTGTTTTGAATGAATTACAACCTGGAATTACTTGGCAAATACACAATGCAGAACATTGCGGAAATAAAGAATTAGAATCYAGTATAGAGGGACACATTTGCAAGTCATCGCCTTCTGTGCAAGATCACAAAAAGGTAGAAAAGTATGTCTTTAGGACTCCATTGGCTAAAGCTATAGAAAACAAACTTTCCACTTTTTGCTCCATTCCAGCAGGAAGGTTGCAAGCTGCAAGATCAATGGGAAGTTTGACTGTCTTRCAAAAACTGCCCTGGAGCTGCTCTTGGGACCTGTTTTTCTCTGTCTAAGCAGGCATTGAGCCTCTGGGGAGGCTAGCACGTACTGTGGCAGCTAGCCTGATAGGCAGGCAACACTCMAAAAAGGAGACAAGGACCAGGTAGCTGTGGCTGTGGAAACAGGAGACATGAGGTTGCCCTTGTTGTGGCTGGATCTCAAATGCTGCATCTTCAGAAGGTATGTAATAAAGAGACTAATTTCTCCCCAGACCTAGCCCCATAGTAGCTTAGTGGACCAATTTCCCTGTCCTAATTTACATCTTTCTCACAGTAAAAAACTTCTTGTTTTAGAAAGAGAAAATAGCAATTTCCTGTTCACTCTGCTGTCTTGAGACAGTATGCCTCTTAAATTAAGGGTTATCATTGGAGAAGGTGCCCAGCATGATCACACTTTATAAAAAGTAGATGTCCACAGTGCAGAGAATCATGTTTGCAGTGAGGCCATCAGTATTCTGTTCCTCTCTAGTTTTGTGCTCTCAGCAGTCGCCTTCATTTGATGTTGTCAGCAGCACCTACCAGGAGCTGTCTGGTGAGACAAGAAAATGGACATATTGCTTTTAATTACATGACTCATTAGCTAATGAAATTAAGTTTGATCAGCAAAGATATTTTATGTTCTATTTGTCTCATAGATTAGTTTGACTAGATTCACATAAATAAAACAATTTGCTTTCAAATTTCCAATATCTGCAACACTATCCCAGTCATTCTTCATCCACATTTTGTTGCAACTATGAAACAATTTTTTTTGCTGACTGTAGGCACAGAAAAGGACAAGATGTCCCTCTCATCATTGCCAGCATAGATTGAAAGTAATTCCATTAAGGAMAACGTAGACCTTGTCAGACATTGCAAATCCATATTTCAGAGAGAGAAGAGAGCAGGAGCTAGAAGCAGGAGCTTAGTAGGAGAGTAGTAGTCAGTTGTTTTAGGAAAACTKGGCGTGGTAAAGATATAAAGCTTTGATTATATTTGTCTGTACATGCACATAAATATATATATATGAGCAAGAAGACAAATTCTCATCATGGTGAAGTCTATTAAGGATTCATTAGTATAGACCTGTTTGCTTTGTCTAGATTTGTCCCAGTTGTTTCCCCCTCTTTCAAGGGACTTCATCTCCAAATGAGGCGAATATTAGATCCTCTTTCTGCAAKTAGCTACATTTACACATGCTTTCTTTGCTTGAAAGATGTGGCGAAAGCCCAGACAAAATGGATCCTTCCCTCTGATTCCTTGCTAGCCTTTTTTATCAAGAAGGCATCTTTCTGTCTTAAATTTCCAAGATCTATTCATTTTCCATGCAGGAAATAGGCAAAGACAACTAAAATGTCTCTCTCCCCATATGCATATTCCAGAAGCAACCACTGATAAAATGAGGTGACATGGGTGCCTTGCACAGCTCTGCCACAGAACAAGGCAAGTCAGATCAGCTGTACAGTCCYGATCCACCACCTCACACCTGTCTTGTCAGCCTCCATCTCATGTCTCCCTTCCTGCCTCTTGGAATGTTTTGCCCTTTCCATTGCTGTTTCTGTAAAAGCAAAACTTTTACAGAGTTTTGGTTTTTTTCATCATGATGTCTTTGCACATCATAATTGGGAAATGTGATAATTCAACTGTTAGCTTTAGTAATTAAAACATGCTATTTGAGGCCCCAACATGTGGAGTCATCCTGCTGGGACTAACAGCAGCCACAGAACTGGAAAGAGAAACTGGGAAGAACCAGGAGACCAGGCAAGGAAGGCACCTGGAAGTGAAGAGAACAGTCCATTGGGGGTTTTGGAGAACCTGGCATGGGGAGCCCATTATGCCTGGTGTGGTACAAAACAAAGTGCAGAGCTACGTCCTCCTCCCCAGGTGCAAATACGTAATTGCACCCTTTTGTTTTGCTGCAGAGCACTGATGAGTGGATTTCTAACAGCTTGGAGATTGTTTCACTACATTGTCCAGGTGATTAGCTGAGACCCTTGGGCCTGCAAGACCAAAATTAAATCTCATGTAAACAAGCTTAACTGTGAGATGGTGAACGTTTTTACTCCTCCTTCCCCGACACAGCATAATTGTTTGACAAAATTATGACAATTTGAAAAAAATATAGAACTGAACTCTTCAAGCCTGGGAAAAACTTTACTTCATTTTCACATGCAGATGAGATCTCATAACAGCTCTGATTTCATCAGACACCTTGGGCATCCGCACACAGAGATAAGGGCAGTATTCACTAAGCCTTACAGGCAGTCATTTGGGGTGGCAGTACTATAGAACTTGATAYATGCGTCCATGCATTAAGGAGAATTGATTTGCAGCATTTATCTCTCTATGTTCAGCTAATTCAGTCTTGTGTTTATCAACCCTCTCTCAACTCCAGACACCCAATTTCATTTGCATTATTATAAATATTAAGATGAGATGACCCTTTTATTTGTTATTCAAGAAACAATCCTAATTTCTTCATTCTCCAGGCATTTAATCTATTTGAATTAGTTGTTTACAGTGACCTTACATATATTTTTCTGAGTATAATTTTTTGTGAACAAGGAATCTGTAACACACTTATGTTTTCACCTGAATTACTACCACACTAACTTGCCTAACCAGATGCACATACTTCACCCAAATGCTCAATACCTCCTTACTCCATGGTGTTCTGTACTCCTCCAGGTGTTCTTTACTGATTTTCACTGCTGAGTACAACCTGTGAACATGAACATCTTACCTTTTTGACTGATTTTCAGCCCCAGATGCAGATGTTTCCAGTCTTTCTTAAATCTTTCCAAATGGTATGGCTCTGCCTTTGGAATCTGATGGAGTCTTCATTAGCACCCGGTTTATGTATGCAGAGAATTACTTCCACAACCTAGTAGGGAAGAATTACACAAAATTACCACAATCCTTAAGGGATCACAGGTTTCACAGGCAACAGTGCTAAAATTCCTCTTTACAAGCTTTTACAAGACCAATGAGGTCTTAGGAGCCAGTTGTTTCTCAACATTTAGTTGATACACCCTGGGCTTGATGAAGAGCGGACCAGTGYGTCCACTCCATGCAGCAGCACATGGCTGGGAATGTAGTCCTTCAGTACACTGTCGGCAGTGCTGCATATTCCCAAGGCAGCCCTGAAACATGGATGTGGTTGGATCTTACATCATCTTTGGCTATAAGATGTCCATCTCTTRCAACATGTAAGCATCATCAAGCATGGGGAATTTTCCCACCCCTTCACAAACCCCGTCCTCAGGGCTAGGTTGGGAACGAGCCCTAGCAGGAGCAAAAACACAGGCTATTCCAAGGAGAGCTCTTGCTTGCCCATTCACTGACAAGGAAAAGGCTTGACCAAAGCCCAGGGTCCCCAACTTTTTCAGAAATCATGCAGTTAAGCCCAGGAATCCAAGGTGTATAGAGAAACTCTTAACCTTGCAAAGTCAAAGAGCTTCTCTGACAGGTGAATTTGATTTTTAAGGTAAGACCAGAAGCTTTTTCCCAGTCGGGGAGGTGACTTGTTGATTCCCATTAACTGTTCATATCTCCTGGCTATCTGCAGGTACTATCAATACTCCTTCCACCACCTCTCCTGGGATAGCTGAGACACTTGGCWATTAATCTGCAGGTTCTCAAGCAGAAAATTGTCTCCCTGTAGAATGAGCAAACCTGACTGGTCTCCATTTTAAGAGAGATAGTACAGAAATGGCTGCTGTTCTCACAAAATCCTGAGCATGCATGCCCCTCTCCCACTTACCCCCTCTTACTCCTTGGAATTATATAAGTGAAAGAAGGACAGTGCTGTTGTGTCAAAAAAATCACAGCTTGAGTGCAGCCAGAACTGCACCCAAAACTGAGCAACAGCTCCTGTGAAGCTGACTGTCACTGTCTGCATCTGTGTGAAAACACTGGATCCAGCTGGCTCTCTGGAGCGGGTTCCAATAGCAGGGGATACAATAAACATTTTCTTGCTAATTTTCATCAAGGAAAACAGCATCTTTAATGTGTAAGAATTGAGAGCTGCGTGTTGAGGATGAGACAGAATTTCTGTTTTCTGCAACTTGAGAAAGCATTGAAGCGAATATATTTTATTGATGATTTTGATTGTGGATCTGGAGAACAGGATCTATTCCAAGTGACATCTGCCACTTAAAACTTTAGCAACATGCTAATTAAATAAAATTCAGTTAACTTTTAATCTATTTCTATCCATTTATTTTCCAGAGCCATCAAATTTTGTTCCATAGTAGATAGTGCTTTCCTCAGAATTTAARGTATAGTGTATGAAGGTTCTTTGTAGATACTTGGAATTTTCTAGCAAAATTGAAAACTGTTGCTATGAATGTTCATGTTCAACACAAGCAAGTATGCCTCTTACCATGCAAATCAAGAAGAAAAATTAATTCTAACCAGAGGAAAGGTTTTCCTTTGAGAAGCTTCTGAGGGATATAAACATTGGTAACAAAATTGTGATATAAAAATTAAGTAAACATATACAAACAGAAATGTTAAATGCTACACTTTCTATTTAATAGCTACCTAAATTAAAATTCATGGCTTTCAGTGTATAGCACAATCTGTTTTCAGTTATTATAAATTAGATAGCACCTATTCTAAGAGGTATTTTCTTTTGCTGTGGGGTGGGAACTTAGTAAATTGATCAGGTAAGAGAAGAAAAAAGAAGAACAAGGTCGGTACAAATCTGGTGATACTGATTCATTTTTCCCACTTCCAGATGAGTTTGTTCACAGCAGCTCAGCAGCTTCAAACCTACACTCTAAATGAAAGTGTGAACATTTCTTTAAAGTTCCTGCAAAAGTGGTTAATTCACAGTCAGGGCATGAGCAGTCAGTTTCTTTTCTCTCTTGTAACATTAAAGAAACATTAATTACTCAACATTAATTAAAGTAATGTTAATTATTTTACTAAAGGACTTTTATTCTCCCAAGCTGCCATTCAATTAAACCCTCACTCACACTTTGAGCAAACAGACCCTAAAAATAAACAAAAAATAAATCCCAGAACCCGTGAAAGTACTCTCCTATCTGGGAATGTCCTGGCAAATTCTGTCTGTATATTCATTTGCAATATTGACATTGCTTCCAAGAGCAGGCTTCCCGAGTACCTCTCTGTATTAATTATGTTTATTGTCCAGCCTCTCTGGGCCATTATCTTATGAGTCAGAGAAAAAAAGCCCAATGTTTTCCTGCCCTAATTTAACTTTTTAAAGTTAGGTATCACTCCAGGCTCATCCATTGAATAACCCTCTAGAAACATTCCAACCTCTACCTCTTCTGCCAGAAAAGTCATTGTCTCAAACTTATACATCTTAATTAGAGTCAGRTGAAATGTAGCCTGGCTCAAGTGATTTACCTAGAGTGCAATACTGGAAAAAAAAAAAAGGCTGTGGACTCTCTTTCTCTGTAGAGATACAAAACCCACCTGGGTATGATCCCATGCAATGTCCTCCAGGTGAACTTGCTTTAGCAGGGAAGTTGGACTGGATCAGCTCCAGAGGTCTCTTCCAGCCCTAGCCATTCTGTGATTCTGTGACATTTCAAACCCAAATAGCTCCTATACCTTCTCTTGTCTAGTTCAAAATGCAGCAACAGTCATTGCTCTTTTACTGACACAGTTTATATATTTTAATGCTCTGGAACTGCTATCTGGTTTAAAAGATTTCTTTATATGGAAAAGTCAGTATTTAGCAGAAAAAAAATACATGATTTAGATAGTTTGTGGGGATGTTGGTTTTTTTTTTTTTACACTATCACTACTTACAGTTTTTCTAACACAAAATTTGCAGTGTCTGTCAAAATTAGTTAAAATTGTATTATTAATAATATATAGGTGGTGTCATAATTCTACTACTGCCATAGAATTATTTAGGGTGAATTTCAGGGGGCATTCAGTGCATCCCATTTTTATACAGAAATCAAAATATATTAACAAAGAATTTAATGGCTTATTGTGCTTGATACATGATTATCAAGTGTCCCACATGTTTTTTTTCCCACATGGCTGAAGAAAAAGGCAGCTACAAAGTACAAATGGTCACAAGGACATACACTAGAATATACATAAACCAGACTCAACCTAACCTTTCAGGAACTATGCTGTAAGATTTTGTTACCCACTAAGTAAAAGAAAATTCCTTTAATCTCTTATAATCTACTTATAAATAGATTATAAATCCTTGCAAAGTTTCACTTCAAAATTCTAGAAGGATTTGAAGAGGCATCACAGAAAAAAATGTTCTCTAGCTAATTAAGAATGTTGTACCTGGTGTCCCTGGCTCAAAAGATACAATTTTCAAAGTCTGGCCCTACTAAAACAAAGCAGTAGCCATGACTTGTAAATAAAATTGACAATAGATACCAAAAAGGCTGCATTTTACTCAGAATTCATCTACTTCTCATGTTACAAACAAGAAATAAACACTCAGCTATGAGATCCCTTAACCAGACACAGTTTAATATGCATATAAATCAAGGTTAGGGAGACCTGCAAGTAACCAAAATAATTTGCTAATGCCTTGATTGTTCCACAAACCACATGTTTATCTGCTTTTCAGCCTGGATAGAGCAACCAGTATCTTTTCTCTAGTCTGCAGGTCAACATGGTAGCTGTAGACCTCCCACTAGCAACTTTTCAATAGCTGTTGAAAAAATGAACCTGCACCTACTGGTTTGCAAGTCTTCATAAATACGGTACAGCTACAACTGCAAGGGACAACCTCTTTTCATTATGAATTTCACCCCTCACTTTCAGACTGCAAAAAAACTAAGCACATGAGCACTATTAAAAAAAAATTCTTCATATTTAGCAAATTGCTACTCATGTAGGATTACACTTTCAGAATATAGGTGCTAAAACCTTATTGTACAGTATTCAGTCTTTTTTTTTAAGCTGCAAGAAAAGAGTAAAATTTCTTCTGCTTTATTATTTACAATATAAGGTGGATCTGAACAGGGGGGTTTCATGTGAGGAAAATGAGTAATTTTTGAAGAGATCTTCAATGTCTTATTTTATCAATGTCTTTTTCAGATTTTTCACTAATTTTAATTAAAAGTCAATTCTGATTRTACAATTGCATGGTAAGAAGAAAAAGAATGTAGAGGGTTTTTTTGCAGACATTTATTTCTAGTTGTTATGAGGCTCCTGGTGGGTCACTACGAACTGGAGAAAACATGAACCAGAGATACTAACAGCTTTGTTCTCATTCTCTTCTCGTAATAAAAGATAAAACARAATGAACAGTATCCAAATGCGGGGTGAGCCTCATGACTTTTACATGCAAACTGGTGGTAAAAATAAATAAAACTTTGACGAGTTACACTGTTCATCTTGGACAGAACTGTCTTCTATGTCCTCCAGGACATAATTTTTTGTAAATTCCTACKTAAAGCTGTTTGTTAAACTTTTTTATCAGTAGCTGTGAAGGTAAGAAAACATAACAGTTTATCAGATATGTAAGTGAGAACACACAGTAAACAAGATATAAATTTTAAAAATCTTCCTTGGAGAGTTTCCAAGACCTGCAATGAAGCCCTGAGTCCTTTATTTCCCTAGTTTAAAAACCCATTTAGAATATATCACTTTTCATTTCCAGTAACAAATAGCCTCCTAAAATAATTTTGATTTAAAGGATCATATTGCTAACCATAATGGGCCATACTGAGCATGTCTGATGAAGTTTCCACTGAAATGTGATTTCTCATATGCAGATATCATAGCTTGTTTAAATACAGTTGGAAATCCCAGTTCAGGTTTGACTCATGCAAGAAGCAACTGTTAGAGGTGACTTGCTAGGATGGTTCTCCTACTGGAAAGCCTTATGTAGCTTTTCCTAGAGTAAAACATAAAGAAAGATATTCATGACTGACCAAGAACAAGAGGGRGAACACCACTAGTAAAACAAAAACACATGAGGGTAAAGAAACCTTGTACAAATGGTTTGCCACCATTTTATGCCAATTACCACAGCATTGCAGACATGCCCTGCTTAGCATCCACAAAACAGGTGAGTGGGTTCCTATCCACCCAAAACAGCAGTGACAGACAAAAGCTCTCACATGAACAAGACCAAATTATGACAGTTTAATAACTTAGTGGAGCACCAAATCCCAACTTTCATTTGACAGAGCCTTCCTGTTGTGGTTTAACTCCAGTCAGCAGCTCATCCCCATGCAGCTGCTCATTTACTGCCCTGATGAGATGGGGGACAGAATTGGAAGAGTAAAAAGTGAGAAAACTCGTGCATTGGGATAGAGACAGTTTAACATGTAAAGCAAAAACCATGCATAACAACGAAGAAAAACATGGAATTTATTCACCTCTTCCATGGGCAAGTATGTGTTCAGCCATCCCCAGGAAAGCAGGGCTCCATCACATGTAGTGACTTGGGAAGACAWGCATCATCATTCCAAACGTGCCCACTTCTTTCTTCTTACCCCCAGGTTTATATGCTGAGTGTGATGCCATATGATAGGAGATAGGCATCAGTGTGGGATCAGCTGTCCTGGCTGTGTCCCCTCCCAGCTCCTTGGGCACCCCAGCCTACTCTCTGGCAGGCTGGTGTGAGAACCAGAAAAGGCCTTGGCTCTCTGTAAGTACTCCATAGYAATAACTAAAACATTCCTGATTTATCAACACTATTTTMATCACWAATCAAAACCTCAGCCCCATGCTAGCTACCATGAAGAAAATTAAGTCCATCCCAGCCAACACCTGCAGASTTCCTCAAAGATGAGCCAAACCACAATGTCTGAAACTTCTTTCTAACTGCATTAGCCTCAGTCTATTTCATTGAGCTTTTGACTAACACACTTTACCTGCCGGCTTAGCCATGCTCAGCCTGCACACTGGGCCAACTTGGGCAGCTTTTCTGACTGGTGGTTACATGTTCCCTTGCCAGTGCCTCTCATTACACCTCCGACAATCACATACTAATCCAATTTCCAGCCAAAGCATACTTATTCTCTTTGATAGATTATWTTTACTGTATGTGGTCTGTAGTATTTTTACTGTAAGTCGTCCTGACAAAACATGTTGCTTTTTTAAAAACAACATATCACACTAGTTTTTAAACAATGCTACTGTAGAAATGGTAAATCAAGCATATTGTTAGTATATATTTATAGGTATAATTTTGTATTATACTATTTTAACATATTTTTATATAATATATTATATAAAATATATATATTATAKAATATATATTATATAWTMTATAATATATTTTAATATATTAAATTATACTATTATAATATATAATAGTATATATACARTTTTAATAATACTATTTGTATTCATAATTATTATATATTATAACTTTTATAAGCATACCTTCTAGCCATATGTTCTGCACCACATCTAATACCTGCCATTTATATTTTATTCCCTTTATGCTCTTCCCTCCAGTGGGGGACAGCAGGGAGTGCAGTGGAGCACTCAGTTTTGTCAGGCTGTTTGGCTTGGTTCAAGTGTTGAGCATGTGTTGCTTTGTGCTTCTGTCAGGGACTGAGAGGGCTCAGCAGCACGTCTCACCCTGGAGCAGCAGCTGAGGAGGGCATCAGGGCTCCTGCAGGAGTGCATTGGCTCCCTGCCCCCCAGCCAAGTGCCCCAGAAACCCACAGCCCTCTGCACAGAGAAATTCTGTAAGCTGAATCTATGAATTCATGTGTACGAATGCACAAATTTGCACTATACAATGCAAAAGCAGGATATAAACATTCAAGGAAACTCTCTATTTGAGAGAAGTAGTTGATACCTCACGGTTTGAAACAGAAGTAGTTTCACAGGGGTATTTTTTCTGTAATGGTCAGGAAAGGCATTTTGACAGCAGGGAGGGAAGAAGTTGGCTCTGTCACTCCACCAGCTTCTCCTGAAAACAAGCAGACAAAGGGAAGGTGAGTATAAAATAGATGCCTCCAAAGAAAATGCCCTCTGCTACCATCAAGAAGAGCTAATTTTGACAAGCCGACATCTCTTATTGTTTTTCTGGAAACCAACACTTCCAATGTCTGTAAATTAATTTTCAGATTTCCAGTGAAGATGATGACGAATATTACCCTTGTCACCCATGGGTTGCAAAGACAGATCTCGTGACAAGAACTGAAATCTGGAATTCATTTTAGAAGCATATTTGACACAACACTAGCCATTGGAATACATCCTATTTATAATTATAAGACTGGGATACTTTAAATTAGGTCAAACTTCAGCTCCAAATTAAAATGAAAGCATTCAAGGACTTAATGCGTATGAGCAAGACATGCAGTGTTGCATTTCACAACTGGCTACTTGAAGGCTAAAATGATATTAAAAGCAAGAGTGTTAAATAAGTGAATTTCTTTTAAATCAAGAGTTGCAGTTTTCTTTGCTCATCACTTTGTGCTAGAGGGCCATGAAACTATCTCAGCAAAACTGTCAGTGTTTGCAGTCTCTGTAGCCTGCTCCCCAGTGAAGGTGAGCTACTTATTTAGCTGTAAAAATGTTTCTCTAGTTGGAGTTTACAAAATTGCTCACAGAAAAAGGTTTGATAAATCTCTCCTAAATGTAATGGCAAATCTCAAGAAATTTACCTTTAAAAAATTTATTTGTCAGAGGCAGTTTGGCTTTAGATTAAATATTTGCTTTCCCACAAGGCTTTGTTTTTCCATAATTTACCACCAAGTTGTATTGGTAAAAAGAAAGCTGATGACCTGCCACCAGATATATAATGGAATGGTGGATTTGTTTAACAATGGATACCAGAGCTCTGCTGACTGGCACGTTTTCAATCCTCAGTGTAGACCATCTCAAAATCCTGCTGGAGGTTGGTAGGATGGAAGTAGGAGCCATATTGCGTCCTTTTTTTTCTAACCCAGAGTGTGGAGTGTGTGTAGAGAAGTAGTGATATGTGCTTTGCACTTGGCTGCTGGACACAGCTCTGAAATGAGACAGTAAGAACTAAACTAATCAGAAAAAATAGCTTCGTTAACAGAAAAATAAATTATATATTATGCAAGAAACCTTCAGGCTTTGGAGTGAAACAAAGCCTTTCCTAAGTGTAAAGAGCAAGCAGCTTCCATTCTTTTTTCTTTTAAAATTCCATTTTATGACAGTAAGACTAGTGAACTCTCTTCTGTGAACCCACCTCTCAAAGACATTTCATCAAAGTAACAAGGTTACCTACTGGAAATCTAGCATCAAAGATATACTGCTGTCATACAGGGCAGGGGCAAAAAGTACAGGGAATGATGCGTTGTTTCCTACTACTTAACTGCAGATAGTCAGGAGGAAGTTCAGTTATTATTTTTACAGTTTGTGGGKTTTTTTTATGTGTGTTTGAAGGCAATTACACCAGGAAAAAAAAAAACCAAAAAAAACCACCCAAAAAACAAAAACCCCAAAAACTTAAATTAATCAAAGACAATTCCAAATCTGGTTTTCTGAACTAACATCTTTAGGTACTGTAAGCAAGGTTTAGTTGTACTTGTAATTTCTTGTTCTTCAGAGTTGATGTATTTGTTGATTCTCTGTCTTCTGTGCTCCATTCTGTTTTGAACCTTTCTTTGACAGTGAGCAGCCTTTGCGGTTTTGTTAATTGTAATATACCTTTCTCACATAATCTGCTTTGTCTAGGTTTAACTTTTCTACAAAGTAGAGATGTATTAAAGAGATATTAAGGAATTAATCTCAAAAAGGTCTAAATTAAACTAGACATATTTTATTCTTAAATCCTAGGCCTGGCATCAAACTAAAACCCATTTCAGAATGGAACCGAAATGCAACAGAAATTTTCAAGAGTTTGGCTGTTTTGTCTTTTCATATGCTGCAAATACWGTACTGTAGGAAAATAATGTTATAAGATAAACTTTGTAAAACAACAACAATAAAAAAAGCCCCAAACAAACATAAGGGATTCCRTCCTGGTTCCATCCAGAACAGAATCAATTTTTACAGCAGCTATGAGAGTCTGGCCAAGAAGTTATTCTGTACCACCTCAGGTCAATTGTCAGGAGTGGGGGTAAGGGAGAATCCCTTCTGRGAAGAAGGGTTCTCCTTACAGGTGAGAGAAAGCCTGGCAGTCGGTATTGTTGCCGATTTTCCATGTAAATTGTTTCATTGTCTTACACGTTCTGTTATTGTAACACCACTGCATTTAGAGACACATAGAGCAATTCTCCCGAGTGCATTCAGCAAGGTAAAAAGAGACTGGTTGTGCAAAATCACCTGGTAACTTGGCAATCCATTCAATGAAGTTCAGGATGCTGAGGGCCACGTAATCTCCTTTTTGGAGGCAAGAGGAATCATTAGGATTCCCATTCTTTAATGGAGCTAGATAGTTCTGGGTAAAACAGACTGCTTTATCTGAAGTTTTGGGAAGAGTTAAGTTAATGTGAGGACCTTTTCTACAAATAAATTAGAGTAGGCAGGCTAAAGTGTTAATTGGAAAGTACAGTTACAGATGCTTTTAGAGGGATCACGTGTTGGTATTGAAAGATTTGCATTTTTAAATGGCATGGAAAGATGGAGTTATTATATTTTGTCTAGTTGCCTCTAGTTGTTCTCCCCTCCAACCTGCATTTAATTTTTGTTGCTGCTGTTGTTTTTGTGTTTAACATTGTTGTTATTGGTGGGGGTGTTCTCATTTTTCATGAAAAAGTGCAGTTGTTAAAATTTATCATCAGTGTGAAGCTAGCTTTGGTAATTTCCCCCCAAATGTTTTCCACAGAAAACATTAAGGTCTGAGACTGAGGATTACTCTGAGGTTGATTACAGCTCTGTGGTTTCGGTGTTCTCAGATTAAAATTGCTATGAAATTTGAAACTGTGGCTGGAGAGTATGTGAGTRTGTTCATTAATGTTTAATTATATTATGGTTTATATTATTATTAAGAGCTTTAGGAAGTGTGGGACAGGATATTCTTTACTTGAGTGTGGCAGGAATGTGTGGTTATGTTTTCTGAAGAGGAACATATGAATTGAGATTACAGATTTTCTAGAGCAGTAATGGGTGAGGAATGAATCATTCAGGTGAGTCATGGCATACTGCATTTTGAACCCTTGCTGTGAAAAAGCTGGTTTACTGTGTTTGCTCTGCCTGTCTCTTGGTGGAGAAGAACAGCAGCAAATTTCATTTAAGCAGTATGTAACATTATTCTCCATAGCCTTAGTTTTCAACTATACTGAGAGGTGCTTCTTATGCATTTTCTGGACAACGCTGTACCCTTGATAGAAAGATGCTTTAAATTTTTTTGGGGGGAAAATAACCCCCCCTTATATTCTTGTATAAGTACACTCAGACTTGCTTTGACCCTCTTTAGAATAAATATAATGTTTAGAGTATGAAATACTGTCRAGGGAGAATTCTGTTGGGGTTTTTTGGGTTCATTTTGTTTTGATTTTGGGGCTTTTAAATTTTTTTTTAATTTTCTCCCTCCTTCCATGTATATGTATTTAAAACCTAGATGTATATGAAAGCTATATTGAATTCTGTCTTTAGAACACTTGCATTTAGTACACTATGCTTTTTGTGCATGTTTCATGTCTCAAAAGAGATAACAATAAAACATGAGCCATCAAATTTCAAACAAGATACCATAAAGAGCACAAACATAGAAAATTTATAATCCTATGTGTTTATGCGTGTATGGTTCATGGGGAACCAACAGCAAAACAACTGGAAACCAAACCACAAAACTTGCCCCAAAAATCRCAAAATCCCCCATCCCAAGTATTTTTACTTATACTAAATGCTAATCAGTTCTGTTGAAAAGGATCAAAACCAACAAAATCTTATGAGGAAAAACAAAAAAGACCCCTCCAAAGTTATATTAAAGGACAAATTATTTATTGTTGATATTTTAGCCATAAGTTTTTTGACATTAAAAAGCCTGAGAAAACACATTAAASAGAAAGTCATTACAGAAATAAATACCAAAGATACAAACACAATGTTTCGATTTTATTTGGGGGTCCAAGAATTAGCATTTTAGTTATAATGTTTTTCCTGATAAATGTGATTTAAGAAAAATTGTACAACTTAGAATGCAGTCCATTATGCAATTTATGCACTGAATAACAGCAAACTTTTTCATTTGACAGAACAAAAAAAGAAATGCAGTTAAATTATATTTCTAATTTATGATTTCCCAATGGAATGATCAGAGAAATTCTCAAGAATCCTGAATGTTAGGCTCCCATGATAAAATAAGTATTGCAAAAATTATTTCTAAAAGTATATTATTTTTTCTTATATGGTTCTGTTAACAAGAGCTGATATAACTTGTTCACCCTGACCCTTGGAATCCATACTCAGTGTTTTATGCTAGATTAATCCATGTCCCGTGAGACTTACTGGCAAGTATATCTTCATGCTATACTTGCCTAGGTCCAGTCACCCKCCTGTACTCAAAAACAGGAAACAGATTCTTCTCAAGTCAGTAGATTACTGCAACATGAGCACAGAGAATTAATTGCAAAAACGGAACATGAATGCAAGCTAGAGTGCAACTAAGAATCGAGCTCAGTTTGCTTTGATCCAGCTGAGTGGCCTAGATTAAAATCTGTTAGATGAAAGTTCATTAATACCTCAGTCAGACAGGTAAAATCTCAGAACCATGGCTAATGCAACTGAAATAACACYATAAACACTACTACAAGTAATTTAAAAATGAATTTATTAATATCTGCACTCTGCAGATATACTGAGTCTGTCAGTGTCCTCAGGTGTTTTATAAATTGCTTATTTTTAGCCCATTGRCAAGCACTTTATTTCAATTTTTCTTTAATTTGATCTTAAAATATTTCTAATGTCTCTGCTTTATGTATTTTGTAGATATTTAGTTCCTGAGTAGCCTGGACCAACATACCTGCAATATAATTTCCTGGGCTGACTTGTCTTGTTTAGCACTGTGAATTTTTCACTCTTTAACTTTKCTCCCTATGCACCAGGACCACTCTCCCAGATTTTTTCTCATTCAGAGTACTGCTATTTGCATTACTTCTTTGAGATTATTATCATTCTCCATTCATTTCATGCTGTTTATAGGAAAAACCTCTACAGAGCTTTATTTTTTCTGCAATGCATGCACAGAAGTCCCATTATTGTTAATGGAAGTTTCATGTGCCCATTAAATTGTAGAATCAGTACAAAAAGAAGGAAACTGTAATTGGCCTATCTTTTTAGCTACATGGAAGCCTTTACCTCATTATCCCTAAACTAAACCAAATCAGTATTTTAATGTCTACAGACTAACTTTAAATATCACTACTGATAGTAATTCTGCTGTCTGCATTGGCAGTTTTCTTCTGTGTTTGTGGGAGAAAGTGAGGAACAGCAACAAGGTATTTAAAATGAGATTTACATCCAGTTTGGAAGGTTTGTGAATGTGCCATATGTAATAAATTGTGTGTAAGGTCTCAGGGATGGGAAAGAAAAATTTTTGGATGCTAGAAATCACTGGGTCACATAAAAGAGTTGTACATGTTGCAAATAGTCAGTGGTGAATATTCTGAATTATGATTTTTGCAAGTACAAAACACTAGYGCAAACCTTACTTTTAGCAGATAATGGTTGTTTAACTGAAATATGTTTTAAGTAGAATGAGTAATATAAAGTTATAATACTGTGATTTATTGTGTTGTTTTCTTAGCTTTGAACGCTTAGCATGAGCAGATGGATTTGCTGAAATCTTGGGCCCCAAGCTGTGAATATAGACTTAGATGTGTTTTCAGCTGGAAGAGAGTTTTCTTAGTAATTTTCCTGGTAGCTGGTACAGTGCTGTGTTTTGTCTTTAGTGTAACCAGAATACTGATAACACATTGATTTTTTTTTGTTGTTGAGAAGTAATATTTAACCTAAGTCTAGGGTTGCAGCAGCGAGCAAGTGCACTTTAAGTCCAAACCAGAAGACAAAGACACTATAGCCATCAGTCGATTTTTGTGACTTGACAAGAACAGTTAGCATGTACAAAGAGAAAGATTTCAATAAGGTGCTAGATTATCCAGCCTAAAAATCACCATTGGACCAAGAGACTCTGGTRATGCTGACAGCATGTGAGGGGAGAGTATAATTGCCAAGGGATTTCTTTGTTTGAAATCCCTCCCCAGAGCTATCCATCTCAAGCTGACCTGCTACTGTACCACACTATTAAATTATTTGCTTTTATAAATCAAATGACTGAGACTCTGCCATGGGAAACGTAGAACTGAGCCTGAAAAAGGAAAAAGAGCTCCTGAGAGTGAGWGTATTTGTAAAGAGGAGTTGACAGGAGTACCCTTCAGCTCACCGAAGCCATCCACTGCAGAAGGCTGTGGTCCAAGAAGTTAAGGTCTCTGATGGTGAATGTGTGAGTCCTTGAGTGATGTGAGAATGCTCAGACAGYGGCTTCTCCATTAGGATTTGGCTATTCCATGCTGACAACAGTGAAGTCGGCATTGCATAAAGAAAAACRTGAAACAGGGTCTTGGATATTGTAATGTTTTCTGAAGATATATTAAGTACTGAGCTGTACTAGAAGCTTGCATTTTATATTTGTCTTTCAGAGAAGGRTGTATAAAATAATTAAATGGGACAAATCAAAGGCAGGTAATTCACTTTCTGCACAGAGACAGCAGTTCCTGTTTTAAAATTCTCTGTTTTAAAGCACATAGAATACATAAAATTTTCATGTAGCATCACTTCTGGATATGTTGACTCTTTGGAGACAAGARCCTTGCAGAAGGATCTGGATACATTGGAGCACTGGGTAACCATCAGTGGCATGAAATTTTACAAGAACAAATACCAGATCCTGCCCCTGGGATGCAGTAAAGCTGGGCACAAGTATTAGCTGGGAGAGGAGTGTTGTAGAGCAGCCCTGCAGAAAGGGGATCTGGGGATGCTGGTGGGCAGCAGCTCAGGGAGAGGCAGCAGTGTGTGCCTGGGAGCCAGGAGGGCAAACCCCATCCCRGGCTGCATCAGACACAGCACCACCAGCTGTGATTGGGATCATCCTGCTGGATTCAGCCCTGGTGCAGCCTCACCCTCAGTCCTGTGTGCTGTGCTGGGCCCCACAGGCTGAGAAGGGTGGGAAGGTCCTTGAATGGTCCAGAGGAGGAGAACAGAGCTGGTGGAAGGGCTGGAAGGCACATCCTGTGAGGAGTGGCTGAGGGTTCTGGGTTTGTCTGGTTTGGAGAGAAGGAGGCTCAGGGGTGACCTCACTGCTCTGTACAGCTGCCTTAGGGGGGACCTGGAGAGGCAGTGCTGGTCTCCCTAAGATCTAATAACAAGACACATRGGAATGGTTCATAGCTACATCAGGGGAAGTTCAGGCTGGACATTGGAAAACATTTCTTCAAGGGTGGTTGAACACCTGCACAGGCTTTTTAGAGAGGTTGTTGATGTCTTGTGTTTRTCACTGCCTTCAAAGGAGGCCTGTGGACCATGTACTTAATGCCAGCACTGAATTGGTTTAGGTGATCACTGAATTAGGTGAAAAAATTGGATTAGGGGATCATTCTGGTCCCTGCCATCTGAAGTATTGTATTCTATCTATTAATTTTGGAAATGGTCTTCTGTCACCTTTACAAAATATTTTTAAAAAATTCTTGAACTAGATATACACAGCTATGAATATATGGTAATATATTTGATGTATATAATTAATGTGTTGCATAAATATGAGCGAGATCCTGTCTTTGAGGGTATCATCTGTGACCCTATATCTAATAAATTAGTTAGACATAATATAGGATAATCTGTGAATATGAGATATATAAACCTGTAATATGCATTAACTCTCTTCTTTGCTTCTAGGCATTTCTTGTATTTCATGAAGACTTCCTGTTTGCAGAGGACTTCTGCCTCTTTGCTTGCCATAGACTGAGAAGMTGCATATGGTGCTGCCTGAAGCCAAACAGCATCCAGAAAGTAATTTATTCTAACTCTCCAGTAAAGTCTAGAGTGAAAAGTGGTCTCAGCGAATGTCTGAATATGCTCTTGCACAATTAATATTTTGTTTTGTTTTAAGGTGTGATGTTGACCTGTCCATCCTTAATTAACAGTTCTTAAGAGCAGTTGCTAAGGCAGAATGATTTTTCTGCCTGTTTCTGAGTTCCCCARGAGTGCTTTATCCTTTACCTTAAAAGCTGGAAGAGCATCTAACATGTAACATGCATGTAGCTGCTATCCCCTTTTCCTGAAATGGGCAAAATAYTTTTCATCAGAAGGACAGCAAACATCCTTCTCCTGGAATTATCTATATCCCTTCTGTAATTTAGTACTGAGACATGAATCCAAGGAGGGTATAATCAGGTTTCTGATTCTGGCCTTGAAAATTTGTCTGGAATTTAGATTTGACAGTATTTTTAGGAAGTGTATTCATATTTACTGAAACAAGAAACACAATTAGAAGAAATATTCTAGCCTAAACAATCTTGATTTTTTTTTTTTTTTTTGGAATATATTTTGTAGGGTAGGCAGTGAGAATTTTCTTCCTTGTTACTTTGAACCTTTCTCTGTTCTTGTCTTCTGAAAAAACAATTAGGTGAATATTTTATTATATTTTTTTTAAGAAAAGTGCATTAGTGTCTTAGAAGAAAATACTGAGCCTGCTCTAATTCTTTCAACATTAGCTGTAGGTATCTGCTCTCAAAGGGGAAAAATTAAAAGGAAAATAGAAAAGCCCAGTTCTTACATGTATGGAACAGCTTGCCTGGAGGTTATATGAGACAAAATTTCAATTTAGAGCTTTAATGCTATTAATTATAYTGAGCTTTCTTTCAATAGATCTGTGTTTCATTTTCTGTGATAAATACAATTACTTTTGTCTGTTCTGAATTGGAGATCCAAGCATTTGATTGAACTTTGGTATATATGCCAAATTAGATATATATATATATATAATATTTTATATATATATATATATATATGTATATGTATATGTATATATGTATATATATAATATTATATATATATAATATTATATATACATATATAATTTTATATATATATATAATTGTCTTCATTAATTTAGAAACTGATTTTAATTTAGAAAAATGAAAGCCAAGGCAAACAGCAGCTGCCTTTAAAATGACAAAACCTAGTATTTTTGTGTAACAAGAAGAGTTTACAGTTTGCTTCGGTGAGGTGAGATGTCATACACATCAGTGTGATCTGAGGCTACAGATTACGTAAGAAACTGCCCTTCACCTTCAGTAAGACTGAACTATACCTACTACACCAAAATAACAATGCAAAATGTAA
Organism: Alauda arvensis; assembly: GCA_902810485.1. Classification (NCBI taxonomy): domain Eukaryota; kingdom Metazoa; phylum Chordata; class Aves; order Passeriformes; family Alaudidae; genus Alauda; species Alauda arvensis. The sequence continues at coordinate 827,433 of CADDXX010000066.1, read as the reverse complement.
AGAAGGAGAAGGTACTGAAGGAGRAAGTAACCTTTATTGCATAATGGAGGTGTAAAATAGCGTCCTAGAGCCCTCTTAGGGACAATATATTCTGCCCTCCTGGTATAGAATCATAGGGCCATTGATAAAAAGAGTATTAATAATTCTGCAGATTCAATTCTTGCCAAGAAAAGCATAGCAAGTTTATTAYGTCAAAACAAAACTAAACAAAAAAACCCAAACATTGCATGCAGTGATGGAGAATAGAAAATAATTGATTTAGAACTGTTGATTTTGTTGTGAACTATTTCAGCTTTTATCTGATAGTCAGAACACAGAGGAAAACTTAGAGGTTGTATACTGAACTGTAGAAGAGAGGATGGAGAAAAAAATCCACACGTCTTTTCACGTCCAAAAAAATTCATGAGATAAACCAGCATGTTTTGTCTTCTCAGAAACCTTGGCTTTCTATTAACTTGAGGAAAAAGACTGTYGCATGAAAAAGCAGATTTCCACAGTTACTGCTGAAGAATAGTTAAGATTATGCAATTTCCTTAGGGGATCAATTCCTTCATATTTAATTTCCACAAAAGTTTCAGCACTTACAGTGTGAATGCTGATTATATTCAGTTTTAATCTGGAGTAGTTGTATATTGTCCAGAGCTAAGTCTGTTTATTTGATYTTTGAAATTTAAGCCTAATGTAGTGCTGGTTACGTAAATCATAGRATTGCAACAATGTCATTAGAGCTCTGCAATTAATACGCACAACTCCAAGCCTGAGCATTTATCACTGAAGGGCTACATGAGGAGGAGGAAGTGCATGCTGTACTGTGGCTTGAGTGGTTCCACCTAAAGAGTGCAGACAATTTCATGAAAAGTTCATGAACAGATAAAGACTAAGTTGTCAGCTGCATGAATAAAAATGAATTATTCATCCACCTTTGTAACAAATCTGGCTGACAACTGTGTTAGTCAAGACACTGAGAACATTTGCAGATGCTATTTTAAAATCAGGACTGGAGCTTCCCATGAAAACTGCAATGATTCTTTATGTACAAAAAATATATATAGGATTTAGTTTAATTTAATTTCATGTCCTACCTTTAATCTCTGTAATTCCATTGTCTAAGAAATTAGACAGCTACAAGCTTGAGATCTGATTTAATGCTGTACTTTCGACTGGTAAATTGGTCAGGCAAAATATGGTTTGGCATATATGCACATTTTGCCTTTGGCATCAAGCTGTGTTGCAGTTCTTATTGCTGTTTGCCTTGATGTATACCACCTCCACATCTAGGAAAATGAAGAGCTGCACTTTAAATGCAGATAAAAATCCCTAYAGGTTAAACAATGGAAAAAGTCTTTCTTTAAGCTAGTATAGAAAATAGAACAAAAGATGCCTACTCAAAGTATATAAAARTAAGATCTTATGGGAGTATTCAGCTGCTTATAGARGCTTTTAAAGTTGATAGCAATTGTTATGTTCAGACCATGTTCTGTAAAATACTGTATATTAAATGACTATTTATACATGGTGAGCAAAGACAAGGAGGAAGAACGGACACATAGGGATATGAAATTGAAGGAAGTGATGAAAGAATAGGTAAAATCAAGGTGAGTGAACGAAGTGATAGATGCTCAGGTGTAGYACAACAAAGCCTGCAGGGAGGGAAAAGAGAAGATGACCTTGGTGAACACATTTACTCATTTACCCACTGAAGAAAAGAATGGTTGGGAGGGTGCAAAAGATCTGGGAGAGAGGACAGCAACCCCTAACAAKGGGTATACACAAGTTAGAAAAATTATTTCATTTAATTCCATTATAAATTTAAGCCTACAACCAATACCTGCAGGTTTTCTGTTTGCTGCAGATAACAAAAACTGTGATTTAAACTCCTGTGTTGAGAAATAGTACAACATTTAGGTGGTAATGATTCAACAGTGTAAAAGTGGTTCCATGAGACTTTGGTCTTTAATGGATCAAAGAGTTTTGACCTTGTAGAGGGATAATAAACGGATGAATTCAGTGAGAAATAAGAGAAGATAGGGAAATGTATACATGCAGTAATAAGAAACAAATGATTGCTTGAAGAAATGTCAAACRTAAAGAAGCCACCTTTATAAAGAGAGATCTTATTTTACCTTTTGCACTGCATTATTGATTGCCTCTTATTTGAGATTTTCAGAGTTTTCTGGAAGTWTTTTTTTTTTTTTKRAAYWMC
>CADDXX010000066.1:737725-825186 GCA_902810485.1 Alauda arvensis | reverse complement strand
AWYYTWAAAAAAAAWTTAAAAAGTGTCCTACAACMCAGACAAGATAAAAGTGTGCTTTCACAACTGGAGATTAAAATATCCTGTCCATACTCTGGTGAAGTTATTAAGGTTGCTGTATTCTGTATACATGCAGTTTTTGAAATTCAGTGTTTCAGTAGTGGGGAAGTAATTATTGAGTACAGTTGAAAGATAATTCCGTTTTGTTTCCAGTGCCCAGTAGCATGTACACACTTTCTTSGTTTSATTGGTCAAARTTCTGAAAGAKATTAATTCACTCTGTTGAAATTTTTTGTACCTAGACATGTCCTTGTCATACACATCCTACAGCAGGAGCAGTAGAAGCCCATAAGCAGGCACCGGCCAGGGCAAGCTTTCCCAGGGAATGCTGCATGAAAAGCTTTAATGAGCATAGTTACATTAAATATCAGCAGTATTAGAGCAAAAAAATGAACAATATTTTTGTAGCAAAGAAAGTCAGCAAGTGGTCAGGTATAGCACACTTTTTTAGAGGAATTATTTTTACCACAAAAATTAGAGTCCGTTTAAGGAACATCGGCAGGGTACAGAGAGAGAGGGACAATTTTCTACAGGCCCTCAACAGCTACTTGACTTTGGAACTTAGAGAAAAATATCATAATAAGAATATCTCAATTTCATTACCCTATTTTCCCATTTATTTCTTTTACAGATCTTGTRATGTTCTGGCACTTGGAAATTGTATTTATAGCTGTTTTGGGGAAAAATACACCATCTCTGTTACTGCTAATTGACAAACTTTGGCGTTTTTTTTCTTTACTAGATTTATCTTAACCCTCATGAAGAGTAATAGACTTGACAGCTTTATTTTTACTTAATCATTATTTCTTATCTCTGTTGAGCACCAAATTTTTCTATTTATATTCCATTTTATAGTACTTTTGTTTTTATGTTTTAAACTACCGCTGTTCATGCATAATAAACATATTATTTCCTCTTTGGAAATTTATCAGTTATTTATCTATGCAGTTCTTGGTAAAGTCAGTTATTTATTATAATTAATATACTAATAATTCAGAAATGACATGGATTTATAAATTATATGCTAGCATAAAAACACCAAATAATKTTGGATCAGTAAAGTGTTCTAAAGTCTGTCATCACCATTATTATCCATTTTGATTTGTTTACATTATTATGGTTAAAAAATGGAATTGTTTATGAGGCTGAAGTCTATGATCATGGTAATAGTTTTGTAAAATAGGCTTTTAGGATAGCAATTACTTTCTAATAGATGTAAAAGAAAAAAAAAACAAACCAATAAGAAACAAAAACCCAGCAGAAGAAAATTGGTATTTTGTAGCTATTTTCTTCAGTTATTCATTAGAAAATGTATTTTAGCACATCTTTCATGATTTAAAATAACCTGGTGTTGAATATTTAAGTTGTGCATGCTTTTAGGGGASAGAAAAGAGATCAGAATAAAAATTTTAGGAGCCTTTTAGATCCGTATAGAGCATGGGATATTATAGCTATTTCTCTATTTTTTTTTTCATAATGCAAGTTTTTAAAATTAATTTTAAAATTATAATTCTTTTTTCAAAGTAAGCATTATAATTATCACAGTAACTAAGCAAATCTGAAGACACTTGATACAGGAAATTAAGGCATTGATAGCACTGTGATACCTGCCTCTTGCCTTGGTAGCTGCCTATGAAGTTAAGTTATTCTGCCTTGCAGAAGGACACTGCTGGAGCATTCTCTCTTGCAGAGGGAGAGTTGCTCAGGTGCAGAGTGCAAAGCAGGTGGTGGGAGGGCAGGGSAATGAGAGAAAGTCAAAGATCCTCTTCCACATCTCCTTTAAACCCATTTCCCTCCTCCAGCCACCTGTAGTCTCGGAGTAAGGCAGCAGACCTGACTGGACCAGGAGGAGATGATGGATACCATGTCCCACAAGGCCACTGGCCYTAACTGTACAAGGTGTAACTTTCGTCAGAACTGCAAAATTTTTTTTTGAGTGTGGAAAATGTTAAAAAGTATATTTAATTCTATTACATTGGGATGTAATAAAGTACATTAATTCTATTTTTAATACATTTGTATATRCTATTCTACTTTTAATAAGATATTTGAGTCATACTGTATTTTAAAGAAAAACATTAAATTCACTCATCAGGGGCATTTTAAGAAATAACACTGTTTTTCAACTGCTCATCTTTCACTGACAATAGGTTGTCAGAGCTCATTTTTCAYGTTTGTGTGTGTGCATGCACTTAACACAGCTCAGGAGAGCATGGGTAGAACTGGACAAGTGTTGAGATAATAGTTGCCAATGGAGACGAAACAAAAAGAGAATTCTTCAAGGATCTGGTAATGATTACTTTTTTGAACTTGAGCCTTGACCTCTTTCAGAAATGCATCCCTTCTCTTATTTTAACAGCAGAGGGAAATACTGGATYRGAGTTTTAATTGCATATTTTAACCCCTTGTTTAAGATTATAACACATCCCATATATTTGCAGAAGAATGTTCAAAATCTTGCATTAGAAATACACTGTTGCCACTGACTTTCTTAAGACAGGCCTGAAAGATTTCTTGCCTGTGGAAATGATTGTCAAATCTTTTGAACATAACAAAAGTCATAAATACAGTTTTAAAATCAAATAAATATTTATTTGGGATGTTTTACTTTCTGCTTTCTGTTTGTCAGTCCTTGTCATCCTCAGAACATCTTGCCACAGCAGAGCTAAAGTCAATAAAAAACCAGAAATATCTTTAAATAGTTTAAGTCACTTTTACCTTGTGTGTGAATAAGCTCCTTCTTTTAATTTTCAAGTGGTGGTTCACATTCATGGTCCTCTCCAGGTCTCTAAGCCTGGTTCACTAAAGACGCCTAAACCACTGGAAATAATCTTGCTCCTTCAGCCCTGTTGATCAAGCCTCTGCTGTGTTGTACAAGACCAGGTATCTTATTTTTAAGCTTCTCACATGGATAGTGATAAGAATAGGAGTAGGATAGTAAGCAAGTAACTATGAATTTCATAGARAGTCATAGTGTTGACTTGCAAATAAAAGGTAGCAGAATAGGATTATACTTACRGACTTTTAAAATTTCTTAATGTTAATTACCAGAATGCTCAAAGAAATATCCACAAAAATAACAGTTGAGATCATGTCCTAAACTTTTTTATTATAATGTGACAAGATTTTTTTTTTTTTTTTTTGCCTTTTAGTGCAGCATTTCTGGAAAGTTCCTAAGTACCACCAAGCACTTTGGGAACACATTACAGCTATAGAAATACATGAACACAAAGCAGAATTTGCAAATAGTAGCACAATATTTAGCTGTCTTGAGCATGGTGAGAYGATGATTTATTTATTTATCTTTCCATCTCAGGGAAATGAATTTTATACATTATCTTCATGTTGTGTATGAAATACTGTGAGGAGAGTTATAKCAGTTTTTATTTTATTCCTGCTGTTATTGGTAGCACTGTTTCCTAAAGCCTTACCATGTTATAGTAAGGAATAGCCTTGGACCATTTGTCTAAATCAGCACAAGCCTTACCACCACTTGTCAAAAGCTTGCTGTCTTATTCTACAATTTGACGAGTGTGGACTTGAGCACAGTCAAGACAAGACAAATGAAGGCAGACAGAATTTCCAGTTCACTATTTACAGTGTGCAGGAGTTTTCTAACTTTGTATATTTGCCACATGTATCTGGATCTTAAAGAGGACATAAGGGACTGTACTTGCTGGTCAGGAAAATTGAATTCAGGGAATTAAGCTTTCTTAAACATTCCAGTAGTTTAGTACCTGCTCTACATATTACTCAATTTATTCACATATTTCACATTCTGAGGATTTCCATATCTGATTTTACTTTCCATATATATTTGAGAGAGAGAGAAACTGTCCAAGAAAGATCAGTTCCTTGTACCAATCTCTAAGAAATGTAGAAACAGTCCCTGCAACCCTTATCACCTTATGAGCAGTATGTATTAACCCTCAGGGGAGTATTTGCTGTTTATCAAGATTCTGTAGTGATAATATGAATTTTACTGGCTTTACAGTTAAKAGGGAGTGCAGAGTCTTAACAGTTACTTTATATTCAGCTTGAGATATTTCAAATGTCTAAGTAACTTATTACCAAAGGATTTATACACAAGCATAAATATACACATGCCATTTTGAAATTATATTACAGCAATCTATAATATTTTATAATATAAATAAATTAAATAAAGCAATTTATAATATTAATAAATACTGTGCAACTCATCTTTAAGACTTTATCCATCAGTTCTGCTTTGTCTTAGCTGGAAATCCATAATAGGCACACCTATACTGGCGTTATCAAGCACGTTCCAAGATTGTGTCTTTGCCTCTCTCTATCCTTWCACTTTTGCAGCAACTTTGGCTCCTAGGTGCTGTGTCACCAAAAGTTTCAATTGCACTAGGATACTATATATTGCAAGGCAAGAAGCCCAGTGATTTTGTGCTCTGTACATGTGTTTGACTGCCTGCATCTSTTTTGGTTTCCTCATTTCAAAGAGCAAGTTCCTAAAGAAACAATAAGGCAAAGCATAACTTGGAAAGTATTCTGGGGGAAAGGCTTTCTTCATCCTCTTGCATATATGAAAAAAGGTTGATTTGAGACAGGTTAGCTGATTTATCCTGCTTACTTTGATGGTTGTGGAAATATATTTTGAACCAAAGCTGTCATGCTTTGATGTGAGCTGACAGGCTGCTGTTTATTTGTCATGAGAAACAAGAGTTTCTCCTTGGCTTATATACATGCAATAAGATAGTTTTATTCCTAAGAATATATTTTGCTCTTTTTTTCCAATCCTATTTCCCATTATTAGAAATTTAAAATGTTTAAAATGCTTAGGCATTCTCATTATAATCATGTGCTATGGGCTGTATGCTAAGCTTGTATCTACCCTTATGGATAGGATATTTATGTCTATATATTTCTATCTTTGTAGATCTTTACAGGTCATATATATATATATGTAAAGTACAGTAAACCCTATACTGCTTAGTTGTACTTACACCATCTAAATATTGCAATATTAATATTGAAAGTGTGCATGCTTATGTATACAAATATAGAAGATGTAATAAATAAAAAAAATAGAAATTATTAAAGCTGAAAACTGTGAGCCCAGATTTTCCAAACTTGCCAAATTTAAGTTTCTATAGTTTTTGTAACAATCCTGCTTCCTTTTGAAGAGAGGTTTAAACAGATACTTTTGAAGGGCTGGTGCAACTGAATATTTATATAAGGTTGAGGAAATAAGAAAGAAAATTTGGACTGAATCACATCTCTAATTGGCTTGGAAAGRACTTAACTCATTGTAAAACTGCAATGGCATAAATGGAAATCAATTGGATTGATTTTTGAGGAACTTACTGTAGTGCTGCCAGTTCAAAACTCAATTAAACACTCTGTTTAGTGATAAGGTCATTACCTGACCAATAGTTCCACTTAAAGTATAAAATCTACAAATTTTTGCAATGCATTTTGTGACTTTTAAGACTGTAATTTATTTGGTATTATGAATCTACAATAYGCATTATGAACCACTCAAATCCTGCTTTTTCACTGGTCTATGAAAAATCAATCTGTAYGACTTCCATGAATGCTAATGGAACMCCAGCTTCATAATACCTACTGTAAGTAGCCTTGGGATTAGACACAGTTAATACAAAACAGTCAATTTGCATGGTGTATTTAAATGGGGTGGTTTCATGGTGGTGGTGGAGCACTGCAGGTTTGGCCTCAATGAGAAGGCACTGATCCGTGTCACACACAGCAATCTGAAATGGACCTGGTGAAGAACACAGCTGAGCCCATCAGCCAAGCTGGTGATTCCTGTGTGATAACATATTTCAGAGGGGTTAAAAATTGCTTTGTGTCCACTGTGTGAGAGAGGGGTGAGAGATTTGTGAGAAAAGCATCTCTGCGCACACCAAGGTCCATGGAGAAGGAGGGGGAAGGAGGTGTTTCAGGCAATGGAGCTGAGATGCAGCCCCTGGTGCAGCCCATGGTGAGGCAGCTGTGCCCCCGCAGCCCCTGGAGGTCCATGGGGATGAGAGATCCACTGGCAGCCAGTGCAGGAGACCCACAGTGGAACATGTRGACTCCTGTGGAGACTGTGACCCTGTGGAGAGAGCTTGTGCTGGAGTGGGCTCCTGACAGGATCTGTTGTTCTACAGAGAGAGAAGCCTATGCTGGAGCAGGTTTGCTGGWAGGAGCTSCAGTCCATGGAAGACCCACACTGAAGCTGTCTGTTTCTGAAGGACTGCACCTCATGGAAAGGAACCACTGTGCTGGAGTAGTTAGTGAAGAACTGCAGTCCATAGAAAGAATCCATGTTGGAGAAGTTCATGAAGGGCTTTGTTCTATGGAAGGGACCAAATGCTAGAACAGGGGAAGAGTATGGGAAGGATGACTCATCAAGGTGTATGAAAGTACCCATGTCCTGTTTCCCATATTCCTGCAATGCTTGGGGGTAAAAAAGTAGAAGAGTCAGAGGTGAAGCTGAATCAGCTGGAAGGATGGAGGATGGAAGGAAGATATTTTTAGGCTTATTTTTCATTACTCTACTTGAAGTAAATGCCATAATGATAATTGCTAAGTGGCCTCTTTGTCCTTATCTTAACCCATGACCTTTTTGCTGTATTTTTTTCCCTTTCTCTTGTTGACGAGGGACAGTGATCAGAACAGCTTGATGAGCCTGTGATGGCCTGCCAAGTCAACTGACCACAGTCATTTTGTTGGTGCCCGACTTGGGAATTTTAAAGAATTCAAGATAAGGACAGTAACTGTCCTTAGAGCTAAAAGGCAAAACATGGACTGAACTTGCTAGAGAGCAGAATAATTGTGGGGAGTATCGGCTATAATTTTGGTGAAGTGATAAGGGCTAGTGTGTGTAAATTCCAGCAGCGCTTCTAGTAGGAAATATAGCCGGGGGAGGATCACTAGTCTGTTCCTAAGGGATCATACCTCTCGTCCAGGACCCCATGCTGGAGGTGGGGAAAGTGTGAAGAGGAAGGAGCAGCAGAGAGGAGCTGTTACAGACYGAGCAGAATCCCCTTTCCCTATCCTTATGTGCTACTTAGAGCAGAGTGGAGAGAAGAATTTGGAATGAAGGAATAAAATTGAGCTTAAGGCCAGAATAAAGGTGTTCTGGTTTTTCTATTTGCTTTTCCCCATTTTGCTCTGTTTTTACTTGGTAATTAATGTCCCCAGGTCAAGTCTGTTTTRCCTGTGACTGATTTCCCTATCTTTTCCTCAACCCAGAATAATTTTTATCTTGTTTTCTCCTCAAATTCTGTTGAGGAGGTGGAGGAATGGAGCATTTTTGTAAGCCCCTGRCAGTCAGCTGAGGGAGGTCAACCCGCTACAAGTGGCATGACATCATCATGTTGTTCCAAACTTACAAAGCTGACTTACTATCCCTGAAAACTACTATAAGAACACTGTAGGCTTAATGAGAGGGAGAAATTCTTGAGAATCTGCCAGCAGTCTAAGGATATATTTTGGAGCTGATTTCCTATGTTATGGTGTTATCCTTGTTTAGCTACATAATCATACATAGAGTAGACAGCATGAAACCACACTTACATCATTGTTTCCATGTGGCCTGATAGTGCTGTGTCTGAAGTAGAGGAGAGWGTAAAGGTGGTGAACAGAGAGCAAGCAAACAGTGAGTTCTGCTGTCAGCCARCTTGACAGCTCAGACCTGGTTTAAAAAGGCTGACCTTGCTCTCCTGCTCACCAGTAACTGCTGGTTAGTGCATGAGGTTAATTAACTCTAGGACTTCTAAGGACTCACTCAGAAAACTGATGTACAGAAAACTAGTTGGGAAGACAGTGACATTATGGATAAAAACACATTGTGCTATAAAAAAAAACTTTTTATACAAATGTTCCAGCTTTGAAATTGAACACTGAAATTGTCACTCACCTGCAACTGTGGCCACAGAGAAACATCTTGCAGTGTTAATAAAATATTCTCTAAATGTATTTCTGAAGGATAAAATTTCCTTTTAATTGCAGGAACTGRAAATGGGTTCTGGGAATCTATCTCATGCTGAAGGAGAAAACATAATCATGACTGCTATCTTTTGTTCACTTCCTCAGGAAAAAAAACAAAAAAACAAAAAAACAAACTTTTAATTAACTTTATCTTCTCATGGTGTTTTTAAATGTGTTTATATGATGCTTCATTTTAGGAGTGGGCTCTGGATCCTGAGTGAGAGTATTTTTTAATGTTGAGAGGATGGGCGTGATCTCAGATACACCTTTCTTTGGACATTTTAAAAAAATTTCTTTCAAAGAGCTGCATCTTCTTAAGGAGAGTACAGGAACTGGAGTGCTCAGCTGTCTTTTGAGATTCAAATTTTCAAGTTTTCCTGTTTGATTTGTCAGTAATCTGCTCTCCTCTTTTTAAGACTTTACATATCCAGATGAAAAGTAACTGATTTCATCTATAGTTCAAGTATTCAATAGAAGCRCTGCTTTCTGCCATTCCTTCCTACCTTTTCTCCTTTGGTTTCACACTGTATCTTATGAATACTATTATTTTCTCCMACACATTTCAGAAACAGCTTGCATAATTTTTTGTGCATTCATCTCCGCTTTTATCTGGAAGCATTATTTTTGTCATCATTACAGCTGAATTTTCCTGAACTATTTTCTTGGACTGCATTTTCAGAAAGGTTCATGCTGTTAAATGTTATCACATGGAGGCCCACTTTACCCCAGTTCTGTCCCTAATTGCTGTGTCTCTGTCTGATTAAGCTATCTCCTAGAATGGCTCTAGCCAGACCGCATTGTTTTACATTCTCTGTGTAATAAAATTACCTGTACTTGATTCAATTTTGYTGTTTGGACTTAATATTCTTTGGAATTCTTCTTCCTCTGCTTTTGAATTTGAATTTTATTCAGCTGACATCTGTCCCAGACTTTCTCAATGAATGTATAAGTTATCTGAGATGTCACCCAAAGCTGAATTTATCCAGGGGTGATTTCTAGATTGAATGGTAGTTTGTCTCCTCCTTGTCAAATGTTACAATTAAAAAATGAAACAAAACAAAATTCTACTGAGAGAAGCTTTTTCACAGACATTATATTCTGTGGAATACAATGCTTATGTATTTTATGTGACTTRTAGAAATGATACAATTTTACATTGTACAGATGATGCCAGAGTTGAATACCACTGTCGTGTTCTCTTTGTGAAGTCTATGCAAATGATTGCAGAAATGTTAGCTGCTATTACAGGTTGCTCATTTTGTCTCCTTTTAGCAAGCTTGGTCTCCTTTATCTAGCCTTTCCTATTTTAACATATATTTCTTTAATCATGGTTCTGTTCTCCCATTAATAAGAATATAATAGTCCCTTTAAAATGAATTTAGGTACTTCACAAATTGCAGCACTGCCATGGAATTTTGTGCAATACGCATTGTTGTGCAATTAAAGTCAATTACATTAACAGGGTGAAAATGTGTTCTTAGTAACAGAGGTACTTTTCTTCTGAAAAATTAGAAATAACGAGCATTTTAATTTTATTTTACATAATTAAGGAGTAAATACTAAAGGGGGAATTCTTACAAATTCACAAAGTCAAGAAAAGAGATAAGAAAGAAAGTACATTATTATGCTTGTTACTTTCAAAATCTTCTGTTTTATAATAACGTCTTGCTTCTTTTTCAAAGAGCAATTTTCTTTTGGGGTTCCTTACAGCATGTGATTCCTGAAAGATGCTTTATCATATATTATCTAGAATTCTGCTTAAAGTAAGAAGAAATTGCCTAATATGTAAAGGATTTTTAATGGAGTTTTTCTGCACCTTTTGCGTTACATTGATTTAATCAACTTAAAGTGTTTAATTTTTTTTTTGTCAATACTAAATACAAATGGATCTGATCATTTGAATATTTATGATGGCTTAGTCACTAAATAGCTGCTGTTTAATTTTTTTTTTTAATCTGTGGTTCAGAATGAGTCTACAGTGTCACTGCATAAGAAGACAAAGTAAGTGACAGTTAGGTTTTGCAGAAGTGGGCAGTGAATTTAAATCATCCTCTTCCTTAAATAATATAGCTCTGGAAAAATTAAGGATAGTGTTTTTCACAAAAGACAACAGCTATGAAACATTATTTCCATCTGAAGTGTTTGAGAATGTGAATGAAAAATAATTTTTAAAGAGTTATTAATCAATCTATTTATTTTCTTGTGGTGATTCTTTTGTATTAATCGTATTTCAGTTGTAAGGGAAGGAGAAATCCTCTTACAGTATTTTCCTAGGCAGAGTTTTACAGAGATCTATTCCCTTTATCTAGAAAGAGGTTTTTAGCCCTAGAGGATCTATTATTTCCTTGAAAATCGTTAGATGAGTTTCAAGAGGTACTTTGGGACAAAAATTGTGATATTTTTAAACATAAGTGTATGAATTTATTTGCAGTTGCAATGTTTCAAAAARATAATTAATCTTATTATGATATGATTATGAAATAATTTCTCTGTAGTAAGGAATATAAATTACTAAAATTATCTATTTTAAGGCTGCTAAAATGAAAAGGGCTTGCCTGAGGCTAAAAATCTGTGGGTTTTTTAGTAGTATCTAGTTATTAATCTATGTATGAGTAACTGATTTCTAAAAATTAATGCAGGAGCCAATTGAAATTAGCTATGGTACATTATAAATATGAAGATAATGAGATGGAATGTTGTCTTATACATTTGCATAATATTRTGCTTTAACAATTAATAGATTTGGTCAGATATTTGCTGGCTAAATATTCTAACAGATCCATCAAATATTGATAAGTACATTTTATATACTTCAGCAATGGTATCTTTGGAACCAGATTCTTTTACATGGGGAGGTTTTCATAATTTAAGAATAGTTCTGTTCATACCGATGAGCGATGCATCTTGCTGATGAGGAACAACAAATATAATCCTTTTTTTAATATTAATTTAATTAAGTAGTRATCTGTTGCTGACATGGAAGAAATCACCAAGGAAACTGGGCAGTGTATTTTTTGGGGACAGCASTGTAGTCCTAAATGTATTCAGTTTGTGCTGCTTTATAGGTATTAATGATTAGTGGGGTAAGCCCTATTTTCACCCCACACAAGAGTGACATCACATACAAAATTTAAGTGAACCAAGTTATATGTCCAAGGAGAATGATGCCTCTGCCTTGTTACTATTTTGTTAAAAGTGATATTCTGACCTTTCTTTTTTTAGTTTTTTTTCTTTTTCTTCCCCTCTTCCATCACCCCAGAAGAAGATACAAACTTAAATAATACTTCTCAAATTCTTTTTTGTAGCCCAGTAGATGACATGTCTGACTTTATTTTCCTAGGGCTCAAGTCCTCTCTGGATGTGATTTCTTTCTGTTTTTTCAACCAGACATCACTGATACTAGCTGAAGTAGCAAGTTCAAAGTACACTATAATTGCACTTGTTATGTTGAGAGAGCACCCTAGGAGTCAGGGAAGAAGGAGATGCCTGTGGTGCTGTGCTGTTGCTGAATCTTTCTCCCTTTCTGACAACAGCTGGCCAAAATGCCAGAGATTTTTCTGATTCATCCTGCCTGTTAATGGAGATTTTCCTTTCTTTCAGYATCTGTTACTGGGGAAGGTAGAATAAATTGGGGGAAATTGCTAAGTTCAGGGGAATCTTTATGACCAGATCTATATTGATCTAGAGAAGTAAACTAATTGCAAGGAAGAATGCTCCCAAGGAAAATTTTAGACCAAGTCACAGAATGGTTGAGCTAGGACCTTTGGATAACACGTAGTCCAGAGTCTCTGCTGAAGCAAGTTTACCTACATCAGGTTGCTAGTGATCAGATCCAGATGGACTTTGAAAATATCCATAGATGAAGACTGTGCAACTTCTCTGAACAACTTAATCCAGTGCTCTGATAACTTCAAATTAAAAAAAAGTTTTCCTCATATTTAGATGAGGCTTCCTGTCTTTCAGATTGTGATCATCTCTTGCTCTGTTGCTAGGCACTACCAAAAAATCTCGTCCCATCTAATTGATATTCACCCTTGAGTTTTATGCATACATTAGAATCATAAAATAATAGAAATTTTAAGGTTGGCAAAGGTTTTTATGGTCCTGGAGCCAAATTACTGATCAAGCACTGCCAAACTGACCACTAAACCATGCTCCCATGTGCCACATCTACATATTTTTTAACATTTACAGGGATGTTGGTTCTACTTCCATGGGCAGCCTGTTGCAGTGCCTGATAATATTTTAGGGGAAGAAATATTTCTTAATATGCAGTCTATGCCTTCCTGCTGCAACTTGAGGCCATTTCCTCTCATTGTGTCATTTTCTACAGAGAAGAGACCGGCCCCACCTGGTTGCACCCTCCGTTCAGGTGTTTGTGAGAGTGATGAAGTCTCCCCTAACTACCCTTTTCGCCAGGCTCAACAGCACCAGCCCCCTCAGCTGCATCCACAAGAATTCCACTCCAGACCCTTCACCAGTTCCATTGCCCTTCTCTGGACACACTTCAGCTCCTCAATGTCTTTGTTGCCATGGAGGTTCCAAAATGGAACCCAGGATTCAGTGTGGCCTCACCAGTATCATGTACAGAGGGACAATCCCTGCCCTGGTCCTGCTGGCCACACTGTTCCTGATAAAAGCCAGGATGCCGATGGCCTTCTTGGCCACCTGGACACAGCTGGCTCATGTTCAGCCATGGCTGACCAGCACCCCTAGGCCCTTTTCTGCTGGGCAGTTTTTAGCAGCTCTGTCCTCAGCCTGCAGCACTACCTGGGGCTGTTGTGGCCCAAGGACAGGACCCTATACTTTACCTCATGGAACCTTGGCCCATTGATCCAGCTTGACCACATCCTTTCGTAGAGCTTTCTGGTCCTCCAGCAGACCGATGTTCCCATCCAGCTTGGTGTCATCTGCAGACTTACTGGGAGYGCACTTGGTCTCAATACTAAGCTCTGGGAAAGCCCACTAGTGATGAGCCACCTACTGGATGCAGATCCGTTCACCACCATTTTCTGGGCTCAGCCATCCAAACAGATATTTGCTTAGTGAATGGTGCACCCATCCAAGCCATAAGCAGMCATTATCTGCAGGACAGTGTTGTAGAAAATGGTGTGAATGGTTTTACTAAAATCCATAGACAGCATCCACTGCCCTTTCCTCAACCACTGAGTGTGTTAGCTTTTCATAGAAAGAGATCAGGTTGGTCAGGTTGGTCACAAGCCAGTGCTGGCTGGGTCTSATCCCCTGGCTCTCCTGCACATGCCACTAAAGATGATCTGTTCCATGACCTACCACAGCACAGAAGGCAGGCTGACAGGCCTGTAGCTCCCTGGATCCTGCTTCTGTGTGGAGCTCTGTCCAGTAGCTTGGCCCCCAAGCTGTGTTAGTGCATGGGGCAATTCCTTCYCATGTCCATGACCCTACGTTTGACTTTATTG
Source organism: Alauda arvensis (assembly GCA_902810485.1). Lineage (NCBI taxonomy): Eukaryota > Metazoa > Chordata > Aves > Passeriformes > Alaudidae > Alauda > Alauda arvensis. Next base: position 811,720 of record CADDXX010000066.1, on the reverse strand, counting down.
AACTTCATTAGGTTCCAAATTCTYGAGCCTGTTCAGGTCTCAGTGAATGACAGCACAGCTTTCTGGTGGATCAAACAGTCCTCTACAGAATTAAGGAAGGTACAGAACTGAAATGTAATCAAGAATGAGCACTATGAGGCTCCTATGACCTAGGTGATTTGTAGGCACTGTAAATCACACAAGTGTGACACGGCCATGGAGTGGCAGTGGGTCACCATTGAGTCTCAGGGACCACAGTGGTTCCTCTGAGGGGCATGAGTAATGCATGCTAGTAGTGTTATGCAGACATGATTATTTTTGTGATAAGTATGTGATAAATATGCAATATGCAGTTTGATGGTCATAGAAATCATGAGATTTTGTTATTTGTCTTGTGGGATCAGAAAGGCATACCATTCCAAGTATAGGTTTGTTTGTTTGCTTTTTGTAGGTTTTTTTGGGGGGTTTGTTTACTTGTTTTGGGGTGGKTTTTTTTGGCTTTTGGTTTTGTTTTTTTGAAGGGGGAATCAAGAGGATTTMTTGCCTTGGGTTATATATTTCCCTTGCTGTGTGGTTAAATTGTAATGTATATTTGCCTAAATGCATCGTTTTTCGGTCGTTACTTTTTTTTTACCATTTCTTTAAGGGGGAGGAATGGCTTTATTATATACATTGACAGTTTTTGTGTTAAATATATTGACAATTTTTTTTTTTTGTTTTTTTACTTTTAGGAAAATAAATCAAAAATTCAGAATACTAACAGAGAAAGGCTGAATCCTTTGTTAGTCATAAACATCCCAAACACAATGCTGAATAGATACCTCTATTTCAAGCCACCYGAGTCACTGCAGCCTTTTACTACTTCTTCCTCTGACAGGGAGGCAGATTTTGGCTTGGATTTTTCCAGATATAGTAACTACTTTCTTCTCTGTTCCTTTTTGATTGTAGCATCTAAGTTCTATTTTCTTTGCTTACTTTTCACTCTAAAGGATCTGGTAATGTTGCAGTTTAGATTCAGTGTTGCTTTCTGGAAAGAATTCAACAACCTTTAGGCTTTAAACTGTGATAGAAAGCACCRTTACTGAATGATTTAAAATCAATGAGGTTTACTGCAGAGCTTTAACTTGTGCAGTACAAACAACAGGTTATATAAGAAGTCTCTGTAATATTAACCTTTACAATAAAGTAATGACAGAAATGTGTATCATTTCCAGAGGTAAATCTAATCAGTTGCTCAACCTATTTTAATTCAGGTACCCAAATAATTCTAGAGCTTTGAAAAATATTTTTTTTCAGTGTTGGATGGCTGTTCATAAACTATAACTGGAAAGGAATATTTCTATTCCAAATCATCAACATGTAGCAAAAACTATTCCATATGTGTTTCTTTCAGATCTGTTGCATTTTATTTCCACCAGTGAAAGGGAATTTTAGCAAAATGGCATGGTTATTATATTTTTGGGCTGACACCWAGGAATACCATTTAAAGGATTTTTRTTCTGTGCTGACCAGCAACACATTGATCTGCAAACATAATTCCAAAGGACATCAACAGTGGTTAGGGATCTAAACCTAGAAAACAGAAAGAAAGAATTAATTAATTGAACATTTTCAGCTTGTAACAGAAGCAATTGAAGAAAGCCCTGATAACAGTCTTAAAATTATAAAAGCATGCTTCTAAAGGAGAGGAGAAAATCAGTTCTCCATGTCCAGTCTAGATAARACAAAAAGTAATTGGTTTAACTTACAGCAAGGGAGATTTAGGTTAGACATTAGGAAAAATGTCCTAATGGAAAGGACTGCTAAGCATTGCAATAGTTTACCTGTGGATGCTATTGAATGTTCATTGCTGAAGGTTTTTCAGGCAGTGATATGCTGTCATGAATGATATTGGTATTTTGCTGTCCTTGTCCTGTGTCAAGACCACTGCTTAGAAGACCTTTCAGGGTTATTTTTTGTTCTTTGACTTTAATGCTACAACTGATATAAGCTTCAGATTGAGCTGAAAGCAGTTTTTGCAGAAAAAGTCCTTATCAGAATTAGTTTTTCTTGATCAAATATAAATCTGCATCTTGAGGTGGAAGAAGGATCAGAGAAATAGAGCAACAGTAAGAACCAAGTGACTGGACAGTATATCAGGTTAAAAGACTTTGTGGGTGAGCWAAGTGAGTTACAGGGTAGGGCAAAATGACTGGGTTTATTACTAACTCTGGAAAGAATATATCACATGCTTTTAGAGAAATTACATTATTTTTGTGAAATGTGGATGGCTCTGAGGGGAGTTTWATGCTACATTCACTTTGTAACTTTCAATTCAGAATAATGTAAACAACATTAATGCAAATTTTCTTAAAGCTGGTTACTGCTAAGGAATTTGCTTTAATATTCTACTCTCCTCTGCTCCCAGATATCAGTTCTGAGATTGCTGTTTCAAGAAAACAGGAGCTGAGAAAGAGAGTGAGACGGAATACTTTCTGGCAAGACCTTTATCCTGACAGTTTCGGTCATGAAGGGATTTGTTTAAAACCAAACAAAATTTTCATTTTTTGAATCATAGGTTTGCCATATATCAGGATGACAGTCTCCACGCACTAATTGCAAACCAACATTGCAGCATTCTATCTGAGAATACCATAGCAGCTTTAGCTTTAGCTTTAGCCCCTGCTTCTCCAGGGCTTTGATGCTAACTCCAAATTCTGCAAGCATTAACCAGTTTATGTCAACATTGTAAATAATCAGAGTCAAACCACTGCTGAGGGCTAGAATTGCAGTAGAGTCAAACAGTAGGCCATGTACCACTGTAATACTAACAGCTAGATTCCCTATCAGAGCTCTGCAGTGAGACCAGACCTCCTTTCAGTTGTATTACAAAGCAATTCAGTTTTCTGTTGTTTTACAGTGGCAGGCATCRCATGCATATATTTTGAAGTTAAATAGTTCTTTCTAGTTTTGTTTTCCTCAGCTGCATAATGTACAGATATTAAGAAGAAAAAAGGAATGGAATGGCAAATATCAACATTGTTCTCTAAAGAGATAAAATTACACAAGATTCAACTTCCCTCCCTCCCTCCCTCCTTTCTCTTTCTCTTTTCCTCATTATTTCTCTCTCTCTCCCTCCTTCTTTTTCTTTCTCTCTCTTTCTCTCTGAAAATTTAAAACTATCACTTGCTGTTTCTTAAATGGTTCACATATTGCTGTGTTGATTCAAGAGTAGAACTAATTTTTTTTAGTACAGGTTAACCTGAGATGCAATTGTGCTATTACTTAATGTACTCTATACTGTCTTTCTAAACTATCTTTTTAATTGAAAATCATAATAGAAAACAACAGGAAATGAAGGCCATGAAATTCCTATTTCTACATAAACTGAGGATATAAGGAATTGAGAATAATATATTTAAATTTTTAAGTCTTTAAATCASTTGAGAATGAAAAATTTTAATTTTTCTCCCTAAAAAGGAAGAAGAAAATTATTTTTTTTATTACTACTGTTTTGTAAGTCAGTTGCACAAACTGTAAGAATTTTTTTAGTATGCATGAAGATGRCTGCAGACTCTCTGATGGAATAATAACATTGTAATTAATACAGGATTATACTTAAAATGTGTTTCTACAAATTATTTAAAACMAAAAAATTAATCAGAATATGTTGTACAATCAGAACAAGTTATTTTCATTTTCCCATAAATATCCATTATTTTTATTGCCTTCAATGGGGTTTATAATTRCCCTCCAATCAGCTTCAGTGTTTATTTAATAGAACAGCTGTGATGGGTAGAACTAGTATTTTACATACCAAAAGATTTTCCYATTGATCAATGTTTCTTTTGGTAAAATATTCTTTCTACATTTAAATTGTAGTGGTGCTTAGAAATTTTATTTCACATAAACTCTTGTTGTGGTTCAATACAATGAAAGTACTGTATCTTTTTAATCTTCACTTATTACCACAGTTGCATAGTTGRTACTTTTGTTGAGCTTTTTTTTGTCCCCTAATTGCTGATCTTGTTTACTGCTTCTCCCTAATACTTGATGAAGCATGAGCTGCTCCAAGGTTGCTCAAACAAGACAAAATAAGAAATCCAAATATTTGTATCTCATGGTAAGTGGAAAGGAATTCCAGCTKTTCAGTGTTAGACTTCCAGCACTTGAGCACCAAACAGTATTCTAGAGGAGCAGGTGCCTGGTCTGCAGGACAGTTGCTTGMTGAGTCACAGAATCACTAAGTCATGCTGGAAGGGAGCAAAGTGGGTCATCTGGACCAACACCCTGAGGGGGTCAAGCAGGGTCATCCTGGAGCACATGCCACAGGTTTGCACCYGGATGGTTTTTAAATATTTCCAGTAAGAGACACTCCAGTAASCTCTCTGGGCAGCTGTGCCAGTGCACAGTAATCTGCACAGCAAATAAATTCTTCCTCATGCTCAGGTGGAACTTCTGCTCATCTGCTTGTGTCCATTGCCTCTTGTCCTATTTCTTGGCACCACCCAGCAGAGCCTGGAGCCATCCTCTTGATACCTCCCCCTTCAGACCAGGACATTAAAGTCTCCTCAGTTGTCTTCTCAAGGCTGAACAGAYCCARCTCCCTCAGCCTTTCTCATATGGCAGAAGTTCTTAATCACCTTYGTATTCCTCTACTGGGCTTGCTCCAGAAGCTCCATGTGTCTCTTGTATTTTGAAAACCAGAACTGGACACAGCACTCCAGCACTGGGGCTTTCAACCACTCAAATTTTCTTAATTCATTCCAAGATTCGTTCCAACCACTCGAATTTTCTTAATTCATTCATTTTCCAATTCATTCCAAGATTCCATTGGCCTTCCTGGCCACAAGGGCAAACTGCTGGCTCATGACTGATAATTGAGGGATTGGAACAAAGAATTCTCTAAGGTCGTTTCAAAGCCAAACTACTTTATGATTCTATGATTTCTTTCCCAATGTGAACATAGTGAAAAATTCAAATTTTATAATGACTTATTAGAGAAAAGTATAAATTACTTTTTTTTAGCTTGTCCTGGTTTAGGGCAAATCTGGGAGGAAACTTCCAAAAGTGTCCCTCTAGAAARCAGATTCAAGCAGCCCCTCCACCTACCCRTTCTAGAAAATWTTTCCTTGGAGAAAAGTGGAAAAAACCTGTTTATTTAACAAGCAAAATATTCACAAGCATAAAAAATGAATAATATTAAACAATAAAGCCTCTCACTGTTCTGAAGAGATGGCAAAATTGAGAAAGTTCTTGGGGATGTAGCTCAGCTCACTCAGTCTCTCATCAGTCCCTCCTGCACTGGAAYGTGCCCAGGTGTGGGCCCATCCCTTCCCATCCCTGCTGGGGTACAGGTGTGAGCTCCCAGTATTTTCTGAGTTTTYAGTCCAGAGCAGGCTGATCAGTTCCAAGAAAAAGAAAAACCACAATCTGGGGAACTTCTCTGTTTCAGCTAGCTAAAAAAAACTAACAAAAAAGCAAAGGAGAGCTCTCTCCCGCTGTCTGTCTATGCTGCAGACAGCGCAGTCTGTGAGCAGGAATGTGGAAAAATGAGTGCAGTTTCTGAAAACAAACTGTGTGCTTTTTCTTTCCTCCTTTTGCTCTCTGAACCAGTCTTAAAGGTGCAGAATTTAATATGCAGCATAAACAGAACAAACAATTGGAGATACAAGCATCATAAAGTCACCCTAGGACACTGGTGAAACAAAGAAAAATTATTRCTTAATTAGGTTTATTAGGTTAATATCCAAATTGTTATATAATTGAAAAAAAGGAACATATAATTTTGATCTTTTATATTATTCTTGCAATGGTTCATATCACTGACTGGGTAGTGCCTAAACTTGGTGTAAAATCCTACACTTATGTACCATGTATTCTCTTGATCTACTGTAATTTATAGATTTAAACACAGAAGAAAAATTGTGTAGGATTAAAGTCTAGGCTATTATTACCTGATTTAAAGTAAAGGGATACTTTGTTGTGTGATTTGAGAGGGAATTTSAAATTTGGCAAAGAATTCTTACAAATAAGGTTGTGTTTCTTTAGTTTTAAGACCTTATTTGCTGAGATGAAATTAAATAATATGGAATGTGCTAGCCTTTGTGTCTCATGAGAGATAGCAATATACTTCTTTATGTGAGGAAACTTATTACAAAATAGTTTTACTCCTTATCTGCACAAATGCTAGAGATGTTTTATAATARTGTGTATTAATAGGAGTCCATTTAACACAATCATGGCTTTTATTATTGGGGGCTTTTATGCTTTTGACTAAGATTTTAGTCAAAATCTTAGTCAAAAGCTGAATACAGATAGCACTTCCCACAGTAATGATTGTTGCTTCTGTTTWAGTCTTTTCTGAAAATGGACCCCCTGGCAAAGTGCAAACAATAGCTACAGCTGAACACACCRCCAAACCACACCAGGGATTTCTCATCCCTCTGTTTCTGTGGMATATGTGAACATGTCAGGAATTTAATTCAAACATGACCAGGAACTTGTATGTCAATCTTGATTCTCTTTCTTTATAAACCATTAAACATTTATAATTATTGTTTAATTTCCTAATAATTTATTTATTTATTAGAATATAAAATTTAAAATTATTCCTTTTTATGAAACTTCCTTCATTGGCATGTGTCTGAAGAAAAATAAGGCTAAATAATTAATTAAATGTGTGGCAAATATTAAATAATGCATATTAAGGTAAGAGTTACTTTGTGATATATTTTAAATTTATCTTTAAAAATTTTAATCTTGGTTGAGRTCTCACTATTCTTGTCTTTTTATTGAGAAGATTCTTATATAAAATGATTGCACTCTACCCTGGGAATTCAAAATTCTGCAAAACTAATTTTTATGTCTTCTCTTGTTAATATTTCAGTAAGTTCATAAGGAAACAGTGGTGACATTTATTTAAGTAATTCCCATATATTTTTCATTGAAATCCTCTGTGTCATATTTTAAGGTCTGCTGTATAAMTGCAACTCTGCAATATATCTGTGTAATTTAGAACAGAATTTGCCTCAGTAGTAACTGACAATTTTCTGGTTTCCTTGGGGGTTTTTGGGTTTTGTGGACCTTTTTTTGTTGTTGTTGATTTATTTTTCTTTTTTTCACCATGCTCTATTAAATCTATTGTATTTTTCAATAGGTGGTACAATGCACATCCTAAGTGGTGCATTTCAGGAAAAYAACCTTAAATGCATCAGCAGTAGGTGAAAGGAGATGAAAAAACTGATACTAACTGGGAACTACACCCCTAGAACCCAAACCTGAGCAGTACTGTGATAGGTGTGATGGGAATGTGCCATGGTTTCTGTGAAGTATTAACAAAATTAGTGTACCTTTGAGAAAGTACTGCAGTTTTGTCATTGCAGCAGTGAAAGTTTTGCCTGGAGTTCTAATTATTAACAACTGGTGAAAAGCAGGGAGTACCACAGTATTCGATCTGGCCAAAATATTAGACTGCAGGAGAAACRGACCTCTGTACAGCAAACCAATATGGTTATGCAGAAGYCACTTTATTGTTTACAATAAGCAATGGTTATAGATTTTAGCATAGCATATTCACACACACACRCATTATTTGATTGGATCSTCAGCTTTGTCYAYGAGGCCGGCACGCACCCCTTAGGGCACCTAAWTGGTCAGAGTCCATCATCACACCMAGCCCACTTTTATCTGAGGWTTGCATTCTTGATGGTCRGSTTCTCAGGCCCCTTGTTCTTATTTTAGTCCTGCTTTTCTCTCAGCARCCTTGATGGATTCCTGAGGGTTTGAATAACAAGACTGCARGTGTTCTGATAAGATTACAAGGAGTTTGKATGGTRCAGAGAATGACTTAGCTCATGCAAATAYATTGCTACATTAGACTCTGGTGTTGGGTCTGCAGTCAGACTGTAGACTCCAGTCTTTRGAGAAATTGGATAAGGACCTTATTGCAYGAGCTTATTCCTGGAGACCTTCAAYGAGTGAACCCCAAAGTGTGAGAACTTCGGCAAGACTTTTGTTAAGTTCATAATGGCAGAATTTAACTTTACACTAGGAAATCTGTACCCAGTTCAAAATCTGTGCAAACTGTTCTTCCACATTAGAAGCAAGGTCTATCCATTGGAGACATTCCCAGAGAATTAATTTCTCTAAAGCTGTTTCTTCATGCTTTCCYGTGTTGAATTTAAGGAATGTGTGGTTGACTCTAAGACAGCTACTTAGTTCTCTGAGTCTGGTCTGTCAGGCATGATGATTTTCATTGATRGAATGAAGAAAGTCTCWYATTTTTCTGGRCTGGTGSAAGTCCCTTTTCCTGYCCAAGTGGCTTTGTCATATGTGCACATTCTGCATKTTTCACAATTATCTGCTTATTCTTTCATTTATCTTTGGTTCCTGATTTGATAACTCCCTCTGTACTTTCATGATAAAGGCAACCTACAACTTCTAACAACTTGGTTRCTATTATTAATATAAACAGCTTTCTTATATTTTTTTGTATTATTAATGCAAACAATTCTCTTCCCCTCCAGCATAAAATATAGGAAGCTGAGGGCTATTTTTCAAAAAATTGAGATATTTCCTAATTTCCATGTCATCGGAGATTTAACTGTAATTTGTAAGAAACAGAAGTTAGCTTTGTACARATGTTTATTTAAAGGCATATATGTTAGCTCTTCCAAAAGGTTAACAGAAGTTTTGCATATTTATTAATTTATCTAAAGTACATTCTAAACATCTAGTAGTACAAAAGTAAGTAATGATTATTATGCTATTTCATTGCGGTTTTTAAAATGTTAAATAATTTACTGTTTTATTCTTGAGGAAACCACTTGGCAGAAGTGGCAGGCAGAACTTTAAATAATTTTTGACATTTTAAGTGAAAGCACTGACCTATATTGTTCATTATTTGATTATTCAGAGTTGTCTGGTAATGCTAAGTGCATGTATAAATAGAGACAACATCAGCCCTTGTGTCTGCTTAAAGAGTAAAAATCTATGGTCTAATAATTGCTTCCTCAAGAAACAATTGACCCAAGCAATTCTATGAAAAAATAAGAAAGATGCTCTCCCAAATAGAATAATACCTCTAGAAGTCCAGGACTTATCAGTAAGACGCATAATTTATAAATGAAAAATCTGTAACTTCAAAATGAAATCCATAATGTAAAATCAGCATAAATAAAATTACTTTAATGGACTTACATGTGAGTTAGTGATTCTAAGTGTGAGAAAAAAAATACAGCTGGAAAAATATATCAAATTTTAAAGTATAGAAATAGATATTTTTTTCTTTTCCAGGAGTATCCTGACATCATTATTTTTAAAGATTATGAAATTATAATTAATATTTTTTAAAAGGAACAGTCTTTTCTAAAACTATTGCTCAGCCATGTACTTGCTTTTAGAAAAGGTATGAACCAAATATTGCTCACTGAAATCAATAAGAATACCTGGATGATCAACAATTTTTAAAATTACAGTTTTCATAGATTTACATGCTAAATTTTAATTCTGGGATTCACAAGGATATATGTATTTGACCAGGTGKTGCATATTAAGAATAAAATTGTGAGTATGTCTGGTAATTTATTCCCAAGAAGTTCTTAATAGGTATAAGAGTGGGTTCAAACAAGAAGCCTTCTTTATGGATGTGTAATTATGCACCTCAGGAAGGCTTCTATGAATAAGCAGAATATTGYTATCTGTTAAAATCAGAAAATAATTAATAAAACATTTAAAAAAAAAGGTTAAGTAAAGAAAAAAGTGAGAAATAACAGGGAAGTAGGATACATTACAATATATAATATTATTTATATTTATAGATTAATTATTGTATAATTTGAATTACATATGTGTACTTTCTTTTTAGTTCAAAAAATCACACCAATAATATTTCTTGAAAATTAAAAGTGCCAYTTATATAGAACTGGCATTTTCATTGTGTGTGATGAAACACCAGGATACAGAAATTTTTAGTATTAAGAAAATTAAAATGACCTATTGAATTTAGACTAAGGTCCATAAGTTTTTCCGTGTGCTTTTTTATTGCTGCAACATACTTCGAGTTTATGATGTGAATGTTCTAAAGTAAAAGTGAATGTTAAATCTAAATGCTCACTGAAGATRTGATAGTAAAAGTTATACCTCAAGTTATTAACTGTTATTCTGGCCTTGTGATTTTAGTTTTATTTTCTAATTTTTGTTGGAACATTTATTAAAGAAGTAATAAATGGATGACTGATTAAGTATCTCAACCCAAAGCACTGCAATCAGTTTAAACCTTAAAATGAACATTTAAAAACTTGAGGAGTATTTTGGATATGATTTCAGTCTGAATGGTATGTATTTGGGTGTAAATAGTTTTAATTATGYCAGCTTTTCAATATCTTTTCTTAAAAATCTGATATATTAAAGGTGAAATTTGAACCATAATCATTTTTTCCCCGCTCTACTAATTATGCTCAAATTTCCTTTGTAAAAAAATAATCCATAAAATGTAAGCAATTATTTCACTAGACTTCCTTTTTTAAAATAATATTTTTTTCTATTACTAGCTTTAATTTTAACTTCTAACTTCTATGCAAATACCAAGATGATGATGATTATGCAAACGCKTGGTTTAAAAGACAAAGTCCTGGCAAGCAAGAAAAAATAAGAATTAATAAAGTCRTAGGTGCTACAGAGTTTAAATACAGTTAGGAAGTTAGAAAAGATTGAACCAAACTTCTCTGAAGATTTGATTGAGAGTTCCCTGATGACCTGCTGAAAAATGCTAATCTAATCAGTTTTCCAGAAGAAGTGGAACTGTGTGTGCCTTACAAACTTTGCAGTCAGCTTACCATACAGWGAAGCTTCTTGAAAAGACCAATTCAAAGTAAAGTTATGAGGATAATTAATGTAAATTAATGTAAATTAATCCTATTCTGCCACAGTTTTTCAGCCAAACTCCAGGATTTAACAAAGCTGCAGGTTCTTTTTTTGTTTTAGAATATTTTACTTAAAGGCAGTGCTGGAAAAGAACAAAGTTTCAGCTTAGATATTACTGTTTGCAGATTTTCTAGCAAATAATTCTTAACAGAATTTACTATAAGACCTAGGTGAGTTCATAGTTCTTAGGTGAGTTCATAGGTGAGTTCATGGCTGATGGGTATGAGCATGTGTGAGGATTTTGCTGTTGACACATACTCATAAAACAAAATCAAACCAGCAAGACAAGGGGGTTTAAAAAAAAAGAAGAGAATGTTTTTGAGCGACTTTGTTGTCAGAGAAAGGTCAATTAAAATCCTAATTTGTATACATATAAGGGAAATATTAAACTTGAAAGTAATTYCCTAAAATTATTATTTCAATGAAAAAAAAAATTAATTATTAGCAAAATAAACATGTATACTTACATTTTCACAGAAATAGGATTAGAAGAGACATTAGGGGGAGAGACAGTTGTCTGAAGTTGAAATAGCTGTAGAACCTTATCTAACRTGTTCAAAACTCAGCAGCTAGAAGACCAGAAAATACAGAAAACTTAAGAAATAATATGTGCTCCCAGTAGTGAACTCTACCTTTGTAAAGGCAGTGGCATAGAGTCATAGAGAGTCACAGTATGATGATAACTGATGAAAATGCACATAAATTTATTTCAGCAGTTTTCTTTTTTGATAAACAAATGTTTTTGCCACCAAAAAATATACATACTTCTTATTCTCTGAAGTTTAGCTGTACTTCTTCAGTGATATAATTCCATTCTCTTTGAAGATATGCACAGATATTAGGGCAAGAGAAAGCCCTTTTAAAAATGATGCCTTTATTGCTCTGTTTTTTGTCATTTTACTAATTATCTCATCCAATTAATTAATCATTTGGAATTCCTTTGTTTCATCATATTTTCTTTTATTTATGGTATATTTACTTTCTTTATTTATTTTCTTATGTCTCTTTGAATCTATGTCTTTTAATTAATTCTCCTTTACCAATTTATCATTATTGTAAGAGAGAAAAAGGAGAGAGGAAATGCAGAGACTAAACACACCCAACTGTTCTCCTCACATTTATTCTATTCTTCATTGTCTTTCTCATTGGTTTTAAGATATCCTACTATCTCCTTTCATTTTTTCTTTTTTTTTTCTTTCCTTTCCTTCCCTTTTCCTCAGTAGTTCTGAAATTTGTACTGGTAGTGTGCTGCATGAAATATGTTGCTTTCACTTTGACCTCGTGAATTTCAAGCTGCAAAATTGAATTAATTATCTGTTAGTCAGACAAAAACTGATGTATGGGACAAGTAAAGAAGGATATTGAACAAATTACGTTGTTTCTGTATGCTCTGGAAAAGTTTTCTAAAGCCTTTCAGCTACCTTTGTTGTAGTTTTTGTTTGTTTGTTTTGAGAATCAGAAGTATAAGTAATATGATTSTTCTACAAGAAGCTTATGGTGGAAAAACAAGAAGGAAAAATGGCAGTTCATGAACAAGCCTCCTAGAAAGTGGCCTTTCCTTGGCCTTTAATGTGTCATAGCCCCATTATATTAATTCCACTTATTATGAGGTATCTTTTAACCATTATCACTAAACTGCTTTTTACACTTTTTCCTTCTTTTTTCCTGTTGTTGTCCTGTTGTTCTTTTTTCTATTGTTTTCAATATATTGTCTCTTTTACATGTCCTCTCTTGCTAATCAGCTCTCTGCAACATCTACTGGTATTCTTCGACATTTCTTTCTTTTCAGGTATCTTCCTCTCTCTTTTTCCGTCTTTTTTCCCAGAAAATATTTTTTTATCTGCTTAAAAAACTCAGCAGACAAACAAACAAACAAAACAAAACAAGAAAATCCCCCTGGGGATACTATCCCTCCGAGGAATTAATATTATACAATTCTCTATCGCATWATGCAGATACCTTTGTTAAGTTATTTGAGAAATTTTTCATTGTTTACAATTTCTGGTGAAACTTCTGTTTTAATTAAAATATCTGTTGTACAGAATGGGATTCAAAACACAGCTGTCTAAGGTTGGGTGAATAAGGACAAATTCATCTAAGCTTCCTGTAATCTGTAAAACTAATTTTTAAGATCCTATGTTTTGTATACATTTTATTTGAATTAGCATTCTAGAATCAAACTCMTAGTCATGTTTCTGATTATCTTCTTTTTCATAAATTCCTGATTTCATTTCTGTTTAAGGCTGTGGGGCACATCCTTCATCTAACATAAGTGAAAGGTCATGCACCCATGAAGGGAAATGTTGAAAAGCAGTGCATGCTAGAGACTTTGAAAAAAGCTTATTACRAAGAAAAGCTTATTACCTGTCTTCTCAGCAAAGATACTGTTAAAGACTTTAATTTTTAGATAACAGTATCATAATATGTTGAACAAYTGTTGCACTTAAACCTACTTTGAGAACATCTCTGTACCTCCATCAAGGTGTCAGGTTTATCTATTCGCTTGCACAGTAAACAGAACTAGACAGAAGTCTAGTATACAGTCTCTCCASTTGAGAGAGACTCCACTTGAGAGAGACTCTCAAGTGGAGAGACTGTATACTACAAAATTGATTAAATTTGCTTGGATTCTAATTTTTTTATATCACAAAGCAACATGCGTAATTACATAGCTACACTGCTGGGACCTACAGAGGGACAGAAATGAAGCCTGGAATGAAAATAAAATATTGTAAATACTTACAGCAGTGTTTACTTATCCTGTTTCTAATGTTCTCTAGTTACATGATTTATGATTGGTACCTGCTCCTCTGTGAAGCATGGCAKCTTGAACTGTGGTAGTGTTTCCCAAAACACTTAATTGTTTCCAAGAAGGACTACTGCTTCTTCATCACAATTCATCCTTGTATCAGTTAGTTTTGAAGGAMGTGGCTAGTGAAGTATCATAACATCTTGAGCTCATTCTAGTAYAGTTAGAAATCACTCCAGATAAGTTTAGGTTTTGAATAAGGATTGCTTTAAAATGACAAATTGTGGAACCGTATATATGTTATTCATACCTCACCTTCAACCACAGGCACATCAATGAAATTGTTAAAATAATAGTGAAATATTGCTAGTGCCCACTTATACATRTTGTAGGTATACTATTTAAAGCTTTCAGATGTACTCCTGACATCTGTGGTATAGCTTGAGTTAGTGTGAGTGTTGATGACTCATTTTAATTGTAATCATTACCATTCCTGAACAAGCTGAGAGATGCAGTCTTGATCCCATCTAATACATGCCATAAATACCCTGATAGTGAATAATTAGTCTAGGAAAATCCCAGATAATTTCTCCTTGGTATTCTTGAAGAAGTTATTATGTAATGTGAAGGGAAGGAAAGAAWCCTATGATGATTTAGATACTTTTGAACATAAACAGGGTTATAAAATATAAAGAGAAAGGGGGGGGGGGGATTTTTTTTTCTTTTTAATTCTGAGTTTTCTCAGTATTCCAGTGGATGCACAGCTGGAATTAAATGAATGTATTGTCATATGTCTTTAGCAGGAAGGGGAAATAASAGGTTCCTAAGAGAGGTGGTTACCTTCTAGATACTAGGTTAAGCATTACAAAATATTTGCCCTRTGTACAGGGCATTGCATGCCCGATGTAGAGATTTAATTTGAATGATTTAAAGTGTATGAGATCGAAAACCAACAACAATTGAGTGAAGTTTTCTTAACCAAAGCCTTGMGGCAACTTTAAGATCCTCTTTTAGTTTTTGGTGCAGTAAGCTAGATTTAAAGCAAATATTCTGAATTGAGAGATACTCATACAAATTTTGAAGTAGAAGATGAGAACAATTGGTTCTGCAGAAAATTGTAACATAGCTTCTATGCCATGAACAATATCCTTGGCATATGTGCTGTTAACTGTGAATCTGACAAAACACTTTATCTTTCTTTTATAGGCATAACCCATTGCTTTGCAATGCTAATAGAACACACATTGAGCACTCAATATTGTAATTTTTAAATGCTGCAATAAGAAATGGAATTGCTTAACACAGAAGCATTGGAATTTGTTACAAGGTTGAAAAAATATACAAGCATGAACTCTAAATCAATTAGCTCTGAAATTCTGGTGAACTACGTTTCGTAAAAGAAAGAGTCATATGTATGGAAATGGCCTACTTAATTCCTTTGTTGTTTGCCTGATTAGGAATATATTAGTAGGGGGTACTATTTGTTTTAAATGAGAAACAACATTTTCTTGGCACCCCACAGGATAGTATAATTTAGAGAAATTCTTCACAGGCTTTTATTGGCCCCAGCTGTGAACCAAAACACTAGTTATATGTTTTCAATATTGTATCTGCAATTCAGTACAAAAGGAGATTTCCCGCTCCAGAATGTCTTCTTTACTCTCCTGCAGTCCCATCCAACATTCACTTTGTGCCACACCGTAATCACAAAGCGTAAGGCAATGTATTTATCAAAYAAATTAATTAAATATTGCACTAAACACTAAAATCCTAAAATGGTAGGGCTGTTGATCTTTGGTATGTCGGCGTCGGTAAGAGTTTACTACTGTGCAATCCTATGAAATTTGGGATCACGTACTAGCTTCTAGCATGGCTACAACTCCAAACAAAGCCAGACTAAAATCTTGGAATATATATGGCCATAACWCCAGAGTAAAATCTTGGAAAAACTAGAGGAGAAACTATGGAGACCTTTTTATATAAGCATTTTTATTTTGAGTTAGAGAGTATATCAGTTAACAAAAGACTTTCACCACTTTTATGTTTGTGGGGGTTTTTTTTTGCTCAATAAATTAGTTATTCCTTACAGGGTTCAGTACCAAGTAGAGCACTTACCTGCAACACCAGATTCAACCACTGAACAGATAGATGTCTCATCTACTTTTAACAACTTCATAGTTTTTCTAAAGTCAATTATTAAAAAGATATGTAAACTAGTGTTTAAGTGACAGAATCTTGAACATCTTAATAATGCTGCAGCATGAAAACAGTTTCATTTCATTTGCAGAAATACAAATGCAATATTGATTTTTCTCCTCAGTCTCAATTGAAACATTATTACGCCTTTATCTTGCCCAAGCTTCAAAAACTCAGATTTCCTGAAGGGTTGATGTTAGCTGCCAATATTACAGACATTTTCTATGAGATTTATACTTCCAGGGAGACAATAATTTGCAACATTATAGTGAAAGCAATTGCTTGTATCCCTTCTGGATATCCATGGCAAGGTGTTAGTAGCCAGAGCAGGGGCAGCTGCAGGTGTGGCCTCTGTGGGAAGAGAGCAGGGACTGCCGTGAGYTGGACACAGCTGCTTCCCTGAAGCCAAGCTGAGACCATCAGCCAAGCTAGTGAGACCTCTGTGAAAACGTGCTTCAAAAAGGACAGAAAACACTCTGTGGTGGTAAGAGGAGGGAACAAAAAGTGTGATAAAGAACAGAGGAAACACTAGGGCCAGAGCAGGAGCAAGAAGTGTTTCATAGTAGCGTAAATCTCCAGAGTACAGCCCATGGAATGCCCATGCAGCTGCAGTGAGGTATTCCTAAAAAAACTGCAGACCATGGAATTAGTGGAGTTTTCCTCACTGGGGCATAGGAAAACTGTTCAGGATATTGTGCCGTAAAGGTGGGGGGAGGTAGTAGTGCTTGGAGTGACAGAATGATGGTGAGCCTGGGAGAGAGAAAAGGTGTTATAATGCTTGTCTTTTTGCTTTCTGCTCCTCTGCTCTGTTTTAAGAGACAATAAAATATTTTTCCCAAAACTGAGTTGTTTTTGCCTCTAACAGCAAGTAACCTTCYTGGCTTTATCTTGGCACATGAATGYTCTCATTSTAYTGTTCCTTATTTCAGTCCCCATCCCAGTGCGGGGTGTATATGTGTGTGTGTCTTCGTGTGTGTAGCTAAGGTTACCATAATAACTGTATTTATATARGGAAAACAAACAAACAACTAAAACCTCCCACAGTCACACATTTATATTTAAAACACACAACAGATAAGTATTTTCTTCTTGGTTGTGTCTTCTCAATTAATGTTTGAGAACAGATTTTCTCTGCCATCTCAGATAATTTAATTATTCTTCAATAAATTGAAAGTGTTCTGTTCCATCAAAGGTTTACTGTAAAAGGGAAAAGAACCAGTTGGCCATCATTACTGAGACCAGTTTGTATGGTCATCAGAAGTGGCTATGAGCACTTCCCATTATTTGATTATTATTGGCTTGCTCAGGTGTGAAAAAAAAACAAGTTCAAGTATTTCTGTGGATGGACAACCTACACTGCTCTAGTGTATGGCTGAAATTGACCAGTCTTGTTTTAAGTGAGAATGAGAAAAAGAGTGACAGAGATGTATATGGAGAAAAAAAYAGGCATTAAATTTTCCAAATTCCTTAGAAGAATCAAAAATCATCAAGTCTAGGATTTATCCGATATTATTGAGATACAGTTTCATTACTCYTCTAAAATAATACAATAAATCTGTTTTAGAATTTATTCTTAGTATAGCAATATATCATGCACAAAATTAAATATTATTTTACCTCCATTTTATGTTTTATTTCTTTACCAAATACCAAAGAGAAACCAAATCTCCTTGATTTTCTTACAGCCATAGAGATATTTCACCTTTTGTAATATTTTTTTCTTCAGACAGCTTCAAATATAACATTGAGAGCACCTGATGGTGCAAGGATTTTTTCAGATGAGATGAAATTCTGTCAAGAACTGTAAAAACTCTGATTTTCCTATGTGTGTTTTCACTAGAACATTTTCTATATGTTATAATATGTCTTCCTTCTTTAGGAAAGGAAATACCAACTCTTTCTTTAAACAGCTGTGTCAGGAAATGGACATCTGTTTATTAGGTTCAGTGAGTTAATTTTCCAATGGTTTCAGCTGAAAGTGCTATGTATTTCCAACATGAATATTTATTCCTTGTACAGTACTTCTAATCCACATATTAAAGTATTCTTCCTGTCTTTAATAGGTTAATCTGAGCCCTTGTATGAATAYCTTTATGTTATAGTCTTGTTATAAAGTGACTTACCAAGCACTGCTTTCAAGCATGTATGAATACACGGCTGATGCCTCTGGCACTCTTTTTTCTGAGAATGCTATCCTCCATTGTGCATAAAAAGTAGGTGGAAGYCTGAAACCCATTAACATTTTTGTAAGGCTAAAAAATTAGATTTAAAATMTTTTCTCTCAAGTTCCTGTCTGGGAATTGCCTGGATAATGTCCATGTTACTCAAAAAAATACTTGAGGTATGACAAAGTCAAGACACACTAACCCAGAAGTGGAAATCAGTGCAGAGACTCAGTCTGTTTTCAAATCAATGACATTCATGAGTGGATATAGTATCACTTTGATACAGCTGTGCTGACCTTGTTTCCCTGACATAAGTATTTATTAACAAACAATTCTGCACCCTATCCTTCCCCCAGACTAGCTGTATCTTGAATCTTTGTTTCAACAGGACTTGATTTTCAAAGTAATTTTGAGGTTAATGAAGGTATAAGTAGCTCCAGCTTAGATTTATGATGGTGAATTGACAATAGTAAAAGCCTTATTATTAAAGTAGGTCTAAAAGAAGTTTTATTTAAAGTTATTTTCAGTTTTTCAGTGGGATCTTACTTCTGGTTTTGGTTTGGTTTTTTTGCCTTTTTTCCTTCTAACTTATGTACTGATTTATTTCTGTAATGAAAAAAATACAGGAAAAATCAAATGTGTGAAACTTCTGACAAAAAAATTGGAGTATAAGTGTTTTTTTAAAGACTTACTAAGGTCTTTCATTCTGTCCTTCTGCATCTCAAAATGAAGCCATAATTGTAGAATATGGGTGAATGTACATTAAGACTAATTTTCATTGCATCTGTGGTGCTATCTGATGAACACAATGTAAGTGAAGCACAGCTTGCAGGGTTTATTTAAAAAGTGGCATATATATTTAAACACAGTATATATGAGACTACATAATATGTAGGAGTAGCAAAAACTATAAGAAAAGGGAAAAGGYTAAATATTTATAGTGCTTTCAATTGTTCTTTTTGCAGTATATCTTACACAAAATATTATGTTTGTATTTAAARGTCTCTAAGAAGCTCCTTTCTGCCTCTAATTGAGAGATTCAGTATTAAATATAAAAGCACAGATTAGATTTCATTTTTATTTTCAACTATCATATGAAGGATTATCTTGATGTTATCATCCACAGCAGTGGAAGAAATGGAACTTTTAGATCTTTCCTCATCTTTTMTTGATTGTAAATGGTGATTAGGACATGAGTAGAACCTAAGGTTCACTGGAATAATATGATAACTATGGAGAAAATGGCAGAGACATGTAAATAAGTCTATAGTACCTTGGAATGTACTGTTGGAGCAGGCTTAATATTCATTAGACATTCTCTGGTTCTGCCTTCCTCAGTCTATTGTGGAATGCAGGGGAAGCAAAGAGGAACTATTTTCACTTGCAAGTTGTAACACAATTTGTGATGCATTAAAGCAATGATCCTTG
Organism: Alauda arvensis; assembly: GCA_902810485.1. Classification (NCBI taxonomy): domain Eukaryota; kingdom Metazoa; phylum Chordata; class Aves; order Passeriformes; family Alaudidae; genus Alauda; species Alauda arvensis. Next base: position 792,298 of record CADDXX010000066.1, on the reverse strand, counting down.
AATCTGCTGCCCTTGATAGTGGTTCCAAAACAATACCTGCTGTGCAGCATGAAGAGGTAGCTTCACGGTGCATTTCATTGATAGTGAAGTAACAATGAACTTTGATGTCAATTGTGCATATTATATTATTCATTCATGTGTTCTTGCTTTATTGGCTTTTTTATGGATTTGGAATCTTATGCATTGCTGCAAGTTTAATCAGCATGACAAACAGATCTTTTTTTTTCTTTCCACCTCCTGGATAATCCCTTCTGCTTACATTTCCACAGCCCTCTTATCCTATCTTCAAAGGTTCATTTTCAGGCTACTCTCCTTCTGGGTAACAGTGTCTGGATAGCAGTGTTTTTTAATCAGCCTGTCAGAGCCGTTCTGAAGTCAGTATGAGACATACTTATTGATCAGTTGATGTTTCCTCCCTTCAGGAAGCTTCCTGCTTCTTCAGTACTATGTACATGCATAAAATAATTTAGTGTGTACTAAAGGTGATAAGATTATTTTGTGAGTCCGTATTCCTGGTGCTCCAAGCAGTGTGCAAGCCTTCCCTGCTCTGCCTGCTGAGTATCTAGCCCTGTTATCACACACCTGAAATATATCTAGTTTGGCTGCTAATCTGCTTTTTGGACTACATAGTTGTCATCTGACCTGATATTCATTGGTTATATAAAGTGATATTTTTTACAGTATCTCTTCAATTGCTTTGGTTTTTTAATAGTTTTATACTTTGYATAATTTTAAATGTAGTTACTGGCTTGATCTGATGCATAATATTTCAAAGTGGTTCATTTTGTAACTGAGTGGGAAGGCTCTCTGTAGTATAGAAAATGAGCTTCCCAAACACAGCTTATTCCTTATTTATTTTATCACTTTACTTCTCTTATATTTTTTATTTTCTTACCTGTGTCTGCAGCCAAACGCAGAGCTTTRGCTAGAATGAAATAAAATAACAGGCATCGCCTTTTTAACTTTGCTCAAATGAAAGAAGATGGCTTCTTCTTTCATCTTCCTGCAGTAATCAGAAGGGTGCATTTTGAAAATGGGAACAACTTTTATTGGTGTTTCTGCTTTTCTGAATGATAGGTCACATCTAGTGTTGGCACCAACTTGTTCTTTTGAAAGGATGCCTTCACTTGCCCRTTTGCCAGTTACCCTTTGTTCTCCTACATAAAAGAAGAAAAATTATGATTATAATATCAGTTTTTTCATTCTGTCTCACTGAGTAATATGGCTGATGTTCCAGAACTTGAACTGCTTGGAGGATTAAGACCCATCACGTTTGATTTAGCCAAATTTCCTTATGTGATTTCCTCTTTTGTTATGCATCACACAGAGCTTTGTTCCAGTTTAGCAGCCTATGACAATAAGCTGGAAACTGAGACTGAGGCTGACGGAAAGTAGAGTTAAAAATGAACATGCATGAAAAACAACTGACAAAAGGAAGTGGAAGTTTTTAGATCATTTTATAAGTGCTTAAAAAGTGCAGTCAGTGTTGATACATATTGGAAGCGATAGTACTTACATGCTTCTGTACATACTGGGTATACTTGATCATTTGTACATCCCCTGCCTGCACAAAATTGTGTAAGAGCAACTGCAGAGTTCTGTGAAGGATCAGAATTTGGAGTGGATTACCAAAATTTGCGTTATCAATGTAGTCAATCCTTGCCCCATGTCTCCATTTGCTTTGGTGAGATTTTAACCAGACTTAAAACAGAAAAACTTAATGTTAGGAGTATCACAAGACCAACACAAAGAGTTCAAAATTCACCAGGTAAACTCAGCCTTCCTAAGCCAAGAAAAATGAATAACTTCAAGCTAATGTTAAAAAGAAACCAAAACAAAAAAGCAAATGGTAAATCAGCTGGAAAAAAAAAGTACCTTTAATCAAGAATTTTAGTCCCTTTTTCTTTTTTTTTGKTTTTTTTTTTCCAAAACAAGTACTGGAACTCTGAAAATTAAGTTTTATTATCTCTCATAGTTATCWAACTAAAACAGCCTAACAAAAGTAATAAAAACTCTAATGTTTAAAACAGTAGAACTGGTAGCATGAAAAAAACCWAACCCACTTATAAACTCCTTAACAGAAAAGGAGAACAGAGAGTAACAGAMTGAAAAATTACCTTTCAAGACAATTTAATATGGAATTTGTTTCTTTAAACAACCAGTGATTGCTCTTTTAAGGTAGGAAAAAAGCATAGTTATATATTTGCAGGAGCACTAAATGTTCAAAAACACTAAGATCCTGGGCAAAGACTCAGATCTTTTGTCTGATTTACATTCACAAAACATAAGGCCATGTTAGTGGCATGATGCTGTTATGAGATTTGGTGGGATTCATAGTGTAAGGAGATAAAATTGGGCGGTGTTATCCAATGAGTGGGTTAACATTGTAGTAATACAATCAAATAAAAGAAGGTTTTGAAAATCTTGTGTTCGAGTAGAACTTTCTGCTCTAAGACAACAAAAACTGATTAAGTATTGTACAAATTTTATTATGYTCTTCTCCTCAACTCTGTTCAGCTCTAACTGGAGGAGAAGAGATCTTACTTTAGCAACACATGTATTTTTGAAAGAAATAAAACCCTTCTCATTTAATTTCTGAACAATATCCTGTTTCAATTTCCCCCTTGAATTTTTCGGGAAAATAAACTATATGTTTTTTTGTCTTACTTCAACAATTCAGTTATTCAAGAATGGAAGGTTACAGATGCAATGCAAGAATACCATGCTTTTAAAAGTAAAATTTCACATCGCCCTACTCTTCCTTGTAATCTCATGAAGACCTGTTGACTTTCTTAAAACATKAATTGTTGTCCATTCATATGGATTGCGTCTGGCATTTTCAGCACCTCAAGAAAGCATGGCAAAGTTAGTACTGCACTTACTCCATTGTTCCTATTAATATATTCATCCCTACAGTGAAAAAAAAWAAATCTGCCCTTTTAGTTTGAGTGCAGTTTTCAAGTGTTAACTGAATTTTGTGGTGCCTAGCTTTGACAATAATTTAGAATGTATTAGCTTACTATATAAGAAAAAGAATTGGATGAAAAATTTTTCTGAAGGAAGGACAGTATGTCAAAATTGAAGGCTTTTTTTTCTGCAGGGWAATGTAGATAAAAGGACAATTTCTATTAAAAATAATTTCAAAATAAAATATTTAATTTCARATTATTTTTGACTGGGTTTTTAGTGCAAATTTTCCAAAGGATTTTTACATGATCAGACATACTGTTGTACTCATTGCAAGATAACCTCATGTTATCTTGCAATGAGTACAACAGTATGTCTGATCATTCATTTTGGCTTCTTGCTGTCTTAATTTATTCCTGAAAGTGTGTTTTTTGTCTGTTGGAAGAGGAAAAAAGCCTTGCATTGAAAATTGTTCTGAAAAGTTCTTCCTGGCTCTACATTTTACAGCGTATCTTTGAACTTTGTTCTACAGTGATTCTCTGCAGTGAGAGGCAGTAATTGATTTGCCCTAGCCTTAAAAGGCTGCACACTTTTTCTCTCTCTTTCTTTCACATGTTCTATTAGATGAACAAAAGACACTGAAAAATGTAAGATTTTGGGGGGTTTTAGTACTCTAATACCTCTGTCAGTTCTGGCAACAACATTTTTCCGTTATCAGCTTTAATGGACATCAGAACACAAATGGATGTTTAAAATCTGTGACAAAGTATTGGTTAATGAGTTTTTTAAAGAAAAAGTTTGAAATTCAATTTTGAAAAACTCCTAGATTCCCACATCTATGGGRCTATCACTTGTCATGCCTTGGAAAAAAATACTGGAATAAGAGACATTATGATTATTTTTACTGTTAAAATAAAATGGAGACTTCCATTTCTCATTTGAAAAGGAACCAAAGTTTGTTTGTTTAACTACCTATGTGAAGAAATTTATTCAAATTACGCTACTACTCCAATAGCTTAGCAGTGTAAAAYCGACAATTTTTATTTATAAATTAAAGATGAAAAAGAGTCTTTTGTGTGTGTGTCTGTATATATGCACTCATGCTTTTGTATGGCTTTATGAAAGTCTTGCTGCCCAATGCATGTGTGTTTCTCTGCACATGCTGAGGCCTGGTGTTTCAAGTTCACATAACATAAGAGCACTGAAACTATTTTAACCCAGTTTTACAAAATTTTTTCCTGTTTTTTTTCTTCTTCAGGGGCCTTCCAAATCACTTCAAAAGTTAATTTGTTACTCCTTGACTATAAGAGGAAAGACTGATGCCTATGAGCATTTCCACAACTGGTGATATCCTCATGACCAGCTGTTTTAATGCTGTCTGGAAATTGGACAGGTTTCTAATTTGTTTCCTTTAAATGAGAAACTAAATACCAAGAAGCCTTCTCCAGAGGAGCAGGATGGAGAATTGCCTCCCTGCTGTTCTTCAATCCCTGTTCTTGAAATTCAAGGGCTTTTATTACAGATGTATGCTGGTAAATAACACAGGAATAACTTTCATATTTGTTACTGCTACTATAATTTTCTACAGTGTCTTTTCAGTATTTTTTGTTCTTTCCTGGTATCCTTCACACCAGAAATTTTGTCACTGTGGCTTACAAGAAATTTCAGCATTTGAACTGGAAAACCAGTAAAATATACTKTTACTCTTTATTCTGTATGAAATAGAGAGAATACTATCAGTGCTTCTAAAAATTTTGTTCTGGAGATAAAATTTATATACCTCTTTGAAGCTCCTCTCAAATGATCTTTTTCACTGTCCTGACTTTAAACAGTAGGAAACTGACAATAATCATGTAAGTGAGAATGCTAGAAATTAGATGTGTTAAGGAAAGGGGAATTTACTTTCACATTTTCAATATTTCAGGAGCTTGATTCTTATAAAACTTCATAATCACTAGAAGAAATATGGTGTATTTTTTAACACACTGATCATTTCAGTGTATTTAATACTTTAGTACTTTTTTGTGTGATAATGAAACAGTGCATATATCCCAGAAAATTATACAGCTTTTTTTGTATGTTTCAGTTCCTTCCTCCACATGCTGCTGTATTTTAGCAAATGAATAGGTTCATTTTTTTGTTTCTTGTGGGCAGACAAGTATTATTTGCATGGAAATCTTCTGGCCAGGGACTCATTGTGAATAGCTGACATGAATTGGTCTCGACTTCTGTTAATGATGATTGTCTCTAAAATRTGTCAAAGAGCTGCTGTAGTTTGTTAAGTATTCATTATGTTAATTTTCCTGATGACCTTCAGCAAAGACTCAAGTTGTGASTACAAATGTAAATTCTGAAAACTTTTATTCTGGTAAAATCACTGATGTTGTACATTTGAGGCCAAATTTCAAAGAGCAGAAAATATGACAATTTACTTTCAAGGTGATTGTGAGGAATTCTGTTACTGTTGAATCCGAGAGGTAAGGTGAAATGAAAGGTGAAAAATAGAAAACTTTTCCAATCAATTTCTCTTTTGTGATTGCAGGCATGTAGGTTTCAATTTGTACTAATGGATAATTCTCAAATTCTCAAAGTTTCCTGTAATTAAAAAAATATTAAAAAGTGTTTGGGTTCCAAAAAAAACAAACTGTACTTACTCCCAGCTTGGTCAGAGAAGTTAATGGCCAAARCTTGATTCTGTGCATTGTGATGATTGAGATAATACTCGTGTGTATGACACACACAGACTGTTAGTTTCTTCCCTGCCATTGCTTCTGCTAACTTCATGTCAGTATGCATTTTGTCTTTTACCATTACCATYTTCTTTTCTGTATTACATAAAGAARCAAAAAACTATTAAAATTGTTTTATTAAAGGAATTATTAATTCAATTTAATTTATTTGATATCTMTCCACATTTGCTTGAAAGTTGTGACTGTTGGTAGATGCTTAAAGAATAGACCTGATAAAGTCATATAAAATTCTGCTTTCTTAATTTGATTCTGAATTCAGAGATTGCCAAGTTTCAGATTTTGATGGCTGGAGTCTCTATGTGCTGCCCTGGTATGACTAGTTGTGTTCAACAACAGAGTATGGAAAGGCCACCAATTCTGTCCAGGACCTCTGTSCTGGTTGCATTTGAATATTAAATATCTTTAAGATCCCTGCAAGAAAATGTGTAAAACTAAGTTTAAATATTGACTGTTAATTTACTTATGATGCTCTTCAAAGCATGTCTAGCCAAGCTCAGGAGAGTTGTGTCTTTGCTTCAGACTTTCTAACACYATTAGTAAGTGAATTTTGTGGAAGATACGAGGAAGGGTGGGAGATGTAAGGGATCATTAGCTTTTACATGATCAATTTATAAACTCCGGTAGGTGTCCTGCACAAAGCAGATTTGTTGCAAATGTTGACCATTTTAAACTTAGTGAATCATTCAGGATTTGTAGCTGCTGAATCATTCCAATTTTAATGAGTCATTCAGATAATGATAGTAAAAGGACTCTATTATTTGCTCAGTAGTTCAGTTATGTTACCAGAGTGAAGCTGCTGGTTTGAAAGGCTTTTTACTTTTTGTCATTGTCATAATTCCCTTCTATTTGTACTRTGAACATGTTCTTAATCTGCAAAACTTCATAGAATCCATTTGGATGTTGTCATTGATTTTATGAGTTCTAAGATGTCATGTTAAAATTTGAAAATAATTAATATTATGAAGGTAAAAWTTATAGCAAACAAAGAGCAGGGATTTTGTTCAAATGAAAAAACCAAAWACCACAAATCAACCAACCAACCATCAATACTTTGATTTTTATTGTTGTTGTTTGAGGACCAGACAGMGCCACAGGTTCAGTTCTCCATATTGAGACTCCTGACCACTCCTTATCACTTTGGGAGAAGGAATCTGTAACCCTGAGGATGTATTCCTGCTTTTGTCCTGGCCCTGAGGCATGGAGAAAAAAATAATCTAAATTCCCAGCTACTGGTTTTAAATGGCACTAACTCCTCCTCCACTCCAAATACTGCYTTGGCTTATGGTTGTAATGCTATAAACAAGAAGAAGGATAATCGACTGATTTGTTCATGTGTTTTGTCTTCTCTCCTAGCAGTGAACAGGGATAAGCAAAAATCTTTTAAGGACTTCCTCCGGTCTCCAAATCAGAGCTACTTAAAGCACTCAGAAAAAGTCTGCACCTTTGCATATCAGGGATTTTTTTTAATAATTTAAGATTTTAGGATTGCAAAACCCTGCCTAATTAGCCAGCAGAATCATGACTGAATGAAGACTTGGTCATCCCCAGAATCCATGTGAACTCCAGGTTAGTTTTTGTGAAGGTGTTTAGSAAAAAATGTGCAGATATTTAGCACATATGTTTAGTTTCTCACAACCAACCAGGCTTGTTGCACATGTTGGAACATGTGAATACCTGAGCTATTTGGTATTTTTACACCAGCAATAAGATTATAAATGTGGTGAAATATTACTGCATGAAAGAACAAGGAAAATCCATATTCCATCCGTATAAATGCATTTAAAATCTATGTTTGGATTTTTTTTGAAAGACATTGCTACTTCCATACAGCTGCTAAAGAAAAGATGATGGTAGTCTATTTACAACTGACATTTGAGGTATTTAGTCTTTTTTTCTGCACTTGTAAATTTATATCTCTTGGTGGTTTTGTGACAATCTCTGTACTGAAAAAARAAATCTTATTATTCTCATTAGGAATGTTATACATAAGAAATATGATTACTGATTAGAAYTTTTTTCACTTAAATAAAGCAAATGAATAAAAAGCTATATTTGAATGCTTATTTCCAGTTTAACAGGTGCATTGATTATAAGTGATGGCAGCATCAATGAATAAATTAATCACAATTAATGCTCAGTTAAAAAGATTTTTCTCATCAAAGATGTTGATGTCATAATTAGAGYTCCTAATTTTAGATAAGGAAGTATATTTATTAGAAAATGTCTAATGTTTTGGGGAGAAAAATACTGAGAAATGTGTATTTTAGGACAAATTTACTAATAACATTAGAATGACAGTTAAAATACTTGCAAAGATATAAATTAAAAACRTGTCTATCTGCTCTGATCCAGTTGTGTATCTCCTACTTAATGTTAAAATTTAGCAGTGTAACATAAACTAAGTAGTATAGATGTCTTTGCAATTCTGACACATGAAGYGAAAATTGGGTGGCTCTTACATGACTTAGATGCCACACTAAGTGACATAAATTCTGAAACGTCTCATTTAGAYGACCAAGACCCAAATTTTCATTGTGTAGCCTTTGAAGAATCTGACGTTCTGGTCTTGCATCTCYATCCAGATCAGGTTCATAAAGTTCCTTGGAACCATTCCCATYCCTGTGGCCACTACAACTCACAAAGTGAGGGGTCTTGTTGCTTAGGGTCTTGTACAGGGCGAGACACATGCAGGACACCACGTTCATCAGATGTTGTAACTGCTGAAATGGTCAGGTGAAAACAGTATTCCTGTCCCCATGCATGCAGCAGGTCTGTGCATTATCTCCCTGTCAGTGAAAGATCAGATGTGACCTCAAGTATAAGAAGAGAGAAACACAGCTTAGTTTCCCAAAAATGCATTTAATTATGAGGCTATAAACAACCTATCTGTGGTCACATGTCCTACAAATCCTGTAGGACTGGTGAAAAAACAAGCAGAATAAACAACAGAAATGGATACAGCAGTTGCCTTGGCAATATTTATTATGCCTTCAGATATTTAGTTATTGAAGAATAATATCTAAATGATGAAACACAAAACCAGGTTTGGAACCTTAGAAATGAAAGACTTGATTGCTTGGTCGGGGTAGTTTTCTTTTCTTTGTTTTTTGTTGTTTTGTTTSRTTTGTTTGTTTTTTGTCTCCTTGGGGTTTGGAGTGTTTGGTTGTTTTRGTTTGATTTGGGTTTGGTTTGTTTGCTTTGGTTTTTGTTTTGATTTTGTTTTCCTTATCTAGATCTGCATTAAGTATAAAGAAACTTATGACCTAACAATGGGACAATCTGAATTAGTTTAGTTTTGGGAAAAAAATGCCTCCCATAGTTGTCTCAGAACAGAAAACTGAACAAGGGTCAGTTAAGAAACCGTTAACAGAGGACAGGACTATGACAGAACTACAAATGACAGTCTTCATGTGAAACTATATACATGAGTTAAGTGACTAGATATCAAACCAATTAATGAATAATCCCTTAAAGCAGACCTAGAGGCTACAGCAATCAAAATTGAACAGTAGGTCTCAGACTCACATTTATTAAAAAACCCCAAAAAACTAGTCCTAGTATGTGGATCAGTTGAAACTATTTCGACAGCAARTTGCTTTAGGTAGAAATTTCTCAGTGGGGAACTTCTGTCTGGAACCTCTCTAATAAGCAGATTAAATAAAATACATGCCAAACTATTCTCAGAGAACACTGTAAATCTCAAATTTTTGCAAAAGCTTCTCTCCAATTAAAATAAAAAATCATTTTGTGAGTAACACTGACATTTTTAGTTATTGTGGAGTCAATGGGAATAAAACTAAAAAAATGTAGATGGGACGAGGAAACAAAATTTACATTAACCTATTGTCTATATAAACTTAATGTGCACATTTGACARGTCTAAATGAATTAAACAATATGGCACCATGATTTACTGCTTTAAGCCTCACTTCTGTTAACAGGACAGAAAAGAAAACCAGAAAAACAATGATTATTTCCTAACCAGATATGTTTTTTTGCAATCTCTCAAATAATCCCACATATTTTAACATGCATCTGGTATACRAAATTTATATTACATAATTTGATTTGCAAACAAAAATGAAATTTTTCTTCTGACTAAAATTCTTTGCTACTATATTTAAAGTTCTACCATGCAAACTGCTCTTTCTTTTGATCAAAATCAAATTTCAAKTGAGTGTTTGGAATTCCACAATATTAATTTTGAGATGCCTGGGTATCAGCTCCTGTCTCAACATCATCACAAACTCATATCAATTACTATTMTCTTATATAAATAGTAATAGTTGATTCTGAATGTCTTGTAAAAACAAAAGTCTTTCCTTTCAGAAACAAACCTTTCCCAGTGCATTAGGAYTACTTTTTTTATTAGTTTCTTATTTTATTAAATCAGATAAATCAGGTGTATTTGAATACACTATAAATMATTTCAGTATTTACCGCAGTTAATGATTGGAAGATTGTTTTCCAAAGTGTAAATAAATTTGGATAATTAAATACTGCATTTTTTTCCAATCAAGCAGAAAATGACTTTTTTTTCACTCCTGATTAAAGTTCCCTGAATTTTGTCTCTCCTTGCCAAACACAGAGGTTGTATAAATACAAAGTACCTGCTGAGATTAACCCACTAATGGAAATTGAACCCTGTCTTTATTCCTTGTCTCTGTTTATCCCTGCAGTCACTATTATTTCATGTCCCTCAGATATCTCATCCTGTGTTCTCCACAAATTCCCACTAGTTTGCAATCAATTATTTTTTCATCRCATTTACATAATTCTCTCTCATGACAGGAAATCAGAAGGGAAGTGAATCAGTTTTCTCTGAAAGAAGTTTTAAGGGTGAACAGATGAGATTCTCAGATGGACTTTGAAATATTTTAATGAAGCAATTAAAATAAAACCTGGTGAAGATGGGCTGTTGAAAGGAAAGATTATTATAAAGCTGCTTAGTCATTAGTGCACTCAGTGTGCGCTGCAGTCTTACGTCTGGGAGCAGCAAGCTCATCCAGTCAAATATTACAGGCAGTCTTTGCACTGTTTTTTTAAACCTWGGCATAAAAGTGAAACCTGCTTATGGACTTAAAAGAAAGATTGTAAAATATCAGTTATAAAYATGGTGTATAAGGGAAGACTGAATTTTAATTGTTGGTCGACTTGCAGTGTTTGAAAAGGATGCGTCCTGAAGATTCATTACCAGTTTAAAACAAAGAACACTACTTTGAAATGCCTGCTTAAGAAAAATATGCAAAAAGTACATTGCTACAGAAAGGGGAAGCACCAGAATATGTTGCATGAAAAACCCTGAGCAGTGAAATGACTGTCCATTCTTATATTTCGTTTATAGATAAAAAAATATTTGCCTCGACTGTGGTACTGTCAACTGGCAATATGAGCTGATCATGTCCTTCAAAAAAGGCCTTTACTACAAAGAGAAAAGTTTACTTTATGTAGATAGTCTATAAAGTAGAGGAGATTTATAAATTACAGGAAGTGAATTTTATTTTTATATTTTATTATTTTAGATTTACAGTTCTTTTATTTCCTTGAGCAAACAAAGCAATATTGCCTATTTGAAAATGGAGGGTTCATTTAGGTTTTTGTACCAGACCTTGTTAGAATAGAGTTAATTTCCTTCATAGCAGCTTGTATGATGAGGTGATTTCGATTTATAATCAAAGAAGGGTTTACACAACATCAAGGCTTCCTTGGTATCTCTACCCCTGTAATAAATAGATTGGGAAGGGAGAAGGTGTGCRGGGAGGAGACACAACTGGGCAGACTACCCAAAATAAGTAAAGAGATATTGTGAAATATATAATATAATGAGTAGCACTGAGAAGAAAAAAAGGGATGCATACCTACTTTTTGTTTGGAAACTCAGTGGACATTGGTCAGACCAAATGAGATTTTTCTATCACTTGTTCAGTTTTTAATCCTTCTTCTTCCACTAACTATTCACTTATTGAAATATTATTTGTATGAATTTTTTATTTTATTTTGACCTCCAGTTTTTCTTGTTTTTATTCTCCTTTCTTCCTCCATTCTACTGGGGGAGGGCAGTGAGTGACTCTGTGGTTCATATCTTCAGCAAAATTAATCCACCACAGCATGTTAAAAAGAAGATGCATGTGTTTTAGAGCAAGGATGTTTAGGTGTAAAACACAGTCAGATATTAATTCAATTTTGGTGTCACCAAATCCATTGCTGGCCACTTTGGAATATGAGCTTACGGCAAGTAAACAACAGAGTTTAAACAACAGTACCCACACAAAACTYTAGGACTCAAGTCACACACTCTAGGACTCAAGAATCATCTGGCATGACCTTAGTAACAMATTGAAAACATCTGAGCCCTGAATTTAACCAAATTGAATTATGAGCATGTAAAAATACAAGAAAATATTAAAACACTGGCTAAATGTCCTCAAATTTCTGTAATCAGTGTTCTTTTTAAGGTTTGCTGTACTGGTTTCGGTTCCCATGTTGTCTTCTGCAGACTGCCAGTCATCTGAGCCTGCTTCTCAGGAGAGCAGGTTTTTCACTRATTTAACTCTCTGTGAAAAGATCATAATATCAGCTTTGAGACAAGATGAAATTGCACTTTTTATTTCAGTGTAGGGTGCACTTTGAAAATCAGAGTTACAGTGCACTTTACTAACCAGAGTTAGAGTAAAGAATTTTTCAGAAATAAACAAAATATTATTGGAGGATAAATGCATTTAGATTAGTATGTGAAAACAAATCACTTTCTTCCAAACCACAAACAAGTTTCCAATATAAATTTCATATCTAAATGTTTAAAATTCTGATCTTAAGTATTCAGTATGTTAAATAAAGGGAATGAGAATGGTATCTGTGGGAAACCARGTTACCCCTTTGGGGGTCGCTGGGTGTTTGAGACCCCAAGGATCTTGGACAGAGCCAAAAGAGCCAAAAATACCTATTCCTTTGATTTAACTCCATGGRAARCACTGCCACACTTGAAAGAGGAAAATAAGTCCAYGTGTGTTTGATTGGTTTGAGTTTTGTTAGCTCGCAGGGTGAAAAAATAGAATTTTTAGATTTTACTATATAGATAGAATGGGGCAAAGATGGAGGAAGCCGGGTGTGTTTTTTGTCTTTTTCTTGCTTCTTCTTCCCCTCCATCTTTGCAGAGGTGGTGGCCTTTTCTTGATTGGGTTTTGGTAAGATTTCACTGTCTGACATGGGTCATAGTTATTGGTACTTAGAGAAAAACGTTGTTAACATATTTTAGATTATAAAAGTTCAGGTGCCATTGTAGGAGGGTCAGATTCTGCTTTTCTGGCTTCCTGGGAACATTGCCCTGGACTGAGAGAACTTTTAGAGATAAGAAAATMATAAACATTTCTGCAAAACGGCCTCTGGCTCTCCTTCAAACTCTGTCATCAACTCTCAGGGCGCAAAAATCACCAGAAAACCTGAGGGTATCTGATGTGATCAAGAAGGACTAATGAAGTCATCATTAAAAAAATTATTTTTTGAGTAGCATTTGACAAACACTGACCTTAGTGGTGATGAGTTTTAACTAAAATTATTTCTTACAATACAGGCACAATTTTGTTGGCTTGAAAACACCTGTAAAATGCTCACTGAAATTGTCTAGCTGAAAAAGATTGAACAAAACCAGAATAGGTAGCAGAAGCAATGAAAGAAACAAATGGGTTTTCTCATAGTTTAAATCAGCTTAGGCTTCTGCATTTATTTGACTTGTGCCTGAAAACTTTTCAAATAAATAAATCCTACACAAAACATTAAAATATAAYGTTAATTTTACATTGTTTTAGCTAAATCAATGCAAAATCACAGCTTTAATCTGGGACAATTCTGTGAATCAGTTAGGCCCAAAGGTAWGGTAATAAAATAAAGTAGCTTCATTATGCATATACCAGGATTGACACTGAATCCCAACAGTTTATTGCAAAGATCTGCAAGGCTTCCATTGATTAGGGACTATATCTCACAGGACAGACTGAGCATACTTTACKCTGATGTATTGTTTTTAGGGAGGCAGAACATACATTCTCTTGTTAATTTTCTTTCAACACCTGTTTTTAGTCAAAATTTGTGTACTTTAACAGAATGTACCATGTGAGGTGGTGACTCTCTGCCATTTCCTCTGTTATTYGCTTTTTATTACCCATGTGCCCCAATATTCCACTCTTAAATATAGAGGAGATTAATTGTTTTGCATGCAATTTYTTCATATCCTGTGCATCTTTCTTTAGTGAATGTACTTAATACATACTTAGTTTGGATGAGAAATGTGATAACCAGATTTTTTGCCTTGGTTATTTACATGTAGAACAAGATAAGAAAACTTCACTTGTCTATGACATGATGTTAAATTAATGTTTTTAATCCTGCTGTAAACACATCTCCATTAACTTACGTAYAGTGATCACTGTTAATTGCTGCTCTTAGAGTAGATACACTTTGGAATACATTCTGTGTGCTTTTCTTCAATGTTAGACAATTTGACCTCTACTTYTCCTTTCATTGGTGTTATTTCTCTTTCTGCAGTTGTCAATCCCARTTTAATAGCATAAGAGACTTCAGATAATGTACTCCTTTCATAGACCAGGCAGCACAGACACTTATRTTTTTCTTTTACTGTTCTGCCTTGCCCTTCAGGCAATTTTCAGTTCATAGAAGACTGGTTCACATCCAGATRACTTCAAGTTGTTCTTTGAAGACAGATTTCCTCAGGTCCTGTATCAAATACTTTTCTAAGCTCCTCTTGTACTACATATGGCATATTCCCCTTTGTCCATGGACTCCTTCACATTTTTCCCTACTATGGTGAGGGTCAATGGACTGAGTGGAAGCTGAAATAAGCTGCCACAAGAGTAGGTTTTTCTGACTGTTTCTGCTGAAGCTTGCYCTCTTGAGTTTCCTTGCTCTTTTTTCACCTCTTTAAACTTTTCTGATACCATAATGGACTGTACTTCCTTTAGGAAAATCTTCTTTGTTYACTACATTTTCGATTTATACTTTCWGTGGTTCAATTATAGTGATGTCCYCAGTAGCTATTCAGGACTCARTTCTAGGACCAGYCSRTTCAACAGGTKTATACTTTATTTCTATGTGTTAATTGAATRCACAGTTAATAAATTTGTTGATGATACTCAACTGGGAGGTGCTGTTGACTCTYTCAAAGGACTACAAAAGAGTGGTCAAACACTGGCACAGGTTTCATAGAAAGGAGCTTAGTGTCCCATGTTTTTCACTGCCTCAAAAGGAGGCATTTTGATAATGCCTTTCATTAAGTGTTTTAATTTCTGATCAGCCCTGAGTAGGTTAGGCAGTGGGACTCGACTATTGTGTATTGTATTGTATTGTATTGTATTGTATTGTATTCTATTCTATTCTATTCTATTCTATTCTATTCTATTCCGTTCCGTTCCGTTCCGTTCCGTTCCGTTCCATTCCATTCCATTTTACTTCTTCTCTTCTGTAGTTCAGTATTCCAGGTCAGGAAAGAGGCACAATTCAGTATGGGATAGACTGTACAAAAACACCTCTTCCATCTGAACTCTTTATATTAAAGGTGTGTCAGGTCGTTATATCTGTGGCCACATTTTTAAAAATTTTCTTTCTTTTCTTGTCTCTTCTTGCCTTTTAGTAGCTTTTTTGGTAGTGTTCATAATATGATACTTTTTTAATCTCAGTATCTGTTACTTCTGAAAAGGGAAGTGTGTATGACYAATGTGCTATATGCTATAATGTATTACTACAAGATGACTTCTTTTAACCATTGTCACAGTTTTGTGTTATTTTTTTTAATTTCCTTGCATCCCATCTCCACCCTATTAGTTTCTTCTGTCAATACTTATCTCTGTGATGTATTCATATCTGTTTATGTGTTTTACCTTGAAGTCACCTGCTTTTTGAGTCTCTCCAGCTTCTGCACWAAAGAAATTGATCTATCAGTTATTCTTTCTTGCAACTTTCTTGTTCATGAAGATATGGGAATACCAAGCTCTGTGTCTTTCGTATCAGTTATCCTACTGGGAAACATTGRGGGCCATCTAGTAAAAGAATAATTTTACAATGTGCAGTGTAATAGTAACTTTGTTCCATTTTAACTCTCCAGAAGCAGCCAAATTCAAATGACCAGCTGACATGTAACATAGCAAGGCAGCAGCAAGCTATTAATGTATTCAGATTCCATTTAAAGTTCCAAGCACAAATTAAAATATTTTTTTTACAAAAAAGACATATAGTTTTATGTTTGCAACCCTAAATGTTTAAGTTCAAGTCATTGTGACTGTCTAAAACACTGGTGTGATCCACTGTGAACCGTCCAAAAATACAGATAATAGTGATAAAGTGTGAATTCATGTTCCGCTAACTACACAAGTTAAAACTTGTTTTATTTGGGACTAAATCTGCTRCTGCTGAAAATARYTGCTCTTAGGTCTGCAAATTATTCWTATATRCTTCAAATTTYTGTAAAGATTTTRAATGTKTTAATATGCTGCAAATGTCTGTGTTTGCAAGTGCTAACATTGGCTGCAGTCTGATCTCTGTCAAAGACACACTGTGCAGTCACATTTTTAGAAAGAAGAAAAAAGTACAGTTATTTATGTCCTGTTAAAGTCTTCTGGCCTCAAGAATTTGCAAGCTGACATTTCTCATGGGTTTTGTAGTTCAGGTTGTCCTTGCTCTGAACTCCCTAAGCAATYCATGTATTTTTTCTGTTGCTCACTGAGTTCACTAGGATTTGTAGCCAAAATGCACGTCAAATACAGCATTTCTTGAGTCCCCAGTTGTTTTTAAAAAATCTGTAATTATCAATCCTGCCATAGGTACCAAACTTTTTTCGACTCTGGTCTATTTATGTGGMAGAGAAAGCTGTTTTCCTATTTCTCCTAAAGTGTTCTTGGAGTGGAATGGTTTGACGGATGACGGCAGGGATGCAGTCTCACACTGTTCCATGATTTCCATTGCAATCTCACAATGTCAAGAAATATATTGTTTGGAGTCTTCCACTCARGTGCCTTAAAAATGAATGTCTAATTCAACAAATTGTTTGAGCTTGCCAGACAACTACAATTGTTGAAGTGGCCTGGGCACAGGATTGCATTTAAACAGTGCTGAATCTGACCTCAAAACTGTTATAAAAAAAAGCTCCATTTAAGCATCATAAAGCTGACCAATAGTTCATAAATAATGGTGTCATTGAACATGCCCTTGTATATATTTAGAATTTTGTTTATTTCTGCTGGTACTTAATCTAAAATTTTTCTGAAAACAGCATAATTAAAATTACAGTATATGCTTATTTGAAAAAGCCTTTAAAAGTATTTAAATTATATTATATATATATCTCTTTCTTTTACACAGAGATCATGCAGTCCCTTCTCCTCTCATCTAACYGTTCTCTCAAAATAGGCATAGCCATTGCAGTGGTACTGAGAATTACCATACATTGTGTCACCTGTAAGCCTTGTTTCTCTGGGCTGTACATATTTATTCCACTGCTTTCTGCCTGTCATTGTCAAATGAAAGCGAAAGTTGATATTTTGTTTGTATTAAAACCTTGCCTAAGTTTAATGAAGATGAACTCTTCTCCTTTTTCTGCTGAAAGAAAAGCCTCTGTGATGCGTAATCAATACAGACTCTTTCCCACCATCTTGGCATACAGCCATGCCAGACCAACACTGACTTACCTATGTGTGAAGATAAATCCAAGATCCTTTGCTCAGCTGATATTGTTAAGTCATTCTGTAAGCACAAAATTAAAGAGTTTAGGGTAACAGTAGCAGCAACAGAKGGAGAAAAAAGGAAATTGACAAAAAGGATAAAACAAATTCACTTTGGCTAGTAAGAAACTTTTCTTAGCACTTTCTGAAACTGTAGAACAGGCTTTAAAATGAAGATTTCCTGCCAGTTTGATAATTTTAAAGGAAGTAATAAAAAAATCTAGAACAGCAATCAGGAGTTTTCTAGAAGAAATAATTTTTCTTTCAGGGGAATGATGGCTTCAGAATTTTTTGTGTTTCCCATTACTTTTCCTAAGGCAGGCATTGAACCTTTGCCTTCAAAAAGGAGAATTTAATTTATCATGCAAAATAATGTACTGGTCTCACTTTTATAGGATGCAATTATTATAGAGAAATACTGYTCTGAAAACCTTTTCACATGATTATGTACAGTAGGAAAAGATTTTCTCATGAAAAGAGAGTCACACTGTGATTCTTATTTTTATTCTGCTCCAAAAGTACAGAGCATCTTTTAAAGGTTTTATATAAGTTCACGTTTTCATATATATGTTAGTCCTTAATTCCTAAARAAATAAAAATAATGTTGTTTTGAACATCTAAGAACAGAACTAGTTTAGGGAGTAGGCAGCAAGCAATCAAAAGAAATTGGTTAAATTTCTCATCGACCTTGTCTTTGTTACAGCCTCAAAACAATCATGGAATGATAAAATCACAGAAYAGGTTGGGTTGGAAAGGACCTTAAAGAGCATCCTGTTCCAATCCACCTTCCATGAGCACTTTCCAATAGGATAGATTTTTTTAGCCTGGTATTAAACATCTCCACAGCTTCTCTGGGCAACCTGTTCCTGTGCCTCACCACCCTCCCAGTAAGGAATTTCTTCCTAATATCTAATCTAAACCTATTGTCTTCCAGCTTTTCCTGAAAAAACATTTACTTAACTACCTGATATTAAAGATTAAAACAGCTCAAACTACTTAATACAGGAGGAAGCACTTTTGGTGTCCAAATGGTAACRAATAAAACTGGGATCTTGGAAATGCTTAGTCACATTTCTCATTAACTTCATGTTTKTAGGGTTAAGTATCATGGACAGAGCTCAAAACTGGAGGTTGTGCAGAACCTGTGTATTTTTTTTTTGTTGGCAAGAAATACAGGCCTGTTGGAGTGGGTTCATAGGAAGGCCTGTTTTCACTTTCTGTGAMAAAGTGCTGAATGTTTGRTTGTTCAGCCTGGAGAAGGCTCTGAGGAGACCATTTAACAGTCTTCTGGTATCTAAAGGGGGCTTTAAGGGAGACAGATTTTTTAGCTGACACTGTAAAACAGTTTGTAATTCTTTTAAACTAAAAGGTGCTAGATTCAGRCTAGATATAAAGAAATATTTYTTCTWAAAAGGGTGGTGAAACACYAGAAGAGGTTRCCCAGAGAGATGGTAGATGTCCCAYTGGTGGAARCACTCAAGTTCAGATTGGAARAGTCTGAGCAACCTGATCTAGTCCCTGTCCATGAGAGTTTTGTTGGACTAGAAGACATTTAAAGGTCCCTTCCAATGCAAACTATTCTATGMTTTTATGATTCTATGATCTATTATGCTATGCAGTTGAATATAGGTTTTTATATTTTTTATATGAAAAAAATTTTCCAGGTCCTAGACATAACTAGTTTGAGGTATTTTACAAAAAAAAAATCTATATTTATTACAAGAGGTAAATTCTAAAATCCAATTTTATTGTGTGAATAAATATGAAGCTTGTGGATGAGAAGTAGGAGAGCAATAGTCTGAGGGCACAGTCTCTATTGATTCTGATTTAAAAAAAGTTTCAAAAGCACGTCAAATATTTTTATACCAATATTTATCCAATATATGAACAAAAACCATGGTCTGTAATATTGTGAAAAGTATTATGGTGACCAGATTGAACAAAATTACAGAATCACAGAATATATTGAGCTAGAAGGGGCCCACGAGGATTACTGAGTCCAGCTCCTGGCCCTGCACAGCACCAYCTCCAGGAGTCATACCCTATGCCTGAGAGCATTGCCAAAATTCTTCTTGAACTCTGCCAGGTTGGTGCTGTGACCACTCCCCTGGGGAGCTCCTCCCAGTGCTCAGCCACCCTCTGGGCAAAGAATCTTTTCTTAATATGCAACAAAAACCCCTTACACAGCTTCAGGTTGTTCCCTTGGGTCCTGTCAGTGGTCACCACAGAGGAGAGACCAGTGCCTGCCCCTGCTCTTCCCCTGAAGCTGTAACTGCAGTGAGGTCTGTCCTCAGWCTCCTCCRAGAGACCTCAACAGCTCCTCATATGGCTTCCCCTCAAGGCCCTTTATCATCTTCTTTGCTCTTCTTTGTATACTCTCAAATAGCTTAATGTCTTCCTTATATGGTAATTAATTGTAATTGTATATCTTTCTTATAATATCTTCAAATAAATAAATAAATTTTAAAAAAATTTTAGTTAACATTATTCTTTTTCTCTTAGAAGCATACAGTCTAGAATCTTTCCTTTTTAAACATTTCTTATGTAAAATTAGATTTCCAAATGATATTTTAAAAAATTATTATTATTATTATTATTATTATTATTGGTCTCTTGAGTATATGCAATTGATTTAATTTTTAGCAGAATCTCCACTTCTGTTTGGAATAAGCAACCTGGAGCACAAATCTCTGACTTAGGGACCTGTTAAACATAAATGCGGTCCACAGGATGCTGAAGAAAATGGTTGTTTAATYCACATTTCTGGAGTTTGAAAAAGCTGAATCAAAACCTTCTTCACAAGATAAAACAAAGGAATTAATTTACCCTCAGGCAAATATCTTATGATGACCTACATTTTTATTATTGAGAATAAAATTAATGAACAGGAAGATAATGTAAAGCACTCTGTACATGAGTTGTCAAAAGACTACTTTGGGGATATGCTTTTTGTGTTGCTGTCTAATTATGTTTTTTGAATCCTTTTAAAATTTATTAAGCAAGTGTTAATACCAATGATAGCCTAAAATGGGCTGAATCAAATTTGTAGTAGTACATCGCACAACAAAAAGTCTTCCAAAAAAAAAAACCAAACAAAAAAAAGAAAACCAAAAACATTCACTGTTAGGAAAGCTATTAAGKGGCAAAGATCTCAGAATCTTAAAGGATTTTATGCAAGAAACTTAAAATTAATTTTATGGAAAGAAACCCTGCAATGCATTTGCTTCTGTTCAGGTAACTATGTATTACAGGTATAATATTGTTGTATCTCAAAGAAATTTAGAGAAATAACAAAAAAATTTTTAAAAATGCTATGCTATGAGACAGATCAAGAAATATTAGTCAGAAATAAGAATGATCTYAATTACTTTTTAAAAATATCCTAAATTAGAATAAGTAGAATTAGTATTTCTAAAAATATGCCATATTCCTTGTTAATTCTGAAAACCATTCTAATTTCTTAGAATGTGGTTCAGATTACCTTCTGTAGCTTTTAGTTTCAATATTGCAATAAGTCATATATAAGTCCTGCTATCAAACTTTATAATTTTACAGAGGCTTAAAGCAGGGAAAAAAAGTATTAAGACCATAAACTATGAAAGACATCTGGATTTCAATTATGCAATTTAATAAATCATATTTGCTGTGGATGAAATGAAAAGAAATTTCATAACTTCTTTTAAAATTATGAAATAAGTATTTTGTCTTTTAAAGAAAGAGAAAGAAACCTCAAGAAATTTTCATAAATACTTTTAGCTATGTCCTCACAATTTCAATTTTGATGTTGTAGATTAATTCTACATTTCCTTTGTGATTTCAATTAAGGGGTATTATTTTCCCAACTTTTCATTATACAATATATACTGTCTAATAAGTTCTGACACATTTTCTTACTGGAAAGGATAAAAAAGAACATGTGTGCAATGTTGTACTGAGAATTTTTTTAATTAAAAAAACTAAAATCAAACCATATATTAAATAATGTAACAAATTTAAAAATAYTTGAAACACTGAAAAAAAACCCAATCAAACAAACGATCTTTCTCAAAATCTTTCTACTGCAGGCCAAAGAGAAACAYGGAGAAATTTGAATGTAGTGTTTAAGATCAGAAACCACGCAACATCAGATCTGATAATAGAATTTTATTTTTGCCCTTTCTCCCTCATAGACTTTAGGGAAAATGTAGACAGGTATTGTTATCAGTGTTACAAAGATTACTGCAGCAATTATTTTAGACAGTAATATACCAGKCTTAAGGAAAGACCACTGTTAAGAACTACATTCCTGAGTTACAAAATCAAAGCCATCAGGATTAATTTAAAGAATTTTTAGAGAAATAAAAGAAAATASTCTTCTTCCAAGTTCAGAAGGGAAAAAGAATGGGTCAAGGCATTTACATATAATTTAAAAAATTTGAACAAATCAGTAGACAGGGAAAATGCTTGATGCTCTCCTTGCAGAGCGTCAGTAAGCTATTTGTATTTTCATATAATGGTAAACATATTTTTGTCTTTCAAGTGTTCATTTTATCATRCATTTAAACAAAGTAACTGAGGCAACCTCCAAAATAAGTCATGCAAGCAAGTGTATCTGATAAATTTATTGTTCAATCTTCCTTTTATGTAGAATATTCAAAACAAATTGATCCTAAAAACCTTGGAAAGAAAGCAAGACAAGCCTTAATTGAACAGTGTAACCATTCCTATAGGACAGGTGCATTTAGAAGTGTGTTCTCCAGARTTTACTGTTTGACTATTAGCTAGATTTATTGTACCTAGTGCAAAATATTGTGATGTTCTTGTGCCAGAAGGACTGGGTTTTTCCCTTCTCAAATCACTTGCTAAACTCCTGCAGGCTATAAACAAACTTCYAYTGATATTCTCTGAACAAAACTTTAAATGAAAGAACTGTCCAGTATTCAAAGTAATAGTATGTGGTAGAAATGAATGTTTCAGAGGAAAAATGGATTTTTAGGACAAATTTCAAGCATGTAAATTYAACAGTAACTAGTGCTCCAAGCATTCTCAAAGGAGCATATTCTTAAGGGAAGGGGAAATAAACTTTTCAAAACACAATTTTCTCTGAAGAGAWTTCAGAAATTAAAGGCAAATAAGATTTTCTTTTTCAGTTCAATAATACTATCAATATATGTACTAGGAATTTTTATTAGGAATTAATATAATRTAAACAGTACTTGATGATGAATTAAGGAAAATCTTATGAAGCTTAGTTCTTATTTTATTTTAAAATATCTTAAGRAGTCGATCTTTAAATTCTAAAAATTTTCATTTAATTATTGTACAAARAAACACACACTTTGATTTAATTTCACATGCAAAATCCCCAAATAAATTGGACTTTAATTTTCTTCCAGTCTTTTTAGTCTTGTCATGTTGAAAATCTTTTAAAATCTCCATTAATCAGTATGGGTTAAAATGAAATTAGTTCCACATATACTAATAAATTCCCATGGATTTCCATAAGGAAATGTYGTCCTCTAGAAAAATTGCATTGTCYCCATGACTAAAAATAYGATGAAATATCTGCTTAAGGTGCAAAATCTTTTCTTTTACTGTAGCCATGGGACTCAACTTCCATCCCTCTGTGTCATTCTCTGTTATACTTAGAATTCAGTTTTAAAAACTCCTGCTCTTATGTTTCCTTTGGAGTGTAAAAGAGTAGTAGATGTCTTTATCTGATTCCTGAACTGCAGTCACTCATTTTTTTTTTCTCCCCTGGTTTTCCCCTGAGAAAAGAACAGATGTCCATTGCTGTCAAAATACACAGGTGGGTACAGACGTGGATTGGCTACAYCTTGCATTTCTTTTGTGCATTAGTCCCTGATGTGGTGGTCTGCAAATGAAAACAAAGCAAAAAAGTGAAATGATAAAACTTCAGAATATGCTCTTTAATTTGGATTTAAGAAAAAGGCTAGCTGTTTTGATGAGGTTGTATCTTCTCGCTAGTCAGGCATGAAAACTGWTAAAAAGCAGATTTAAAGAATGTTGAGTCAGACTACAGGTTATAAATTTTCCAGACTGACTTTCTTTTACTGTSACCCTAACATTTCTGTAGTTTGAGATGCCCTGATATCTTGATAGCTGTTTTTGCATTTGAATAGGATTGTGTGCCTTTTGGTTTGCAAATATTATGCTTGAATTCTAACATTCTCAGCCATAAATGTAACTCTGTGTGTAAAGGGATTTCTCAGCTATAAGCTAGCATAAAATTGATTTGATTTCCTAGTCTTTGTTTAGACTGTCCTGTGGGAAGACATTACCAGTCAGGCAAATTAAATGGAATTATATTTAATAGTTTTGTAATAAAGAAAAGTTTTCATTATATGAGCTGAAATAATGAGC
Organism: Alauda arvensis; assembly: GCA_902810485.1. NCBI lineage: Eukaryota > Metazoa > Chordata > Aves > Passeriformes > Alaudidae > Alauda > Alauda arvensis. The sequence continues at coordinate 768,552 of CADDXX010000066.1, read as the reverse complement.
CTATATAATTTAATATTAATTCTATCATCATAGATATAAATCTCRCTGTGATCTTTAAATCAGATAAGACCCTTTGTCTTTATATTAAAAGTTATTATAGTTTCTAGTTAAGTGGCCCCTGTTCACAACAGATTTGTAATTGCCTTGATTATCTATTCCTATTAARTTCAAACAAAGAGAACTTATTTTTAAAAGGTATTTTAAACAGAATTTTCATTTAGTTTATAATTCCAGATGTTAAATGTATATTTAAGCCCTTAAGTATGAAGAAATAACATATTACAGAGTTCTGTGCAATGTTGTAATCTTGATCATTCTCCTAATGCTTATTTTCCCCAATTTGTCTTATCTCATCACAACAACCTTGTTTGATTTAAGCTCTGAGCCTGTCAAAGCTCGTGCACACCTGCATAGCTTTGACTGGAAGTTTGTAAGAATTCCATACGGAATTGCTCAAATAGAAATTTTCTAATTAAATAGGAAACTCAGTATGGTGGTGAGGAATAGAGCCATCTGGCCTCCCGCGTTGAGTTGCTCGGTTCTCTGGCGAATGTCAGAGTAGACCAACTCTTCCCCATTTGCACTCTAACTCTCTCAAATGGTGAAGCAGAGATCTGTCTCTGGGGCCCTGGGGATAAGTGCCATAGGCAGATGGACAAGATGGAGCTCCCCACACGGTCTCTGGTGTCCACAGAAGAAGCTGTCCACAGCCCTGTGAGCTGTTCCTCTCTGTTCCAGCTGATTCTCTGGAGGCAGAGGAACACTTTGAAGCTRCAGATTTTGGCTGTCAACTTCAGGTACTGGTGCCAGGTCATCCTACAGTAYAAAAAATGGTGCTAAGAGACTATTGATTTACCTTGAATGCTGTTCAGTTAAAAAATTAACTGAGAAACAAGGAACCAATAACTTTAGATAAAAATTTAAACTATTAAAAAACTTGGATATTTGTCCTTCGTGTGATTTCTATCTCTYTAGTTCTAATTATCTCCATCAGTCTGCAGTTTTCCATTAAAATCAAATGTACAAATAATCCAACATTTAAACAAGGACAAATGTTTCAAATTAAATACATACACAACTAATTTAACAAAAAGTGCACATAARTTCTGGCTCCCTAACAGTAAGAACACTGTTATTTGTAAAGAGATTATCTGAAAATCRAAAAGCAARAAACAAAATAGASAGATCCACCTYTTTCCTTCCTTTTCTTCYCAAAAAATTAGTTTGTTACACTGTAGAAACATAAGCATATATAATAAGGAAGAARCAGCTGCAGCAGCATTACAATTACAAATCTCCATGAAGACCTTGCATTGGGCTTTTTCAATTTTTGTCATTCCTGTCACAAAARAGACTTTGTGTTATAAATTCAAAACTGTTTTGAATCAGAGACTGATATGTTCCCATCAGTCATAGTTCTCTTGAAAGAACTTTGGATTACTCTGGAAGCAATTTATCATAATTAATACACTTTTGTCCTTGCTTTTCTCCAAGTTTTGTGCGTATTAGAAATGTACTCATGTTTTAAATGACTTACACATTTTGGAGATRTGTAAATAGGAATAAATATTTTGCCTGTGTGTTTAAAGATTGCAGACCATTTTGTTGCATTAGTAACATTCCCATATTTGCATGTAAATATTTTGTCATTAACTCGACAATTATATGAACTAATTTAATCATAGCAACTTCTGTCCTTATACATCTTCCTGCATGTCATATATTTTTAAGGATGTGTAAGAATGTGATCATTAGTACCATGTATATATTATCCAGGTTAGTAATGGGCCTCTTAAACACTTACTTGAACTCGTGCAATTTTCTAATCACAACTAGTCTCAATTTACAGCCTCAGGGTAYGGAGATTCTATCAGGTCCAAAGATAAGCCATCACAGTGATAAATTGGAAAACATTCTTGTCCATACTTGAATTTTCAACCCCTAATTTCATCTTCCAAGCAGTGGATCTTATTGTGTCCTCATGTGCTTACTTTGTAGCTGCTGGTAACACCATACCTTAAACTACTTTTCTTCTTATTAAAGAGAACAAATTAAATTTATTAAACCTCTTGCTTGTAAAACACCTTTGAGAGGTGAGTCATTGCTGGAGTTCTCTTTGAAATCTGTTTTGCAAAGTGAAAAGCATACACAGGTAACTGCTATACAGRTGTGAAGAAGTTATGAACTTGCCTACTTCTATACTTAGCCATCATCTTGATGCAGAAAAATCCCCAGAAAAATGCTGCAACTTTAGCTGAATCCTTCTACTCAGTTAATTTTCAAGATATCTGTTCAGCACTATCAGCCTCTTTTTCAATAAACCTAAACATGCCTTTTTAAAATCACTTTCACTTTATTAAAAATATTAAAATCTTTTAAAGTATTTCCAAAAATTATTTCTAAATGTACRTGAAATTTGAAGAGAATGTCTATCAYGTAGCTTATGTTTGTTCCTTGTTGCRGTCACAGATCTGTTCTTCTCCGCTTCAGTTTTCTAAGGAATTCACTCAAACTGCTAAGAAAATGCCAATGCCTTCAGAAGTGTGGACCACACCTGAATGAACATTCAGTTATTTAGCTAAACAAACATTGGAAAATAGAGGAAAAAAAGCTGGCACAGGGAGAGGAGCTGCAGAGTTGAGGATCTAGGAGACAGAGAGCTGTCTGGGGCAAGCCAGTGATGGAGAATCAGAGGTGGCACTACTGATACCCAATATATGGGAACACAAACACATGTAACAAAGTCCATTGCTCCTAAATCATAGGTTTTGGTTTACAGACAGAACAAGTATTYTAAAGAAATTATATACATAATARATAYAMATACAKACATGCACATATATACATATGTATTTGTATAATTGTATGTTGTRTGRATTAATTTTTAAGTATTATTTATGYATACAGTGTGTTGCATTGATATTATATAGCGTATATTTACTATTAAGTATAATTCTATATACATAACAAATACTTCACATAGTACATAACTAAATAGATATTTTTTTCTGAAAAAGTACTGTAGAAGTTGTTGTAACAAAAAAACCTCAACCAACCAACCAAKCAAGCAAAAAAAGATGTAATTTACTATATRGTACTGAACACAGATTTTTCTGCCTCTGAGAAATGGGTAACATTTAGCCTGTATTAAATGACTCTCTCAGCTTTTCAGCTCAGCAAAAGTTCACACTTMAAAGACACAATTGAACATGTCACCATCTATTAGTGTTTCTCCATTTCTCCTCCCACCAATCTGTGTAAACTGATATACACATGCACACAACCATATATATAAATAAATACACATTATGACATTCTAATTAAATAGCTACTGAGAGGTTCAGAGGACAGCCAGTAAATATTCTAGTGAAGATTAAAGGTCAGTTCTCACATTCTTCCTTTAATACAGTACATCAAATGAAAGACTATTCTAATTTCCATCAGTGTTAGTCTAAAATGTTTGACAATAACTGAAAATGACAGGCAACCAAAAGGAAAATAAAAAAAACAAAAAACAAAACAAAACCAACAACGACAGCAAAACAAAGCTAAAAAGCAAGCTGTAAGAGATTTGGAGAAAATACACTGGGAAATATGAGACTCATATAAGGAAAAGTCAGCTGGATAAGGAGAAAAGGGAGAAAGATGAAAATATTTATTATCCTCCCTGAGAGTCAAGGATAGATTCTAACTGATAGGAAGCAAAATAAGGATGAAATAAGTGGTTCTATGACAAATGATCTATTAAGTGGATCTACAATGTATTATCCTGAAGGAGATGGCTGAGGTTTCTGAAGCAAAATGAAAGAGTATATATCTCTGAGCAGAAAAATTCAACATTGTCTTCAAAAGAAAAAAAGTTATATATAATGCAACATGGTTACACAAAGGAGCTGCCACACATGAGCCCTGAATTATATGTTAAAATACAGGACAGAAAAGAAGACAAATCAGTGAGCTGCAACCGCTTTGGCAAACCACAGAGATACATCAGCAGTGTTTAACTATTTTCAAAGAGGGTTAGAAAGTTTCATAGAGCAACCTCTCAGCCACAGCTGGGAAAACTATAAACATTGTTGCACACAAGGAAGAAAATAAAAGAAAGCAATTTCCTCTGAGATTGCTTCAAACTAGAATCAAAGGGTCTCATTTAACAGCTGTGTATAGAATAAATCATTCCCTCTTTTATCTTTTTAAGTGCWCTAGAAGATGCATTGGTCCCTCCAGAGAGAAGTAATGATCAGAGCTGGGGAAAAAGACCTCTAAACACTTGTAATACTGCTTGTGATCATAGTTTTAGCATTGATTTTAGGAGTAGGGATTTTGGCCCTTTGACAGACATTACATTCACAAGATTTTTTTTTCTGAAATATATATTGCTTTTATAACTAAACAGCTTTCTGCTCATCCTTCCCTTTCTTAAATTCTACCCTTCAGAGACACCTAAATAGCTTCTGTATAATTAACACAGTAGCAGCTGTATAATTAACAACCTCTCCAGTATTCACAAGGAAATTGTGGAGGCTGCCYCCTTGACTGTGGAACTTTAGGACCCGTCTAACAGTAATAAAACTGAACAGGGCATCCACACTATGGAAAGGGAATGCCACCTGATAAGTTCCTTTTTAYGGAAACCTAGCAGTTTCTGGCTTTTGATACACATTATCCTCCTTGTGACACCAAGATAGGATAATGATGCAGAAGAATAGTGTTTGCACAACACSAAAATGCCTCATATGTAGTCAATAAATTCCAATAATTCTTGCTCTCTTCTTGTGTGATCTCTGATATCTGGTTAATCACGAAAATCTCTCTAAGAAATACAAAAGGATTAACACCAGCCACATGGTGAGAGTTATCATCTCCCTGCTTCTTCCTCCTAAATTCTCACTGAATTCCAAGCTTTTGACTGGCTTTTTGTTTAAACCTAGAAGATAAGTGGGTTAATGTGTATGTCTCAAACACTGATAYGGTTGGCTGTGGAGCCAGCCAAGAATTGCTGGTAATAACAGCCAAGGATTGCTGATAACAACACATTGTGAGAAATTACAGGGTGTGGCCAGAGATGTGGGCCACACACATACAGGGCAGCGCCTTTSCAGGACAAGATAAGCCCAGAACAGTACAGTACAAGTGCAGGAATGAGGCTGAGGAGTGGACATGGATAATCAAAGACCTCTGAAGACCTCAAACSTATTTCCGGAAAGGCCAAAAAGAATGGACAGTGCATGATAATGAATCTGTATAGAAAGCAAGACAYTTGTCTCCAGTGCAGAGAGAATGTACCTAGAAAAAGGTATCTCCACAAGGCCTGGGCTTACATGCAACCCCAATACCATGCACTTCCCATCAGGGAATGACACTGGAGGCAGAACAGTGGTGATTACTGGTGATCTTCCTTCYTTCCTTCTGCCACTTCCTTCTGCCACTTCCTTCCCTCCTTCCTTCCTRCCTGCCTGCTTTCYGCCTGCTTGCCTCCCTCCCTCCTCCCTCTCCCACTTCCCCCTTTATCCAAATGCCACTGTTATGTTCCAGGAGATGGGGGGTTAGCTTGAACCCATTTCCATACCAGTGTAGAATTTACTGACAAAACTTTGTAAGTTTATGAGGAATGTCTGTTTTTTTTGTTTTTTTTTTTCTGGTTGGTTGGTTGGGTTTTTTTGGGTTTTTTTTGTTCCTTTCAAGCATGAGCATCTACAAATCTTGTATTTTCCTTCCTCTTAAGGTGAGGACAACACACCTTCTGCAACTAAAATGTTGTATTCTTTAAAAAAACTGCTCCTTATTTGGATCATAGAACAGAAGCAAGGTTCAATAATGATTAGCAAAATTAATTGACTTAAAAAAAGAATTAACAAGCTCTGGGGCAGACAAAGTCATGGTAGTAGCAAAATGATTAATGTTTCATCAAATTAAAATATTAATAATCAAATATCAAAATATTATATGATGGAATAGAATAATTTGTTAATTTGGGATTTTACTGGGAGTGACATTTCACTGCTTTTCTTGCTGACATTTGGCAACCAGTTCCAATTAACACAGTTTTCAGGAAAAATAAGACCCTCTTTAACCACACAAATATTTGAAGAAGATTAGTAGATTTTGTTTGGTTGTTTGTTTGGTTTGCTTTTAAAGCCAGACTTGATATTTCTTAACTACGATGTAATTAGAACTTTATGTTTGATGCTGTATGAATTTCCCATGTTATGCAAATATGAGACAACACAYCTTTACATCTTTACTATTTAATTACAAATTTGAAATACATATTTTAATCCAAAATTCTGAACTGACTAATAYAGGCCACTGCAACAACTGATAATAAAAACAGCATAGCTATTTGTGCTATGAATTTAATAGAAAAAAAACGTATTCTCATGAGTATTTTTAAGGTGACATATTAGTATATTTGTTCTACTCCTTTGTTTCATTCTTCCACTAACAGGGCATACTATTTTAAATTACTTATACCTCTAACACACTCAAAGTGGTACTGGATGAATGGTCATGAGAGTAAAGAAGCTGGTTTACAGGAAAAAAACCAGACATATCTGCATATTATCACATGATTGTAGACACCACAGAAATGAGAAATGGGTATGCAGTTAGTTCTTTGATGGGCTAATAAACATCTGGTATCATTATCATGCTTTGAAGGTTTTATTAACAGTTACATGTTTCGGCTTCAGGTATAGGGGACCATAGAAATAGGCTAGAATTGTGCCACAACATCACTGAGTCTCTATGCTCCAAATTTTTYCATATACTTTTCTCTATCCTGTCATTCTTTGTTATTACTTAGACTCTAATAAGATAATAGCCATTTCACTATTCCTGGATACAGACATTGTAAACTGAATGGGATCKCTGAATATTAGGGAAGTGCAAATAATAATAGATGAAATGGCCTTTTTAGTTAGTAGATATGCAATTTTAGAGTAATGAATGTTGATTCTCATAATTTAGTCATGCTTAAAAATATTTGCCATGTGCCAATGGAGGTAGACATTCTCTATATGCCTTGAAGCAAAAAGCTACAGATTAATCTTTCAATACAATATCTCATTATTTTATTGACCCTAATCATTCAGTGCAACCTCTGCACCCATAGTTCCATTTGTGATSTAAACAACAGATTCTCCATTCCTTAGGAATGACTGAAGTCTCAATTTCCTCACTGCCAGGTTCAAGACAGGGATTGGTTGTGCTGGTTTTCATGAGATTAGTTTACACCTTGATAGTCCCATTGTATGAATACAAAATCATTATTTGTGATGCTCTATACATATAGAAACTTGGGTCAGGACCAACATTCTTCATGGTGATGGAGATGTGTGATTTTCAATGTTGTAGTCAATCTCAGTATCTCTAATATCCTCATATTTGTAAAATATGCTTGCAGMAGGAAATATTTTCAATGAGGTGGACCMAGTCTATGCCTGGCATCTCAGTTTTTATTCAGTCCTTATAATCATTGATGTTCTCCAGTATTCTCAATGCATTTAGATGTAAGTAAGTAGCATTCTTTGCTTGGAAGTGAGCTGTTATAGTGAATGATAAGATAAATTGTTAAATTATTGTTGATAAATTATTCTTGTTAAATAATATTCCTACATTAGTTAAGTGTTACAGAAGGGAAGTTAATCATAAAGATGCCACATTTCTCTTATTTAAGACCATATTTTCTAAGAATCTTACCAATTTGAAACCAGCATTCTCCCAAGAAAGGTACACAAGAACAAGTAAAATTTCTCCTTTAGYAGAAATTTGGTTTTGTGGGGTTTTGTTTTGGTGGTGTTTTTTTGAGGGTTTTTTTTGGAAGTGATGGCAAACTCTTGTAAAAGTTTGACAAAGATCTTGTGGGCATGGGTGACCTCTTATCGCATAGCTTTCGAGATGAAGGTCATTATTTCATCTTTAAAACCACCTGAAAATCCAATTTTTCTATGTTAATATTCTTCCTATTAATAGCTCTAAGCGATTATTATTATTATTATTATTAGCAATAGTAGTAGTAGTAGTAGTAGTTGTAGTAGTATTTTAGCACTAAGAAACATAAGTATCACAAACATTGTTGTTAACTTTTAAGGAATAAAAAATAAATCAGGAAACCTGTAATGAAATATCTAAAATCAAAAATACAATATCAGACAGGGGATGTTCTGCAAACCTTTTTTCCTTTAACTGGATATCGACTGCAATTTTACTAGCTTTCTTTCTAGACAGAATATGGTTCTGATATTTCAAAGCATATGCAAAAGTCTTGAAAAAATTATGAGTCTCGTTACTCAATATAGGATAATGAATGTCCCGTCTGATAAAATCATGGGGAATTCATCTRAAGTATTGAAAAAGTTATGCAATTATGCAGATTTCTGCAGCAAGGAGCAAGTCATGTTGTGGTTCTGCATATGCATGTATTTTGCTATGAAGATGATTTCTGTAATGCAAATACTGACCTTTTTTGGTTTTCAGGTCTAATTGAACAGTCTGAAATACAGTTTTTCTAGGTCCACAAAAATATAATGACATTACTTCTTTTCTTCCCCCATTTTCTTAATAACAGACATTTTTGGGGTCAAATCCAATTTGTACCTTTTTAAAATTTCACATAGTGGGTGTTATTGCAAGATGTACTGACAGTTTAARATGCAAAAGAATTTTATTTTAAAGAGGAGTTTTGAACATATCAAGCTAAAGWTGAAAAGGATGAATGAATCATTATATCTGATTTTTTTCCAATTGCACTGACTGTAAATACTTATCTGCACATCAGTAGAAGTAATTAAAGATTAATATTTCTTTGATGATGACTAAGACAACTGTTGTAAATAACACTAGTGCTTGAACCAGGACTATGCCAATTACTATAAAAAGGAGAAAAAAAGATTGATACTAAAGGAATATGACTTGTCATTWTTARGATTAGCAAAACAGTGCATAGATTTGTTTTTATATGTACTATCATGTGACTGATTCCTTTACCCACTGACAAAACTACTAAAACAAGCAGGAAATAAAGTAATAAGTTAATTGACAATCATCTGCTTTCTTTCTAGTGGACCCTCCATGAATGTAAAGGTGTCAGATTTTTGAAAACTTGGAAGGCTTATAGAGAATAAAACAGAAATTAAATTGGCATATGGAACCAGKGAGAGAGCAGTTAAAATAAAAATTGGTCTTTGGTTATAATAAATAAATAGTTTAATATGGTGAATGTTATGGTAGTTTTTACCTCCTGATGGGTCTGAAGTTTTAGTGGGAGTAGGCTCACAGTTTATGACAGTCACTAGTCAAGACTGTAACAGCCATCTAATCTGCTAGAAATGAATGGGTCATACTTCATGCCTGTACTTTAACCACATTGATATAAYAATGAAAATAATTTCTTGCAATTCAGCAATAAAATTGGAAAGATTTTATTGCAGTAATTTAAGAAATAGCTCAGTTCTCTCAGCCAAAATGCACAAGACATTGCCTGCAGATAAGTTTTCAGTACAAACCCTACAGGACTGAAAGACACAGAACTTGTAGGAGAATCTTCAYTTTTTCAATCACACTTTTTCAGACAGCATTGTAGGACATGACAGTGARCATTAAATGCAGTTTAGGTACTAATTCAGATTGGGTCACTAAAATGCCTCCAACAGTATCTTCTACACTCTTTCTAATATGCTGACAYCACTTTTGATTTTGAGGAATTTCTATTCTTATGTGATTCATACAAAGTGCGACTGCCRGAATGTAAAATGAGCATCATCCAGCTTTATAAGTCAAATTGTCAGAGCAGTGCATGGCACTTTACACTCACCAATGCTGCTAACAACAATGTTGTCAGACAGGAARCCCCTTGTTTACTTCTTTAAATATAGTATTTTTCATGTTCACAAAATTGTAGGGTCTTTACAAACTAAACAGCATTTTAAAATTATGTATAAATAATTACAGAAAGAGGAAAGCATGTTAAATGCCTAATTTAAATTGGGACTGACAAAACCTTTTTAAAAACCAAGTCAAACTATAATAATAGGTTAATAAGGTGAAGGGCATTTTATCCTTAGAAGTGGATATTTATATAATGGAATTTCCTCTTATTAACTTGGTTAYAAGAGTCAATAATTTATGTCATGAATTACCTGTGAAGGTCAAATCCCTTGCTGAAATAAGGGCCAAATGTTGTAGAAGTTGTGCAGGATTGTCTTTTGTCAGGTTTGAGTATCATCCAGCAAGACARTCCTTAGGGCACATGCTCTACTCTTAACTATCCTCATGATGAAAATKTGTCTTTTAACACCTGATGAGAATGTCTTCCCCTGTAACTCGTGTCTATTGTCTCTTCCCCTTTTACTGTACTCTTCAGAACTGTTTGGTCTGTTTCTGGTCCACCTTTCCATTTGGAATATGGATACAGCAATAAGATCCTTCTTTAATCTTCTCTTCTTAAGGTTGAATAAACCAACCTCTACTCATACACCATGCATTTTAGCCCTGTAATTTTATTAATTTCTCCCTGTATGTCTGTTTCTTTCTGTAATGGGTGCTAAGTCCATGATGGGAAAAAAGATCATACATTTAAGGGTTGATATCCACGTTWTTAGAAATGGGATTCAAGGGGACAGAGAATGAAATTACTAAACCAGTACCATTACATGCAAGCAAATGTCCTAGTGTGTGTAKGTGTACATGTATGATTCTGATCAAATGCATTTATATGATAGGGAATTTGGCAGAGCTTGTTTTCATATAAATTCATACTTTTTCTTTCAAATATTTATTTTCAATTGATAGAATAATTTTAATCAATGAAATTGAAATAGTTTCTCAAAATTCATAGGGAGATTGAATTACAAATGTAAAGCATAATATTCTGAAGAAAAAACCAAAAAATATTTAATTATTCCCATGTCATCCAAAGCTTTTAACTAATTATCCATTTGGAGCAGAAGACAGCATTTCTTAATCTTGCATTGTTATGCACAAGGATTGCACAGTGATTACATTATGATTGAAGACAAGGAAAGACTTAATTTTATACATGACTCTATCTCTACTCATTTCAATGCAATGACTCATTTTCCTTGTGGTTATGGAAAGAGGACAAAAAGGAAAGATGGTCTGTTTATTAGAARTAGGCAAATAAGTAGTTCATTTAATCTGACAAAATTAAAATATGCACAGGATATTACTTCAAATCTGATTTTTTTGAATAAAGGATGGAAAAGTAGAGTGAATTACTTCATTTACTTTTTAAGCTTATATGATTACAGGAGGAAAATATWGTTGTTGACACCTTAAAAGTTTGAAACCAGTTTTTCAATGTCTTTAATATTTTCTAGTGTTCTGGTGTTTCTCACTGAGTTTTCAGGAATTTAAATAAAAGCTTCTTCATAGGGGATTAGAAAACTGTACAGTAACAATGAAAACCCCTACCAAACTTTATCAATCTAATTGAGTACTTATATGAAATTYGGTCTGATTGGGTCCTCAAGAGTAACAAATGGAAAAATTTAGGAAAACAGTGATTTGATGTATGGAAATTTATGACCAACTGAGAACTTGGGTTTTCTGAAGACTGCCATGGTCAAATCAAACCAGGGAATTAATACGGTTTTTTTATCTACCATCATCAGAGAATGAAGTGGGTCTTAGATTGGTTCTTTTTAAGATCACATGAAATTTTCTCTCTAGTAAGCAAGAAATGGAGAACAATCTATATATAGCTCACAAAGACCTACTCAGTGATACTGAGAAAGCAATTTCCCTCAAAGATGCTTTTGATTGACGTAAGATTATTCTGGGACAAATGCATTAGGACACTACATCTCCACGTAGATAAGATTCGTAAGATACAGAACAAGAACTTTTGAAAAGGTGTTACAAAACCAGTCAGTTTTGTAGTGAAATGGTGAATYATTYTTTATTTACTTTACTTTGATAGGTTTTGCATTTTTAATTGGGTGGTGGTACTACATGTGTTTTCATGCTGTATTCACAGTTATATCTGAGAAGAGAGAAAACAGTACCGCTGTTTATTAAAAAAAAAAAAGTGTTATTATCTATGATATATTAATTTCATGCAAMAGCTTGTTGTTAATTGGCCCAGACTCTGAAATTTATATTGTGAATTAAGCACTGTATGTTCTATGCTCATCATAGCCCTGCTATGTGTTGTTCATGGCTGAGATAAATATATATATATATATATCAGAGTTTTTATAGAGTAGCTGTTATTCTGCATTTCTAACCGAACAGTTCTTAATGAATCTAAGCAGCTTGATCATATTGTTAACCAGAAYATATTTCATCAGAGAAGAGATAAAGATGGAACTTATTTGGGGACCCAAAGGTTTCTTCTAAGAWTAAAGAGTATTGCAGTTTGCACATCTGTTAAACTGCACATGAACCTGTCACAAGACATGTTAATACCCAGCTTAATACAGAGTATTTCCTTTTTCACATTCTGGTGGTTGTGGGCATCTTTTAATCTTTAAATTCAKATACTTTCAGAATAAACCAGATGTGAATTATTTTGTAAAGAACAAGTAATATTTTCCCTTGTTCCCTCATCCTCAAGATTCCATGATGAGGAATTATGATTTCTTGCTTATTTTTACTGGTAAACTTAGTTATATGTTTTCCCACTTCAAATTCTGTGTAGCAGTAGTTGCTTAGYGACTACAGTTTGTCTAACTTATGGGTCTATGCATTCAAATCTGCAGAAATCATRAGCTGAAAATTTGGAATCCATATTTTTAACATATTTTTGCTTTATATATAACAAAACTCTAAGAAATATTTTTAAGATAAATCCATTACTCAAAACTAAATAATAATTTAAACTCTAAAATATATCTGTGTTGAAATTAGAGAAATTAAATTTTATATAAAATAACCACAAACTGCCTCACTCATTTGCYAGAAACTGTTAAAATTATTAACACAGACATCAGCAAGATCTAAGTGTCTTTTTCCAGGAGACATTTATTTCTTGTTCCAGATACTATATTAATCTTAATTCCAGGAAAACTGATGAGACAAGCAATCATTTCCTTAGCAGAGTTGCWCTTGAATAATGTGTTGTAAATACACCATGGGGTCATTGACTAAATGTTATGATGGAAAAGATTCTGAATAGCTGTTCATTAAGTAAGAATCATCATTCTGAGTACAGAGGGAGACAGTTATCCTCTGGAAAATGTAGTACATGATCATGTAATTAAAACCTATCTTACAGTGCACACATAAAGTGGGCAATCAAAGATTGTTTCAACCCCTTAGTTCTACCAGTCTTAATTCTCAGCTCTTGATCATGAATTCCTAATAATAATTTTATGGCACAGCTTGTTAATATTTGTGGAATATTCTTATAGTCTTATTCAACCTTCTCCAAAATTTTACTTTTTAATTTAAAACTTTCCAATATTTTTTTTACTTCACAGTTTTCCTCATTAATATAATGCATATTTTGCCCAGCAATTGCAAAAATGATCTCTTAAGGGAAAAAAAAGCATTGGAAACAGATAAATAAAAAACATCCTATTAAATATGTTGTAGTGACTCTTTTGATTTTAGGGAACACAGAACACAATGCTATAGATTTTGGAAACAAAGCAAATTGTTTTCCTGATTACTMTTAAAATATGAAGTAATTACTCAGCTATTTATCTTGATAATCTATTTCCTTGACTTGGCAACCAGAATTGCTCTTGGCTTTTCACATTACACAAGTACCTTAGAATTATTTTGCAGCAAATAGTTCCTTTTATGCAAATTTTATAGTTAAGCTGCCATCTCTACAAAAGCATGTCACTTAAAAAATATGTAGCAATATGCTATTGGCCTGTTATCTATGAGGTACTGTGTATCAAACCATCATCAAAGATTTGTTGTAGACTCCAAATAATCCCTGTGATCTTTGGTTTGGACACAGGTCATCTTAGAGCAAACACAGGCAAGGATTTAAACAACAGGTTGTGACTTTAGTAGCTTAATGTATATAACAATTTCAGTGGGCCTCATGTTGGGAGGATGAAATTGCTCTTTTTCCTCACTGTCCTTTTGTCTTATCATTATTCATTTCTCTTTCAGTCACTATCTTTTGATAGTGATTACAGGTGGAAGTGCCAGTTCCTTTTCTCTTTCGGACTCAGGGCTTAGATTTCAGCCACAAATTACAATGAATTAATAGGCAACAAGAACATTAGAATTTACATTTCTGTTCTTCRGCAACACTACATGCCTGGCATCCATGAAGGTGGGAGAACAGTGATATGGGAAGATTTCCTTCTTTAATCCACAAAAGACAGCAATCAAGYGGATCTACGGTGACTTTTAGAACATCCTCCAAACATCCTTCATTTTATTGAGAAAGAGGAAGAAAGAGCAAGACAATTAAAAAATCTGATAAATTAGAATGAGAAGGTTTAGTGGTCATTTAATGCTGGTTTCCTTTTACATGTTTTTTGGGAAGAGAACTTCTTGTAAAACAGGAATTTTGCAGGCATGGCTCAGTCTATACATGTTCCTTGTATGATACTGGTGATCCACAATGTGATCAAACATTGTGTATGTTTTCTGAGAAGGATAAAGAGTTTGTAGAACCCACTTTAAGCATGGCCAGAAGAGGATATGTACTTCCATTTTAAGTGGGAATATTAAGTCAATCTATAAATTGAATCTAGTCTATGCTTTCTTCCTCATCTGGCTGGTCTACAACTTATTTTCCTAATGTGAAATGAAAACTAAAAAATACCCAGTCACATAAAAAAAAGTCATTTGGTGATGTTTGGGGTTTTGGGTTTTTTTTTTTGCTACAGATTTCTATCAAGTAGATGTCATGAATCTCAGATGTTTCTGTCCATTGAATATTGTATCCATTGATATCCAGTAGTCATGATTGAAACAAAAAGAAAATCTACCTATACAAAACTAAAAAGGAAAAATCATCTAGCACATTTTTCTCAATCACGACATTTACTACCCTAAAGCAAAAAATTCTATATAGATAATTTAATATAACCGCAGTTTAAATTTTCTTTTCAAGAGATTGTGATATTCTGTCAGTTTTCTCTTTGATAACAAGATTTTACATAATTTATTTTTACATAATTTTTATGGGTATTATTTATATTGAAAAGACTTTTAAAGCCTCTACTTCCACCTTGTATACCCCAAATATTTCTGTTCTATTATAATTTGAAAGAAGTGCAGAGTAGCACAGAACTTTTATCTTGAGCAGTTTGTAATCAATAATGTGCAGTAGAATAACTGGAAATTTTTGCCAGGTCCTGCTTCAATTCAGAATGCTATTTGTTATGTCTAGGGTGGTGCAGGGGTGGTGGAGAGAAATAGATGGTTTTGCATGTTTTACTACTTATTTTAAAGTGTGTATTTTACCTCTGATCACAAATTTAAAGTGTCATGTATGACTTGGTAAAGCATGTAGGAAGCCTTAAAAAAATCTGGAAATGTTTGATTTAGTCTATATCTGTGACTTTTCTTTGCAATGTTAGAGTTATTTTCCTCAAAAAAAAAAGGTTAAAAAAAGCACTTCACAACTCCTCTCCCGCCCTCACTGAGCCCCAAAAGTACCACCAGTGATAAATCCAATGAGAAATATGCCCATTTATAGTGACTGAATCCTGGCAGGAAGATACACKTGGATAAAATAATTAACTGTGACTGAGGATTTGCCAAAGATTTGCCTTKAAAAKATTTACAGGGTTTCCAAAATAAAAYAAAACTTTTTGAATGAGAGTGAAAAATAAGCTAATTAAATTATTAAATTTCTCTCTGGTCTCTGGGCATTCAAAAATGTTTGTCATTTAATATTTGTGTAGAAATTGGAAAGCATTTGTCCATGTGTCCTCGTTTCCTTTCTAAATACAGTGCTATTAAACCTCTCTCCAGTTAGGAAATATTTGGCTTTAACTTAATGGGATTAAGTGGAAATTTTCCAATGCTGCAAGGTACTTAAACATTGCACTCCCTCAGTATCCTGATTTCATTTCAGAACAGAAATGCCAGATGCCAGCTTTTATTTTGTGCTGTCTTTTTTTTTTAAATTATTTGAAGGACTCATCTAAGGAACAATGAAATCATTATAGYAATATATTTTCTGAATGCCTGTGAGTGAGGGAATTACTTATCCGTGTGCAATAGCATTGCATTTTGATGTATTTAGGTCAGGTTGGTTCTGAGTTACGATTTCATTCTTTGATTTCCCACACACCTACTAGTTGTTTTAAACAACAGAATCCATTTCGTTATTATCTTTGTTAACCTTACAGTTCAGGAGTGGCATGAAAAGGGCAAGTAGTCCACAGTTACTGAGCCCAATGCAGGTAAACAGGATCTATCAATATTATTGATGGTAAGTTTTTTGCCAAACTGCAGCATACTCAGCATATTTGTAGGTGAAAAGGACATCTCATCAATTGCAATGAAAAAAAAATTAAAATCAATTAAAACTGGAAAACTATAGACAAAAAAGAAAAATTCTAATTTTTAGGTATGTGGAACTTGCCTGTGACAGTTAATTTTTTTGCCTTTGCATGTATTTCTTCTTCAAAGAGGCATTATGTTCATAGATCATTCAAATGGAAAAACTAATGAAAGGATATGTTAAAAAAGTSACTTCTTCAGGCAATTCTGAGAGATAATTGAGCTTTTCCTGTACTATAGAGGGACACTGGCATCTTTGGGAAATTGTCTGTAATGGGTACTCAAAGAGCACTCTGTGGTTTCAGCATTACTTTTCCTAAAAGAAATTCTAATTATTTTGCAATAATAAACAAAAAAGTTTGATTTTCCATATAATATCAAGGCAAAAAGAACTGAGGGCTGTGACATTTGTTACAGCTAGAGTAAAATGTTGTTTCSTTCACTTGCCCATTCACAGAAATGGCACTATCTATCATTTCCGTAACCTGTAATCCTTATTGATCTTCGTTATAGTACGTAAAAAACCAAACAAATAAGCTTACAATCTTAAATATTTCTCTGAAGCTGAAAGACCTATTGATTTTCTTGACACTTCTGTTATTCTTCAGGACAGCTTCCTAGACAAAATATTCTGCCATTAAATTTTCATGCTAATTATTGAAGAAACACAGGGATGCATTTAGAGCACATAGAAACTTGTTTTAACCTCCCAATTATTGTTTAAGATAATGTGGGACTAACTAAAATATGTGTGAGAGTATGTTTCTTATCTTTATGCTTAATTCTTACTTTGTGCCTCTTGCCATGATTTCTATCAATTGCAGTGATTCTTATTTTACAAATTTTGATCTGTTCTGACCTGCATATTAAACAGAAAATCCTCTCAATAACCTGTTAAAATTGTTCTAACCTCTTCTGTCTATAAGAGATTTACAAAGTAAATTSTTCAGTGACTTACCACCCCAATTGTATTTTCTCTTCAGACAGAGAAAAAGAAAGAAGAAAAAATGTTAATGGAATGGTCAGTATTTCTGAGCTGCTTTCTCCTGTACATTTTCAATGCAAATTGGTTGCTGTGATATGCAAATAACTATTTGGTTTTTTTTTCTGGTTTTGCCTTAGAAGAAGAATTGAGAAGCTGTTTTTTAGTGCTAAGTAGTGTATATTATCCAAACCTGTTTTCCAGAAGGCAGTGGTGTACCTGTCAAATACATATTTTTCTAAAACTATTGAGAATAATGAGATAGGATTATTACTCATACTGTGTATGCTTGCACTGAAGGCACTTTATTAACTACAAACATGGATAATATTATGAGTTCATCAGTTTTCAGACAAAGGGTCACAAACATTATCCACTAAATTTCAGATGAAACGACATCATTTTGTATTGAATTAGTCAGGACCAGTAAAAGGTGGACTTTGATGTCAGGACGAAGTATGTTTTAACATTATTTAAATAAAAACTTGCTAGAGTATRAAACCAAAATTGCTGTCTTAACATGCTGTAAGACAATAGAGGTCAAACTTTTGTTTTCCTTGATAATATTGYAAGACTGCCTGTCTCTGTAGAGAAGTTGTGAGAAAATACAATTTTCACAACAGTTACAATGCACTATTGCACTGAGGCACTTCCAAGCTCAACACACATTAGTAAGATCCAGTACCCCTGTCAATTTCATTGCTCAGAAGAAAATCTTCATGTTATAAACAAAGAGGAAAACTGAAGTAATAAGTTGAAGTTACCCAGTTCATTATCTAATGGGATGGATCACGTCACAACTAGGGAGTTAGAAAGATACTCAGTTCCTTATTTACTCCTGGTTTTAACACTGGTAATGGACCCTTGGACCACTGCAGTCCTGAGCTGGAAGACCATGACTGGGGGTTGATAAACTCCCAGATGATTCTGAGCTTGTTCAACACTTGCTGCTCCAGCTGGGTGCATATAAGTTTATGGTCTCCAGTGGGACKCAGAATACTAAAAGTGCCAGCTGATGTCACTGTGGAAGCTTCCTCCATTATTTTTCAATTGTCTTGGGTGAATGGAAAGGTCCCAGTTAACTGGAAGCTGGCAAAAGTTGTTCCAGTGTTGTGATCTGATTATTAAAACTGCTGGAGAGATGTCTCTGTATGGATTTTAACAGTAAATGTGGCAGACTCAGAGAGAAAGAAATTGTAAAAGAGGTGGTGGTAGGGAGAGAAAGAGAGTGAAAAATCCTACTGATCCTCTTCTAGTCTTCTTGGTCACAAGGGCCTACAAAACAGTGTCCTGTGGATTAATTAATACAAATTTGGGCCAGGTGGGAACAACATGCCCCTCCCTGGCAGAGGGGAGGGGCCMCATTTTACACTCTTGCAACAGACTCTAAATTTGTTGCCTCACTTTGCATCATGTGCTGCTRTCTGGTGCAAGGACTCAGGAATCAGTCTGGGGGTGTTTCTGGGGCCTTTGATGGTTCAARAACCTCTTCATCTGCTCCTCACATTAAAGTTCCATCAATGTTCTGTGTTCATGTGACCTTCCCAGGGTGGAGCTTCACTGGTCTGTGTAAGGAAGGWTGTGTGTTCACTCTCTCTGACCAGAGGTTATGCCACACACAAAACTCTCCTCCTCTCCCCTTTGGCTGTGGGGAAGTGTGTGAAAACCTGGCCTCAGCAGATAGRTCTATGGCCTCCCCCATCCTAAACGTAGCTAGGTATGATTTTCTGGGCAGCTGCTGGGTTTGTCCTTCTTGTGGGTGGTTTGGCCTTGTTTACTTCTCCCTAGACTTGAGAACATTGAGCAATAGTGTCACCTTTATCTCATCTCAAGTTCCMTTCAGTGGTTTAACTCACARTCCAAACTTCCAGTCAGAAGGCATCTTCAGGGAGGAGAGAACTTTGATGGTCACCACTTCTTTATGCAGTTTTGCCATAATGGGAAGAAAGTCCTTCATAAAAATGTTTGAGCCATCAATGATAGTATTTCAGTCTCACACCCAGCTTTCAAGAAGGGTAAATAGGAGTACCCTGACAATTATAAGCCCGTCAACTCACTTCAGTGCCTGACAAAAATGTGTGCAGTTATTCTGGGAGTTAAAGACAAAAACTTGAGAGACAATGCAGCCACTGCACAGCCAGCTTGGGTTCACAAGGATAAAGTCTTGCTTACGTAACCTAATCTTCTTATGACAAGGACATCTGTCTATCTAGGCGACCAARGGAAATCAGGAGATTTGGTGACTTGGGATGTTAGCAACACTTTTGATATTGTCTCTCACAATATCCTTCTGGATAAAATGTCCATCTGTAATGTGATAGGTGAGTTGTCAGATGGATCAGGTCCAAATGGTTGCARTGAAGGGGTTTACAACAAGCTGTTRACCAAGTCACAGGTGGGGTTACCCAAATCTCAGTTTTAGAGCCAGTGCTCCTCACTGTATAAGTGAACTGGACAAGGAATCAAATACGCCTTAAAGTAAGTTAAACAATGATATTAAATGAGAAGAAGCTGTGGATTCCCTTGAGGGTATAGAAGACTTACGGAAAGATTTGGATGTAGAAGAAAGCTGGGTAGTCACCAGTTGTATACAATTTAGCAACAACAAGTGACAGATTCTCTACCTAGAATGGGGTAATTCTTCTTCCAAATGCAGATTGGGGGATAAGAGAATTGAGAGAGACCTACAGGAAGAGATTAGGGGGCCTTAGATGGAAAACAGCTTGAATACTAGTCTCCAGTGTGTCCTTGAAGCCAAAAGGGCCAACYRCGTCCTGGGGGGCATCAGKCACAGCATCTCCAGCCAGGAAAGCRAGGGGATTGTCCTGCTCTGCTCTGCGCTGGGGCAGCCCCACTACRTGTAGYGTGAGCTSTTGTGGGTGTCACAACATAAGAAGATCATCAAAATATTAGTGTGTGTCCAGAAAGRGGTGATCGAGATGGTCTCAAGGGCAAGACTTGTGAGGAGTGGCTGAGGTCACCTTGTTCAATTTGAAGAAGAAAAGGCTCAGGAGTGATCTCATGACAGCCTACAGCAAACTCAAGGGGTGMAGTGGAGAGGGAAGTTCTGATCTCTCTCTGRTGACCAGTGATAGGATGCGAGGAAATAGAATGTAACTGCATCAGGGGAAATTCAGACTGGACCTTCAGAAAAGGTTCTTCACTGAGACTCTGGAAYAGACTCCCCAGATATATGGTCATTCTTGTCAGAAGAAAATGGATGSTGGTCTTCATCATATAGTTTAGKTTTAGGTARTTCTGGGACAAATCTAAAGCTGTATCCTTGTGGATATCATCCAACTAGAGATATTCTATGATTGTGTGATTCTGTGACATTTCAAAATATGATCAAAACCCCTAATTTTCTTAAGACTTTTGTGAGAAAACTATAGAAGGTTGAAGAAGCAGAACACTTGCACTTCTAAACCCAGATTATAATATATTCAATTTATGCTGAAWAAAATTTTCTGTCTTAATGAAAGAAAGTCCAGTGTTCAAGTCTGTACACAAGCAGCTTTTTCAGCATGATGGCTTTCATGCMCACCTGGAGGTTACACTCATATTTCTTTTTAAACACTTATTTAAAGTGCTTTGCTTGTGGGAGTTATTATGCAAAATAAAATCTATGTTCTTTTTTTGTATTTTGTTCACCTTTCAATACTGTCACCATGTTATAATTAATAACTGTTAATGAATAACTGAAATTTTGCTTTGTGTTTMACCACTCAAACCTTCTGTCTAACCCATGTTTTCATCAGTAGGTGACTGTGAGACCTGACATCAGCAAGCATACCCATGGCCCTATTAGTATTGCTATGCTTTACAAGAAAATACTTAATACTTTGGGACTCAAACCATATGGACACGTGCTTAAGTGTCCATCAAATGAAATTATTTTCCTAAACTCTTAACTGAGCACAATGGGTGTTGTTCTTTTTGCTGCAATTCATGAGCCACATTTTAAAAAGCAAAAAAACAATTTGCCAGCCAGTTGGCAGYAGGGAAAATTAATAACAAGAAGCAGATTTCTACATGCTGTTCTAATACTAATTAGGAGACCACCAATATTTCTGAATAAAGAGAAAAATATGGTAAACAGAGAGATCTTCTAACCCAGTAGCATAAATTAGAAATCGGTAAAAATAAAATCTGCTTAGACAAAGAACATTAAGAAGTAYTGTGGCATTGTGATGAGAAAAAAGTAATAATTAGAAATGAATGATATAGGAACTCTCAGTCTCAGAGGTTGCCTAGAGACCAAATTCTATTCATTTTTATGAAGCGGAAAAATATAAATGTTAAAATTGTGAAGCTAGTAGAAAGGCAATTATTCAGAACACAGGATATTTTATGGGAACAACAAAGCTGACAATGCTTTAAGAAAATAAAGAATTTTTTGGAATRGTATGCCAACAGTAGTGTAGTTGCTGCCAGTCTCATCAGTAATCTGCATACTCATGTTTGTGGCAGCACTTAGTGAAATTCTTTGTTTAGCTGCTATGAGCCTGTCTTTCTCTAGGGATAAGTTGCATTTAAACAYAATATTTTTGATAGGTTTCCTCAGTCAGCAGATAAGCAGTGATCAGCTGCCCACTCACTCCCTAAAACCAGCTGTCTAGAGGAGAGAATCTGAAAGGCAAAAGTGAGAAAACTCATGTGTCAAGACAAAAACAGTTATTAAACTGAAGGAGACAGAAAAAACCCCAAACAAGTGATGCAAAGGCAATCACTATCTCCCACCAGCAGCCTAATACTCAGTATCCAAGCAATGACTACACAGGAACAACTTGTCCCCAGTTTTATTAATGAGCATGATTATTTTCATACAGAAATATCTATTTAATCTGGTGAGGTCAGCTGTCCCATTTCTGTTCCCTCCAGGCTCTTGCTCACTTTGATCCCAGCTCTGAGATGGTGGCAGGGGTGGGCTAAGTAAGAAATAGAGAAGGCCTCACTTCTGCATAGACATTGCTGTGTTACACTAGTGTGTCATCAACGTTTCAGAGATCTAAAACAGTGTGGACTGCTGTGAGGAAAAMCTCCTCCTCTGCCAGACCCAAACTTGTACATACTTGTATCTAGAAATAGAAAAATACTCAATTTTTAGCAAATTATGTAGATGCTGAGATCTCACTGGAGCAAAGGGATGCTACGCTGAGATTTTAGGCAGAGAAATAAGGACTGTTAACTGTGGGGCATCCAGGTAGGATGTCCAAATCAGTACCATTTTATAAATTTGACTGACAGTAAGAATGTAAACAAACTTACTTTKGGTTTCATGATACTTTTACTTATGCATAAACAARGTTGTTTGGTACAGAAGCACAGRAATTTAGTGGTGTTTCAGCTATCTYCTAGTAACSCAAATTTTCTTCATGTTGCTACTCCCAAAGTAATGGAACAAACATCCTGTGTTTCATGTCTCATTCYTGTGTTTATACCTTTGTTCTCTGATAAATAAAGCATTTCTACACCTCTTTCAGCAACTAAATCACAGCTATGGTGCTTTAGTATGTCAGAAAAGGCAATGGGGAAGGGCTGTGTAAGTGAAGGAAGAATACGAAAATCTGGAAAGTATTTTCTTAATAAATTTGGGAGTGGTATTACTAACCCACCTTGTAAACAAATGTGCATTTTCCACCACTGAAAACCTTGAAAACAATTTTTCACATAACTCTGGATATGAATAATCAAACAAATTTTAAGATTTAACCCCGTTTTTAGGATTAGAAGATCCACACAATACAGCACGTATTAAATATGCATAAGTACACGCACTTCCATGTCTACACATATACGCATACAGATGCATATATACAAATACACACAAACATGTAATGTAATTTTCATCATATACATAATGRAAAAAGCCTTTCCTCCAGAATGAGTATGAGAAAATCACAGTGTCTATTTTACTTTCTAGTTTAYCTACCTGTAATCTTGTAAAACAGCYTTCTCTGTACTWGCATCTGGGAAACCACAGTGTGAAAAGAAGTGAAGATACCTCATATAAATGTCAAATACATCTCCCATGTTATGTGGAAATTCTTCCTCTAGGAATTGACTTGGGATGCGGCCTTCTGACTTACTGCAATCACTTGGAAGAGGCAGGCTTCTTTGAAAACCTACTTGCACATGGGTCAAGTAGAGGTACAGTTCACTGGAGACACAATTGAAAATATTCCTACTTCCTATTTAGTTTAACTTTATACTGTTGTCATTTTTGTTTTGTTTTGTTTTGTTCCTGTATTATGGAACYGCTGTCTGTAAATTTTTGAGACAGTCAATTAGATAAAGATGACTTTTTCATTATTTCTTTGAATTCATATGCTTGCATATTTACTCTGGCATGCAGCTCTTCCCCCTTCCCACACTCCTTATATTTCCACTGAATCCATCAAATCTGAAGTCACAGCRGCACAGATGAGTTTATATATTTTTATTTCTGGAAACCCAAACTTCATTCTTCAGCATAAAAGTCAGTCATCGTTTGCAGATATGTAACTGACAGAAAGCCACATCAAAGTAGATTTATAAATAGTCAAAGGACCTTTTCACAYAGTGCAGACAGAAATCCACTGTGGTTTGCTGCTATTTTCTATTCCTCACTTCAGCATAATTCCATGTTACACTGTGTGGAATCATACACACCACACTACACGTGCAAGTCTTTGTGATAATGCTCTGATGATGAACATTACAGAATGGGGATGAAGATGAACTTCTGCCTCTTACAGGATGACTATTTCTAAAAAAAAAATCACAATTTAAAAAGGTGGTTGGTTATTCTGAAATAAACTTTATGTGAAAAAGGCCTTCCTTAGAGAAATCAAAGCTATTTTATTTCCCTATATGTTTGTCTGTCATCAGGCTGTTCATCACAAGCAGACTCCAGAACCACCTCCTGATCCTAGATCACTATTTTGTTAAAATATGCAGTCTGACACTGTGGGGAAAAAAAAAAAAAAAAGAGGAACAGAAAATGCCTACATATCATTGTATCTTGATCTTTGTCATGATATGATCTTAAATTCACCTAACTGAATGAAGAGTTTGCAATGGGCTGTGAGTTTGCATTCAGGGATCTACCTKCAATGAGCCTTCTGCTAGAATCTCTACAAAAAGTGAACATCTTAAAATCTCCCTTGACCTCTTCATTGCACATAGAATTCCCATGACTATTTCTCATTCTGGGTCAGCATCTGGGTCATCTGTATATTCTCTAAGATTTCTTCTAATGTTATTTCTTCTTCATCACATAGCCAATTATCTGATTTTTTAACCTATTTTATCCTTGAATGGWGTGATCAATTTTTATCTAAAAAGGYAAAAGCTGAGCTAGAACTYCACCTGGTCAAGGTTGTGAAAGATAATAATAAGTGTTTTATTGAAAAGGAGGGCCAAGGARWATCCCCATCCTTTGTTGGACACAGCAAAGAATGTGGTCATCAAGGATGAAGAAAAGGATGAAATACTCAATGTCTTCTTTGCTTCAGACAGAGAGCCTGGTTATCCTCAGGGCCCCTGAGGTTATACACAGGGACAAGGAGCTCAAGAGATCCCTTGCAWTCCAGRAGGAAGTTGTTAGTGACCTGCTGTGCCACTTGYACCAGYGGTGTCAGATGGGATCCACCCAAGGGTACTGAAGGAGCTGGCAGAAGTGCTCATTAAGCTGCCCTCCATCATTTATCATCAGTCCTGGSTAACTGAGGTCTCAGGTGTCTGAAGGTTGGCCAGTGTGACATCCATCTACRAGAATGGTGGAAGGGAGGATCCAGGGAACTACAGGTCTGTCAGCCTRACCYCAGTGCCAGGGARTGTTATGGAACAGACTATCTTGAGTGCTRTCACACKGCACRTACAGGAAAACCAGGAAATCAGGCCCACCAAGCAGAGGACTAGGAAAGACAAGTCCTGATTTCCATTTATGACCAGGTGACCTCCCTCTTAGATGAAGGAATGGCTGCAGGTGTTGTCTAYTCAGACTTCAGCAAAGCCTTTGGTACTGTATCCCATGGCATTCTTCTGGAAAAGCTGATAGTCCATGTCTTGGACAGGTGCTCTTTTTCCCAAGTTAAACACTGGCTTGATTGCCAGGGAGGGGTGGTGAATAGTGCTGCATCCAGCAACAGCCAGTTATCACCTTTCGTGGTGATTTCCAGGTCTCAGAGGTCAGGCCAGTCATATCTAATGGCTTTATTGATGATGTGGATGAGAGGATTGAGTGCACCCATGGTAACTTGGTGGACAATGCCAAATTGGGTGTGGGTTTTGATCTTCTGGGAAGTAGGAAGGCTCTGTGAAGAAATCTGAGCAGGCTGGATCAATGGGCCACTTCAACAAGGTAAAGTGCTGACTGTTCTACCTAGCCCTTGCAGGTTTTGGACAGAGTAGCTGGAAAGAGGTTCAGTGGAAAAGGATGTGAGGGTGCTGCTAAACAGTGGCTGAACCTGAGCCAGCTGTGCCCAGGTGGCCAAGAAGGCCAATGGCATCCTGTCCTGTATTAGAAACAGTGTGACCATCAGGAGCAGGGCAGTGATTGTCCCCCTGTACTCAGCACTGGTGAGGCCACACCTTGAATACTATGTTCAGTTCTGGGCCTCTCAGTTCAGGAAAGGCACTGAGATGCTGGACCAGGTCTAGGGAAGGGCAACAGAGCTGRTGTATAGGGTCAGTAAGTCATTTGAAGAGTGGCTGAGCTGGGAGTATTTTAGCCTGGAGAAAAAGATACTCAGAAGCGATGTTACTGCTCTCCACAGTTACCTGAGAGGAGTTTGTATCAAGGTAGGAGTTGGTCTCTTCTCCCAGGCAAACAGTGACAGGATGAGAGGACATGGCCCAAAGTTGCTAGGGAAAATTCCTCCTGGGACATCAGGARGAATTTGTTCACAGAAGTGTTGRTAAACTTYGAAATGGGCTACYCAGAGGGATGATYAAGTCACCATTGCTGAAGGTRTACAAAGAAAAACTGGACATGGCACTTAGTACTAYGGTGGAGTTGTCATGGTTCTGATCAGTCAAAGGTTAGACTCAATCCCARAGGTCTTTTCCAACTTAATRGTTGYRTGATTTTTTTTCAAGGAGGAATGATGCAGAAGTGAAAAGCCCTTGAGAATGAGTAAATGACYGGAGAAATCCTACTTGGAAATAAATCTTGATAATTAACTTGGAAGAAGCCCATGAAGTGTATATGAACAGCTTTTGACAAATGAGATAGAGAAAGGACAGTGAATACTTCCAAAAAAAAAAGATAACCTGAAAAACTGCTGAACTTGAAAAAAGTAGCTTTTGCAAGGTTTCTGCTTCTTGGTGCTTCCTTGTTGAAAATCAGTCTTTCTGTACTAGAACTTTGTATTCTGTTTCTGATAAGGGCATTTTCATTTTATTTACTGCCYTGATAGGAAGGCTRTGGACCACAGATATAAATTAATTGAYTCCTATCATTTATTCTGTCATTCATAAGCAATTATTGGCAAAAATATTTTTCAGAATCTAAATATATACTTTGCTTCAGTTTAACATCCTGGACATATTGTACATTTGAGGATTTGATGCTGTCAAACTAAAAAGCAAGAAATGTGTGACAGAAAGACAAACAGGAATCCTTTCAGGATTCATATCAAACTGATAGAACTATGACAATAGATTCTTTGGTTTGCACAGTTAGTGAATGTTTCTGATAAAATATTCATACAGTGAAAATATATTACAAGTATTATGATTAGTGAGAAAAAACTATCATGAACTTTAGTTTACCCCTTTGAGTTGAGACTATTCTTATAAGTTTTGAGACATATAGGATTAAAAATGATTAGCTAATTAACCACTGATGGCTGTCTTGAAATTTATTTATAAGCAAATCATGATATAAAACCTATAGAAATTCTGAGGGCCAGAAAAACCAGTTCAAAAGGAAAATGGACTTGTCAGTACAAGGTAGTGGTAGAACTGGAAAAGCATCCACACTTTATTCCTTGTTCACTGTTTAAATCAAGTGAATTAATTTCTTCCATAGACAAATGGCAGAAATAAACATGAGGCCCTCTGAAATTAAATACTACAGAATCCTTAATTTGCYTAGAAAGTAAGTTTTGGCTTTGGGAAGCAAGTTGGCATTTCAGCTTGCTTTCAGGAAAAAAAGTCTGTGTTTTGAATACAGAATTGCTCTACAGCTAAGATGAATTGTTGCTTGGCCATACAACTWTCCTGTGTTAGAGAAATT
Organism: Alauda arvensis; assembly: GCA_902810485.1. NCBI lineage: Eukaryota > Metazoa > Chordata > Aves > Passeriformes > Alaudidae > Alauda > Alauda arvensis. Next base: position 740,902 of record CADDXX010000066.1, on the reverse strand, counting down.
TGTCACTTTCTGCAGTGCAGCAAGCATTGTGTAACTGAATTAGTCTAGCTCTGTCGTTTACTTACTCCTATGATGCAGTTAAAGGCATAGAATCTAAGTGCATTTTACAAATGTATGTGCTTTCCTTTCTCTGTATTCCAATAAAGCTGAAAAATGTTGAAATCTAGCGACTGAAGTCAAGATGTGTGATCCCATGGATCTCTATTCTACAGCATAAGTCAGTAATRGAAGATTTATAGACTTATTTATATTAAGTGAGAATACAAGAAAATCTAAATACAAAGTAATAAAGCAAGAAAAAAAAAGAAAAAGATCAGCAAGTCATGAACTACGCAGTTGTATTTGTCTTAATACATTATAATTGTGAGAAATGYTCTGGGAATTCAATTATCATTTAATACAATAGCCTGTAACAATTTAATTAGATATCATTTAGCCTACAGACATCCATTATAAAAAATCCTGACCTTAATAATTCTATCTTGCTAATATTCATTAGATTAATCCACATACAAACTTGTGCACACTGAGATGTTACCCTCTGCATTATGACTGCCTCAGTTAAGACAGAAACAAGGGGAGATTTCTTTGGTGACTCCTTGCTGAGAGGAGTAAAGGATCAAAATGTTGATAGGACTAAACCCACGGGGAAGCCTGCTATCTTCCTGGTGTCTGGGTTAGAGACATTATCAACAAGCTCTGGAGCCTGCTTTGATTATTTTTCAGTGTAGGTTTTTCAGGTGGTCAGCAGGGAAGACCAAACAAGAAGGCTAATCAACAGTACCCCAGGATTTTGGGATCACTGCTTGAGCAATCTGAAGCACAAGTAGTGATTTCCTCTATGCTGCATGTTGCAGGGAATGATGGGGGTAGAAACAAGAGAATCATACAGATGTGTATCTCTCTCCAAGCCTGGTGACACCAGAAGAATTTTGAGGTTTCTGGTCACAAGTCTGTTTGCATGTCTTGGAAAGTCCTGAGAATGGTCATGCAGGAATTAGAGCTTTTCCCTCTGAAAAAGCAACAGCATTGATAACCAAGTTGATGTGCCTCTACACAAATGCATGCACCAGGAAGAGCAAACAGGAGAAACTGGAAATCATGTTACAGCAGGAAAATTGTGACCTATTTGCCATTACAGAGACTTGGTGTGATGACACAACTGGGGTGCTACACTGCATGACTGTAAACTGTTCAGAAGGGATAGATAAGRTAGGAGGGGTGGTGGGATGGCCTTATACTTTAGGGACTCTTGACTGTCTCAAGCTTAATGATGTTGATGAGAGGGCTGAGTATTTATGAATAAGAATCAGGGGGAAGGCCAACAGGGCAGATATCCTGGTGAGACCCTTTTAAAGACCACCAAGCCAGGATGTAGAGGCAGAATAAATGTCCTATAAGCAGCTAGGAGAAGTCTTGTGATTGCTAGCCCTTTTTTGCTTTTTTTTTTTTCAGCTTACCAGGTGTCTGCTGGAAATTCAACACATAAAGAGGAATGAATCTAGGAGGTTCTTGAAGAGTGCAAAACATAACTTTCTGACATAGTTGATGAGCTAGCCAGATAGGGAAGCTGCCATGCTGCTCATGCTCTTTGCATACAGAGATATTTATAGTGTATATAAATAAAAATGAGTGGTTATTTCAATGATATCATGAGCTGTACATTTGGTCAAACGCTTTCTCTGTTTGAAATTCTGCCTGAATACATGGGCTTTTCTCATGCAAAGCCTTCCATTTGTTTGCATAATATAAGATATTGATGTAAATTTAATATTGGATTTTAGTACCTTCCTTAAATTGAAATATGTATTAGTAATATAGTGCAATGGCATAATATGTTGCAGAAAACACCCAAGCATATTTACTAAACTCCACATGTTACAAGAGAACGTGTCTACACTGTGTTGAGAATCTCTTACATTATACTACACACTTTAAATTGCAGTTACATCCTTAAAATGAAAGCATTTGATATCATCTGTGATATATTCAGCAGCTGTTATGGTGGAGCTCTTTAAATTAAAGCCTTTTCTTTCACTTGTCCACAAGAACTGAAACTGAAGGGCTATAGAAAACAGTTGTGAACTTCACATATTCACAGCACCGTYCCTGGGCCATTCTAAGAGGTGCACTTGRTTCAATGTGTCTGTGCTGACATTGYTCATAKCTTTGATATATGATARATATAAGCTARTGAATACTAGAAATAAAATATACCCTCAATAATGCAACAAGCCAGAGAGTTTTTTTGTGTGTGATTTTGAAATTTTCTGACCTCTGTATGACTTCATTCTGTGCTTGCCAATAATTAAGTTAAATTAACTTAAAGTTGCCTAAYAGCTTGAAGTAATTCACTTTATCCAAGCTCTATAAATTGAATTTATGTATTGAATGGACTGTCTTGATTATCACCTAAGCCTGATCAAAACTTTTTGCTATCCAGATTGCAACTGAACTGGTCATCCATACGGAAACACAAGGAATCTTGAAAACAAAAACAAACACACACAAAAAAAAACCCACAAAAAAAACACATAAAMAACCCATCACAAATGGAACATATATCTTATCTTCATCTTTCTTTTTTCAAATCAGACTGTCAAAGTTATTTATATATTCAGGTATCACACTCCCAATAAAACCAATATTGAAGTTAATATATGTCYGAGAAGCTGGACCAATTTTAACCCTCTAATCCAATACTTGATAGCATAAACAATATTTCATTACATTAAAGCACAGCATAAGTTTTTTTTTTCTTACTTGAGTATATGCTCAGCTCAAGAACCAGAGAAAATTGCAAGGGTTCTCCAACATATCTAGTGGCCCTGGAAGAAAATATAAATAAATATAATTAGTAAATAAACATTATTTTAGATAYCATCATGATGTGTTCTTATTCTTTCCAAAATGTATATACACCCCAAATTATATCAGTTATTTTCTGCTGTACCTCTCAAATTGTTTTTAGCAGTCTCTAGCTTTAAAACTTAGCATTCCCCCACTTTCAGGTCAATTTTATGAGTATTAAAAATTATTCTTGTTTCACAAGCAACAAATCTCTTTAAGTACCGCATATATCATTGAAATCTACATAGCCCAATTGGTACACATATCAGAGCTGGAGAACTGCTTCCATGAGAGATGTTAAAATACAGCTTTCAGATTCCCATTTTT
>CADDXX010000066.1:716385-729322 GCA_902810485.1 Alauda arvensis | reverse complement strand
AGGGAATTTGGCCTTTTCAGGGGCCTCCTTGTAAGTGTACCATAGAATATGGTCCTGGAGAAGAGAGTCTCATTAGAGACATTTGAACAAACTGTGATGTAATAAAATCCATGAGACCCAATGAGAAATACTTACAAGTATAAAAATGTTGTTCAAGGACATTGTGAGGTGTTATGGTTTAGCATAGCTTTTAGTTAAAAAAAGGAAATAGTTATCCGCAAGGACCTTAGATTGACACCTAATTCAGCCAGTGAGAAAGTTCGTTTTTTGTGAATGAGCACATTTATAAAAGCTGGGGATTTTGGGAACTCCTCTCTCTTTTTGCTGCTCATCTCTGGAGAGGTAAGAGGCAGCCCCAGCTCCCTCCTGGCCGGGGGGAGCCAGGGGCCTGCTGGGCCCTGGCCTAGCTCGGGGCATCTGCTAGGCTCGGTGACTCTTGGGCAGAGAGGGAAGGAAAGGTGTGTGCTCCAGCTCCGCTCGGACTGAGTTCCAGCTGCTGTTCCATGGGGGACTGCAGCTGATTCCCCACCCCCCGCCCTCCACTGCCTTCCACCTGGAGCAGCTCTGAGCCTGAGTTGAGCCTACCCCAAATGAGACCGAGGGGTTTAAGAGGAGGAAGCTGCCTCTATCACCATGGGAGCCATTGTGACCTCAACTGCCGATCCTGTTTCTTCCCCCCACCCCCCTCCGCCATGTGGCCTCAGAGCTTTTTGAGAGCTGCCACCATCACCCGGCCGAGAGCAGGGGACCATCCCTGAGCTACAGTTAACTCTGTCCTTGCCAAGGTGAAGCTTGCAGAACACTGATCTTTCATAGGGAGTGAAGATGATGTCATGGTAGAGACATTTCTATTTAGGCTTCATGAAGATACTGAGGTCTGTGAAAGAAGTGTTGTGTCCCTTTAAACCACGGAGAACATGAACTGGGGAAATAATTGTTCAGATTGGTAATTTTTGAGCAGAGGTATTTGCAATGGACTAAGTAAATATTGATGAAGCAGTGACCCTGTAGTCTCCTGAGGCATCTGAGTAAGATGCTTGATGTGATATAAGTCTTCTGCACCTGTGCTTTGAGTAAACGTGAGAGATACTTCTGCCCTAGACTGGGATGAAGACTATCCTTTACACCTGGGCTGTTAATTTTAAAAAATAACACCCCAGAATGCATGGAGTCCATGACCCAAGTGCAGTTGATGGGAAAAACTGCGCTTTATGGGAGAATCACAGAGACAGAATTTTGTTTCCAGGCGGCTGTCTTCTGTGAGAGCTAAGAGCCACAAGTAGACTGTTTCTGTCCTTGTGGAGAGTTACCATAACCAGAAGAAACTTCTCTCTCTAGRGAGATTGATGAAAGACTATTTTWTAARAARTACAGACCCTGAGTTCTGAGTTCTTGCCTTTATAAATGTCTGTAAGGGGGGAAAAAAAGCTGGTGGGGAAGGGGGAAGTGTTTTGGAAGTTTGATTCTTTGTTTTTTTTTCCCTCCTTGTTTCCTTTTAGTGTGTGTGAATAAACTTCTTTTAAGTTGAGCCTGCTTTGCTTTTCTCTTAACCCTATCTCACAGCAGAAAAACCCTGAAACCACCACATGNTCTGACATTTCCTGATCCTCCTTTTCTGAGCTCTGACACCAAGCTGTGTGGATTGTCCACCTGCTCACACCAAAACAGGAATTGTCTTTGCTGTCCTTCAGCACAAGTGAAAACCTCTGCACTCACTGCAGTCTGAGACCAGGACAGCTCGATGTAGATTTGGAATATCCATCTGGGTCACTGTGTTCCAACTGAAGGTGACTTTTGACTAAGTGGAAAGCATTATTATTCCTATTCTAGTTGGGTGGGTGACGTTCTCCTCAGATGCCAGGTGGAGCAGTGTGCCTTACATTTGCAAGGTTGTCTGTGTGAACTGCCATGCAAAATGCCACGCCATGTCTTTGTGATGTGCCATATCCTGTTTGCCCACCTTTTTTGCTGCAGTTCTGCTTGTTTATGCTCTCCAGAGTTGTTTACATCTCCTTCAGGTTGTTCCTGACAACAACCTCTCCATGTCTGATTTGCTTAGAAGGGCTCCTATGTCTACATATGGCTTTGAGCAGCTGATTGGGTATCTCTAAGTTCAAGAATTCCTCTGTTCAGATCCAGCAATCACCCCTGGACTTAACTCAGCTGCCTCTGCTGCAGCAGCTGCTGCTCCCAGACATGAAAAAATGTACCCTTCCTAACAATCTTTTTTTTTCCCCTGGTTTTTATTTTATTCTGAAACTTTCATATTGAATGGGTGGAATAGTATCTTATCCAGATATAACATGCTTTTTGCATAACAAGTTAACAGACTAAAAGAATGAAAATGTTTTCCTKGTATAGAAAGCACTATTCCTTGTCTTAAGTAATTTTAGAAAATTGTTCTAYAATTTTATGTACATTTTAATATAAATTTGATATAAATTAGAATGTGGAAAGTGAGAAACTTAAATACATTAATAAATTTATTAATAAATGACATTAGTAAATTGATTAATAAAGTAACAGGATTTTAATGTAGCGTGAGAAAAAAATGTTGAAGCAGATACAGCATGTCTATTGTGGGAAGGAATACACCAAGCTTTATGCAACACTTTATCATCAGACATTAACTTAAAAACAGGCTCACCAGAGTTTAATATTGAGGAAACTGTTTAAGTTTACATCACACTTAGACAAACTGGTGTGGTTGTGTACCTAAAACACGTCTTATGCCAAAGCTATGATAAAACATTCCATATTCGAGTGGATCAGATTTAAATACAATAAAGAATTTGGGGGAAAAAAGTCATACACCTGCCTGCAGTTCTCTCAGCTTGAGAAATCTGACCTCTCTAAGTTCTTATATGTTCACAGCTTTCAGTTTCGAAGAAATGTTAAAAGTTCTTGGACCACTATGGTCGAATGTTGTTCTACTGTTAATCTGCTACAAGTTTAGGTTCTGTGAAGAATGGAGCATGCAGAAGTGCAGTGCGACTAGTCTCTAGGATTGCCAGTTCTCTTCTGGGGCAAACACTGATGTGCCACAGTGACTAGAATATTTTAGYCAGTGGAAGTACAACTTAAGCCCAATTAATTTTTGAGGCAACATGAGGAGAGGTAAGAGCTCAAATCTGAAAATTATTGTACTTGAATACAATCACTTCAGTACAGCTGAGAACATAACAATTTAAATGCTGATCTTGAGTTGCTATTATAAACWCTTGGGCATTCTTTCTTTCTAGTAGAGAATGAAAAATTTATCTAAAAAGTAATTAAAAATTTTATACCATGAAATAAAGGTGAAAAATCCAAGTTAGCCAAAGAAAATTAAAAAACAAGACAGAATTTCTCTCATATATTTTTATATGAATGTTTAAATTTACATAAGTGGAAGAATGCAAACTGTTCTTTTTCATAAAGTATGAATGGACACTATTCCCAGTTTATTATAAAGACCCGATTTTCTTGTGTTTTTATCATTCAAGTTTGTTTTCATATTAATCACTATTAAATATAGACAATAATGAATGTTTCAGGTTAGTTTTTGGTTTTTTATTGTAAATATTCATCCATTACATGGTTCCTCAGAGCCACTTCTTTCCACAATTGAAYTAATTAATGGCAATATCTATTTAAAAAGAAACTCTATATGGTAAAGTTTTAACATAGTGGGAATTAACTTATTTAGGACCATTTAAAATTTATTTTCAGATTAACATTTCTACATGGAGTGGAAAATTTCATGCTAGCTCATCTAGATTTATATTCTGTTTAAGGGATTCGGGTGTGTCAGCAGAGGTTAAACAGATTAAACAATTAAGAAAAGAAACAATCTACATATCACTTCATTTTAGGCATACTTGGTTTCATCCACATTTCTATAAGACAAATTTAAGATTGCTTTCATTTTAATGTTTAAATTATACAGTCATAGTATAATTTTATGTCTTTTTTAACATCTATTCTAAACATTTATATTGTGCATAACATACTACTCATACATGAAAAGCTGAAACAAGAGCATCCAAAATTTGAAGAAATGGATTGGGATAAGAAGATAGGAGTCACTCATGTTGTTCCAGTATTCACCCCYGTACCCTATCCCTTTCCTGATGACTGTGAAAAAACTCTCTCTTTGAGCCAAAAAGAAGTTATCCATGAAAATGTAGAGGTCTGCATGTTCCGCCAGCTCTTTTTATTACACAAGGTGCCTGCCCAGACTGAAGAACATAGACAAGTTATTGAGTAGTCTCATGTTCATGTACCTGTGCCTATTAAATGCTGGGAAGAGATTACTGCCATCCAGTATGACTAACCTTTCTTCAGATTCAAGTCCAAATAGAGAAAAGGATCACTCTTGCATATTGACCGGGGGGAGGGAGGAGGCAGTGCAGAACATCAGTGATTTTTCTATTAATTTTCTGGTTTATGATGACATTCTCTGTTAAAAACCTTTGCCTCAGARGTATTGTAGTCAATGACTGGATTGTAATTGCCATGAGCCATCTTTCAAGGGAGCACTTGGAAGACATTGTGATGATTGAAGTTGAATTTTGCTACTACATTTATTCTTGGCAAATTAATATGCCTTAATTGTTTGATGTCTGTGTCTTGGTCTGAAACATAGGTGTCTGCTAAGGAAGGCAGGAGCCTCCYTTGGAATGGAAAATGTAAACCCTTTTCCCCAAATTATTATAATTTTGAAATTAAGGGGCTCTCAGGCAAAGATATGAGAATAGGAATAACAGTTCTTTACTAGTGTGTATAATAAAACAAAAAACAACTACAGCATCAACAACAAACAGCACCAGGAGYGCAGTGACCCCTTCTGGGCYGCAGGCCCTTCTTTCCCYRTTGGTGCAGTTCCGGACRCAGCCAGCAGRGGCGCYGGTGGCTGCCGGCGGGCAGGGCGGGTGCRCTGATTCCCCCGCGGCTGCAGGGGGCGCTGTGGCGCGGGCTYGGGGAGCGGCAATGGAGGCTCAGCTGAGGCGGGAAGGGATGGAAGAGAGGCTTTGGTTCACAAACCCTGGGGCAGCTGATCCCAGTGCCCCTGCAGGATTCTTGGAAGCAGCAAGTTGGCACAGCAAGATGTCTCAGCAGGCAGGAGGTGAGGGGCTACAGTGCAGTAAAAACTCGGAGCAGTGGTGAAGAAGCAGCRGGGGGTGGGGCAGCAGCGGATGGGCTCTGAGCAGGGCAGAGAGAGGCAAGCTCAGGATCCTGGGCACTCGAACAGATGGTGAAAAGTCTCTCTTTTAGTGAGGTAAGCAATAATGAGGTCCCAGTTCAGTGGCTGGTCTCATGAGCAGAGGCTCAACCCATGGCAGAAGAAAGAGCTCTGAGCTGGGTTCCAGCTGTCAGCAGCAAATTCGCTTCCCCAAACAGCAGCTCTGACTGTCCTCCTCCAAAGCCCAGAAAGAGAGAGCCAGCAGCTGCCCTAGCCTTGYCTTTTACACCTTCTTGAGGTATCTCTGCTTCTTGGAGAGAAACTCCCAGATAAGAGAAGTGCAACCAGATGCCCTCCTCCCCTGAGCTTGGCTACTTCTTTTGGGTTTTTTTAAGCACCCCAGTTGTTAGGGTTTCCTAGCAACTTAAGGGACAAAAATCCCTAAGTAAAAAGGAGCAAAGGGAAAGAAACTCCAACAGCCTGTTACGTCCTCCATTATTTCAAAATTTTGCTGTGCCTATAAAGAATGTAAAGAAAGGTTTAAAACATCCTTCACCCTCTGGCATTGCTTATGAAACTTTTTTTTTTTCATGTGCAGTTCCATCCTGCACTCTTGAAGAAYTAGACACATGTTTTCTGTCACTGCTTTTCTAAATTATATATAAATGCAAGATATGTCATGGCAGAGAATGTAATTATACTAGTGACAAGTGTGATAAATATATTACAGTGTTGGCTTTTGCAATTGTTAGAGTGAATACTATGTGTTTCATAATGTTGACTTTTGTAAGAGAAATTTTGCTGAGGTTTAGAGTTTTTTTAATGTGAATGTTGTGTTGTGATACCAATGTTGGTGAAGAATTGTAATGTTAACATGCTAACATTTAAGAAACCTGTTGAATGTATCGAAAGTAACAAATGACCACAACTAGGACTTCTGCACAGGCTCCAAAAAGGTGGGACAAAGCAGGAATTAYGTTAAAATTATTGAATATGTATAAYTATTTATGAATATGCATTTGGCTGATGCAATACCCAGGGTATATAAKGKGTGTTGCTGTGTTGACTGGTGTACCTCTGGCTGCAGGTAAGCACCCAGCACTCTTCCTTTTGCTTTATTGACTTTTTCCCTATTGTACCTTATAAAGTTTTCTTTAAATTTTAATTGAGGAATGGGCTTCATTTCTCACAGCAAGCAATAATAGCATAGTTACCACATGACTTACCACAGTCAGTTTCACAGTAACTCCTGATAATATAATTTTATTTATTCCATATAATAGAGTTAAAAGTGGACAATTTGTTTTTAGGAGAAAACCAGAACATTGTTTTTGGTGTTCCTTCCATACTTCACTTCCACTGCATCTTACTTATCTGTAAACAGAATCAATTACATGATGATTAAAAAAAAATCCAAACCTGAGAGGAAAAATTTTGTAGCCTTTCTACACACATTTATAGTAATTCTATGGTMRTCTMTACAAGATCAATAAAATCTACACTSCCATATGATAKCTTTTATAATTAGTTTTKTAGGTTAAAAAGYAATCACCATGTTTTTCATGAAACCTGCAGTGGAGGAGAGACACTAGAACACAGTAGGCAAGCCTTATTGTCAGCTTAGGAAGAAGCCCAGGTAGAGCATTGRATTTAAATTAATTAGGCACTGCTAGTTAGATGCTCTAAAATTGAAAAAAGAGTGTTTAGTCATTTTTCTTCAAATACTGAGATGCAGAAAATGACATTGTAAGTTGCTATCTTAGAGTATTTTCTCTCCCCTCTGTCTGCATGTCCCTTGATTTTATTGGCACACAGAGCAGACAGAAAAGTAATTTACATCAAGATGATAAATAGTGTGGCAAAGTGGGCTTCCTAACAAGATTTGTAGAAGAGAAACCAGGAGCTTATCTTCACTCCATGTGGGGACATCTTAGGCATTGCTACTCTGGAGAGAGAATGTTGAAATGATCAGTCATAATCTCAGCTGCATACTGTGGTAGCAACTGACAAATATCCTAGTGTCCATCTAAATTCCTCTCCTGCTTAGTTGCCTTTAGTGCAGATTTCCAGTGTAAGTGAACTGTGTTTTACAACAGCAAAAAAAAAAATTTAAATATTTGTTATGGAATCTAATGAAATACTATCTTGAGCTTAGTACCAGACATAAACTTTCTGAGGCCTTATGTGTGTGTGTATACAGCTACTGCAGAAAGTGAGTTCTTCAGAGCTAGTGCTGCTTCAGCTGACCCTGAAGTGGCTGTAAGGCTTCTAATACAGAAGCTAGCCTCTACTATCTTCCAAAACACTACCAAGAGGTCAATTAACAATAATTCAGCTGAACTGGTCATAAGACCATTGGGAATTTGTGTTCTAAATGTCTAACGTGTGAACAAAGTTTAGGGTGTCTCAAAGATGCAAATGAATGCAGTGATAGCAGCACTGACATGGGAATCAGGGACATAGGTACTTTTTTTCACCCTGAGGCAAYAGAACTGTATTAGGAATGATGGGATTTGTGTTTTCCTTRGGRAAACTTCAGGCAACAGTAAAAAAGGCTCATGAACAGGCTGATTGTGRAAGCAAGCCACAGAACCCTTCTGTGGAATTAAGAATGCTGCTGCAATGAATCCCTCTGCAMGAAATATACAGAGTTAGTGATTGTTAATTTGGTATCTGTTATTGATCTGTGTYCAGGGAAACATACAGAAAARCATATTGATACTSATATTAGGMTGGCTTTTAATAWTTAGTTTTAATTATGTCTACAGGTGGACTATAATCAGAAAATATTTTAATGAGTTTTTTAGGCCCCACATGTTTTACTTTGTTAACATCTCTTTCTGTTAAACTTATTAGAGAAGGATTATAAAGCTCAGATAAAGCATGCTGTTATAGGCACAGCAGGTTTACATTGGGTTTTTTAATTCAATAAATATACTGGCTAGTAGGAAAAAAGAGCCATCTCAGGTTGACACAGTTATCCACACGGTTATACCCAAGCAGAAAAAGAAGCAGAATAGCCTCAGGTACAAGAAATGAGTATATCACAACTCAATATTTTAGTAGAAAGTAGTAAGAAATAAGGAGAGTGATGGTGATAACTTGGAGAGAAATTTTGAAATACACAGTATAAAATATATTTGAAAATGAAAAAATATCCTTCATTTTAAAAGGAAAGCAAACATCTTTTTTCTCTTTGTACTTCAAAGTAGCAGATTTCTTTTTTTTTTTTTTTTTTTCCTGTGGTAGGGCGCAAGAGGGTGTTAGGTTTGGCTGTATCCATAATTTTGTATTCACAGACCAGACGATCTGGTATAACACATGCTACATTCTTTCCCTGGGTAGTATGGTAACTAAACTAATTTACTYTCTTAGAAGCATAGAACTGATTTGATTCAGAATATAACCTGAAGCAGTTCCTGGGAACAGTACAATTTCTTGTTGCCCCATGCTATATGTTGCAGCTTCACTGAATATAATTTTTCATTTTTGTGCATTGCATTTACCAGGAAACTGAAGTTCAGAAAATTACTACTCACTACCTTTTTTTTTTGTTGTTTTTGTTTGGTGTTCCTATCTACTGTGCTGTCTTCAACCTCTTATGCAAATTATTCATACAAGCAAATATCTATTTTTACAAAGTTGTATGCACTTCTGAGCAGGCTAATCTTTTCTTTACAGCCACTAGAGCAACTCAGCAACATAATGTAGCTAAATTAAAAATAGCAAGACAAAATTGTAAATATAACCTGCAGTTTACCCTCAGACTTATCCTCAAGAGAGGGTTTATTAATAGTACTTGSAGGTAAAATGATGGGGTTCTTTTAACAAATAAAATTTTAGAGAGATAACATAACTTCTGCATTCATGACAACTAGTGAGCAGACAAAATCCTGCAACAGATAATCCTAGSACTTTGCTTGCTTATGAAGAAAAAKTTSATGATAATKAAATACTTTTTATCAGAGTGTAGAGAAAGTTCTTGCCCAGTAATGGATTTTAAAATTGTGCAGAGAGGAAAAGCAGTTCTTAGCACACTGTTCAACAATGCAATTGTAGCAGCATTGTTTTAGTCTATAGAGGTGGTGCAGAATAAAGCTATTTTTGATACAAAGATCAAAATGTGCAAGTACAGTGACTCTAAATGTTAGCCTCTACATCATTAGCTCAGGAAGAATGCCAAAATAATTCTAGAAAAATAACCGCTGTAACYATTTGTATAGGTTTCACTGTATTGTTTTTAATCAGTGTGGTTGAAATGTTAGCTGGTTATTAGGAAGGTCAGGTTTATTTTGGAAGAGATGAACAATGTTACAGTGGCCAATGAGTGTCTTTTTGAAARGGTTTCTGGCTGTCATTTGCTGTCAGAATATTGGATTTACTMATTCTTTCCAGAAGATAGTGTAGATCCTGAGATGAAAAAGTGATAATTTTTCTTTTAATTCCTCTGGTTTGCTGAAAATCATTAAATGATTTGGTCATAAGTGTTGAGTTGCAACATATACTCTGTTGAGCAAAATACCTGGAAAACTTGAACTGTGCTTTTGGGACCTTGAACTTGATACTAAATGTCATATATAATAGCAATATTTTAACGATAAGACATTTTTCTCTGAAAAAATGTGACCTCTGTTCTTTTTATCATTAACATTTTATAAGTAATGAATGTCCCTGGACCTGCTGACACTGTGTACCAATTTAATGTATGTAATTTGCACAGCATGTGGAAACAGAGAATAGCTTTGTTTGGAAGAAACCTCCAGAGGTCACCCAGTCCAATCTCCTGTTCACAGTGTGTTGGAGACTGCACAGAGTCCTGCTCTGTCCCATTCTGAGCCTTTTTCAGGGAAGGAGATACTACAGCCTCTAAGCAACCACCTCTTATATTTGACCACCTCACATGTGAGATGTGACACAATTACATTGCAGGTAAAATGGAGAGGGGTTATTAATTCACATTTTGATGTGCATCCTTAAATGTTGAAGAAGTATCTTGAAATTTAATGTAGATATTAAAAACAGATTTCATTTAAACTCTGTCTCCTGAGCTTAGGATAATTCATTTTGTCTATGTCATTATCTTGAATATAAACACATATTTTTTTTTACCAAAAAAAACCTCCCAAACCAAGAAACCACCGACATTTCAAAATCAGTGCAGTGTTGAAATACCCACACCTGAACATGACTCCAAAAGCAAAGAGTGATAGAATGTTTAAGTGTCTCTTTGTCTCCAAACCCTCTCTCATTTGTGACATTATATTGCAAACTATGTACCCAGGAACCTACACGGGAGGAGCTTAGTATCAGACAAATATTCACAGAGTTCAGCAAATTACTGGCTATTTTCTAAACTATCAAAACTGGTTATAAGCTCCTAAAGTAGGRCACAACCATTACCTTTTTTGAGAGGTGATTGCATTTTAGGCATGTTTTGCATGTTTCTTTCTATAACCTATYAGGTGGTGCCATTCTCAATAATCCTGTTTAGTAGCTTTGGTTTCTGTCCATCAGAAAATTACAAAAGAAGGCAGAAGTTCTTGTAGTTGGAGAGTCTTGCTGTGGCTATGATAAGGTGAATATGAGTAAGATGTGAGGAGAAAAGGGTTTTTTTGTACTTATCTTCATRATGCAAATGGGGGCTTTCAGACTCTTGCCAAATTAAACTATGCTAAGAATTGTTTTTGAAACAATGYCCTGTGGACTTAGGTTCACCTTTTATTGTTTAGATATCATTACTTTGGAGGATCTTTCAGTGAGAAATACTGTGACTTGTCTCTTGCATGTTGGTATTTAACATGGTTAAACTCTAAGATATAACCTAGATAGGAAACCAAATAGAAAATTGTTTGATATCTATATTGCTTTATTCCAAATGAGACATGGAAAAGTCTCTAGAAGAGCTAAAAATTACTCTATGTATGATATTAGTGGCACAAAAAAAGACAGGGAGGAATTAGCACAGAAATGTTATTTCTGTAGATGGACACTAGGAAATATCCATTGAAAGCTGTGAAAGAATAACATTTATTAAATGTTTATTAGCTACCACAGTATGCAGCTGAGATTATGACTGATCATTTCAACATTCTCTCTCCAGAGTAGCAATGCCTAAGATGTCCCCACATGGAGTGAAAATNNNNTTTATGGGCTATTCAATGGATATCGAGCTTCATGGGAGTTCCAGAGTTTAAATAATCTGTGAAATTAAAATAGAAAGGAGTATTTCCTTCAATTTACCATTGAAAACATTTGAGGAATCAGAACAGGGCAATAAATTAAGAAAAAGTAGGATTATATTTTTTTTAACAGAGTACATATTAAAGGAAAATCATCATTGTTTTATGGGTCAGAATATAGGTTGTACATGTTTTTTCTTCCTTATTTCTATATTCTTTTCCAGTTATAATCACTGTAAGAACTTCAAATAAAACATAAACTGTCCAAAATTATTATATTTGCCATAAGATGGCACTATGTAGTAAGACAGTGGCATGGCTTGGAAAATTCAATTTCATATTTTTTCTTCTAGACTTYTTTCTTATTTTGAGTCATAAGGTGCCATGAAGGACAGGTCTCAGGTATGCAAAAGAGCCTCCCTACATGGGCTTAAATTTGTAAAGATTCATATGTTAAAATTAAGAGTCAGAAAAGACAAACTGCAATTTATGTTGAGGTCAGTGMTAATCAACATTTTCTTAATATTGCCATCTATAAACACTTTTCTCTCTATGAAGATATAAACTCCCACACTTTAAAAGTGTGTGTGCAATGCAGAGGACACTACAATATCGTGGTCCCAATAGCTTTAAGATGCATTTATCCTGGCAGAAAGAATTTATAATGCATCCAATTTAACAACAAAAAAAGTACTTTGGAAATACTCTGCTGCTGAAAGATAGTTCATACCAAGGATCACTTAGTGCCAACCAGCTCCCAATATGGGCATCTAGACATCCACAGAATGGCTGAGATTGGAAGGCACCTCGGGAAATCATCTCCAACAYGTTCTTTTAAAGCTTGAGCAGGCTGCTTGTGGCTGTGTCTGCAGCTATGGATTGGATTCTACATGTCTCCATGGATGGAAGCTCCACCTTGGCAGTCTGTCTCAGTGTTTGACCACACATAAGCTAAAGAATCTATACTTAAATGGAATCACCTCCATTTCAATTTGTGCTTATTGCCTCTTGCTATGGYACACTAGGCAACACTGAGATCTGTTCCTGTCTTCTCAATTGAATCCACTTCCCTATCAGTTTAATATATTGATACATACAACACACACTTATATACACACATACACACATATATACATATTTCCCTCATGAGCYTTTCCTTGTATCAGATGAACAATTCAAACTCAGATGATCCGGGCTTTTAATCATGTCCCTCTGCTGGACTCACTCAATGATATCCATGTACCTCTGCTACAGGAGGGACTCAGACTGGGTCCAGCATTTGAGATGAGTTTCAGCCACCCTGATCAGAAAAGAAGGACCAGCTCCACTGGCCTGATGATGTATTTCCTAATATAATCCAGGAGGATGCTGCTTTTTTATGGCCCAAGGGTATATTCCTAGCTCATGATCAGCTAGATGTCCATTAAACATTTCCATTTCCTTCTATATCTAGAGTATATCTGCTCCTTTTTTCCCTTGAACTCTATCTATATTTATGGTATATCAAGTACTACTCCCAATTTCATACCACCTGAAAATTTTCTGAGGGTGTGCTCTTTCCTACTATCCCAGTCCTTAATAAAATAGTTAAAGA
>CADDXX010000066.1:688651-709290 GCA_902810485.1 Alauda arvensis | reverse complement strand
AAGCTATGCTAAACCATAACACCTCACAATGTCCTTGAACAACATTTTTATACTTGTAAGTATTTCTCATTGGGTCTCATGGATTTTATTACATCACAGTTTGTTCAAATGTCTCTAATGAGACTCTCTTCTCCAGGACCATATTCTATGGTACACTTACAAGGGGGTCCCTGAAAAGGCCAAATTCCCTTCACAGGAAATCTAGGGTTGTGATCCTACTGTTCATCTTCTTCCCTTTTCTCAGTATCTCAGACTCCTGCATCTTTTAATTGCTATAGCCAAAAGGGACCGGACCAATTCTTTCTTACTTGTAAGAGACATAGCAGAGTAACACTTTTCCTTGTCTCCCTGMTCACCTGTGTCAATTGTTCCCAATGTGAAAATCACTATTGCTATTATTGGATAATTTGCTTTTTTGGTCTAAATACAATTTGATTCCTTTTGTTTATTTAGTTTGTGCGTTCTGAAAACCTGAAAGCATTTGCTAAGCTGTTTGATCCAACACACTCTAGAAATTGCTAAAAATATATATATGAGATCATTAATGAGCTGTTAAATAATTTTTACATGTGAGTCCCCTGAACTTAAGGGTTTTTCCCTCTTTATATTGAGTGAACTGTGTTGATTTTTGTTTAGTCTAGAGTCTTGACTTCTCTTCAGGGCTGGAGTGCTWGTGCAAGTACCACAAGCCTTCTGTTTGAATGTGCTTGTCACCATAAATTTCCTCTGTCACTTTTAATGTTAAATTTGACACAATGAAACCCCATCTTGCCTAAAAARCTCTCAATAATTCTTTGCTTGGCTTCAAAATGACTCAAAATTACTCAAATTAACTTCTCAAATTAATATGTCAATTTTTTTTGACAAAATGAGCAATCTGGCAATGTCTGCTGATATGCTTAGTTGACAAAAATCCTGTCCTCCTGGTTTGTGATGCTTTCACTAGTAATGACACACGACAGATATTTTTAGGATAGTTTCAATTAGTCTTGAAACTAACAGTAGGMTAACATAATTGCAAGATTATAAAGGAATGTTTGTAATAAATGAAAAGATGGCTCATTTCATCCATGGCATACGGAAGACTAYAACCAGATAGATGTTYTCCATAAAGATAAKTTAAATGCCAATGGTTATAATAAAYCATACTTAAAGATGTTTCTAACATTTCTGTTTGTGATTKTTAACTTCATATAATATTGCAGGTTCTTTGAATTTTCAAAGTCAGGCCACAAATAATCTAATATCTTGTTCCCCATTATATATGTAACTGGCACTTTAAATGTTTCCCAGAACAAGAGGTGTGTTGTAACCAACACAAACAGTTTATTTTACTAAAGAAATTAATTTAAAACAAAAATTATTATACAGGTTCTGCAGCAACTTTTCAAGCTTTTGGAATAATATTTTGTTTTCTTGTTTTTGTGTCTTTGTATTTTGATGATTATAATGATTTTTTAAAACATATCTGATATACTCTGAAAGARAAATCTAATTTAGTAACAATGATATTACATGAATCAAACAGTTTAAAATGGTCATTATTATTCTAGTAGAACAATTAATGYACTGAATATATTACATTTTTAAAGTTTACTTCCCACGACAAAACATACTAACTCAATTTATTTAATTGCTGTTTTAATTAACAGTTTGCCAGTACTTRGCCTGGGGACAAAATCAAAAAGTTTGACCTACAAAGTTTTTAATTATTGAAATGCAGGGGCTTTGCAAAATCCCTTGGCATCAAACAGGCAGAAATAATTCAGACTCCTTACATTAGATAAAGATAAAATTTGTGAATAGAGAGGAGAGTCAGAAAATGAAACTCCATGAATTATGGATTCATCATTGTGAAAATCTAACACTTTTACAATGGAACCCCAGAGGTCCCTATTGGAGCAAATGTTATTTAATATCTTCATTAATGACACAGACAGAAGGATTGAGTGTGCCCTCCGCAAATTTGCAGATGACACCAARCTGAAAGGCATGGTTGACACACCTGAAGGATGGAATGCTATCCAGAGGGACCTACCTGGCAAAGCTCAAGAATTGGATCCATGTGAATCTCACGAGGTCCTACAAGAGCAAGTACAAGGCATTGCACTGAGTCAGGGGAACCCCCAGTACCAACACATGCTGGGGATGAGCAGATGGAGAGCAGCCCTGCAAAAGGTACTTGGAGGTGCTGGTGGATGAGAGGCTGGACATGACCCAGCCATGGGCACTCCCAGCCCAGAAAGCCAAACGTGTCCTGGGCTGCATCCAAAGCAGTGTGGGCAGCAGGGGAGGGCGGGGATTCTGCCCCTCTGCTCTGCTCTGGTGAGACCCCACCTGGAGCCCTGTGCCCAGCTCTGGGGTCCCAGCACAGGAATGACATGGACCTGTGGAAGTGAGTCCAGAGGAGGATCACCAGGGTGGTTAAAGGGGTGGAGGAAAGGCTGACCGKATTGGGATTGTTCAACCTGGAAGGGTGCCTGAAGGGAGCCTACAACAAAGATAGGGAGAGACTTTTGTACAAGAGCGTGTAGCAACAAGACAAGGAGGAATGGATTCAATTGGAAAGACAGTTTGGAAGAAGTTCTTTACTGTGAGGGTGTTGAGGCAGTGRAACATGCTGCAGSTGCCCCATCCCTGGAGGTGTTCAGGGCCAGTCTACATGGGATTCTGAAAARTCYGGTCTAGTGAAAGGTGTCCCTGTCCATGGCAGGAGAGTTGGAAGAAAACAATCTCTAAGGTCCCTTGCAAYSCAAAGCACTTTATGATTCTAYAATTTAATCATTCCCTTTAAAATAATCCTCCTGTAAAAATGTTACTAAATTATCCTGTTCTTTTCTCCTTTTGAAATGGAGAAGGAGGCATGGGCTGCAGTGGAAGGCACAGGCGTGGAGATGAGTATCTCCTTCCYATCTATTTTATATCTTCACATGCTGTCTTGAATCAAATATCAAGTTCCTGTTATACAGCATGGGGGCCCTATATTTACAGCAAAGAGTGCCCTTCCATGACATTGGTCTACAATTACAATCTGTCCCTTCTTTTCTGTCTAGATACAGAATCTGACTCATTTGACCTAGTGCAGTCATGGAAAAGTTTTCAAGGAAAAACTTTCTGTGGGTAATCATGGCACAACAACAAAATAACTACTCAATCCAGGTGCCTTTRAGAGGGATGCAGAACAATGGAAAGCCTGGGCTTTTATGCCAACAKTGCGTGGAAGTTTGGGGTCATGTTSTCCTGATGACACCACAGGTCTGCAGGTCCCGGTGCCCTTTACTATACAAAGGCTGGCACCAGGTCACRGCCTCTTGCCTTGGGCTCCCTTTGCCCAGGGCTCCACCTGCAGCTGCTCTGCATCTGCACATCAAGCCACCTGCACTGGATGTATTCARTAACAGCTCTGTGCCTGCAAACAAGAAAAAAACGAGGGAAAAGAACTGGAATATRGGGAAGGACATAAGAAAAGAGCTAATACTTTGCTAAAATTTTAGATACGTAACTAAAGATGATTCATATCTAGCGCAAAAAACCACAAAATCTTTAAAGGTCTTCAGATTTCAGTCTTCACATTTCCACAAGCATTATGAAATTTGTTTACATTATGATAAAAATATTTAATTTTTTTCACATATAAATGCAATTTCCATTGTAGTGTTTTGAAACAGACAATGAMAATAAGAAGTTAGAAAAATGTTGGTATCTGTCAAAGCATAATGATTTGTTCAAATTCCATGATATGTATACCAGGACAAAAAAATTTAGATACAAAACATTGTGTGATGACACAAGAATTTATGAATTTTGGCACAACTGAAGAAGAGGCTTCACAATTTTCTAAGAATAAGAATAAGAAAATGGGGCAATTTATTTATTTCATTTATTTATTTCAAAACAGCTAAATGTTTTGAAGTGATGAGCACAGGAGCATATCTAAAAGAAAATACTGAAATAATGGAATTTCTTTGCATATTTATTGTTATCATATTTTATGAATTTACGTCACCATCCACATGTAGGTCTGGAAGCTTCTGGACATGCATGAAGAACCTTTACTGCAATTCTATTTCTCGTGGCTGTCTTTGATGGAAGGAATGCAACYGAAGTAGTATTCAAACTGCTACCTTGAAGTGAGGGAAGATTCTTACTGATAATACTTTGCTTGTCACAAACTACTTCACCCTCTTCACTGCAATGGCAACCTGTCATAGGATCAAGTTCCAGCATAGTCTATTGACCTGTACAAAAGGAGGAGASGTAATGGTTCCATGTTAACCAGCAAGACAAGCCTGACAAGAACACAAACTAGTTTGAAGACAAAATATCAAGTAAATTGTAATTAATGAAATTAGATTGGATTAATAGCCCCAAACTTACTATTTCTTTCAGCAATGTCTGTTTTTTCACGATTTTTAATGATCAAAGAACTTCATTATTTTGATTGATTTTAATGAATTCTCCTTATTTTTTCTCAACAAGGGTAAGGGTTGATTTTGCAAATGCTTAATGTTTTYCAGTGCAGAGTTTCCTTACTCTACTTATTTTGTTTCTTAGAACTTGTTTCACTCCTGTATTGGTTTTCTTTGTAGCCAACTGCATTTCCGCAGGCTAAATTTGCAATGAAATCCAGAGGTGTGATTGCAACACACATATCGATAACTGATCKAGCTTTAGCCTCACTAGTTTGCTTAATGAGAGGAATGAAATTGCAGCCTCTGTATTCAATAGTGGATGTCCTTGCAAAGGCAGTTCTGCTTCTGTGAGTAGTCAGATAGATTATAGCAGTGTAGAGTATAATCCACTTGTGCCACAGTCACAACAGCAAAGGCATATCAATAGTTTATGTTGACATAATTCAACAAATAGACAATTAATAAGGTATAAAAAAAGTTTAGGAGTAGTTTCTCAAATAKTTTTAATCTGCAACATGGTGGGTACTGTCAAAAAAATCAATAGCTTACTACAGGTAAATGAAACTAAGAGATTGAAACTAGACAAATAACATGACAAGCTGATTTCAATGACATTGTACTCATGAAGTTCTGATGAAAATGTACATCAGCATACTGTAGGCTGACAYGTAAGAAGTATGATATCTATACATAGCGAGTAATAACGTTTGGTCAGTGGCGTTATTCATTATTTTTATTGCAAAATGAAGGTCATATGGCCGAACAGTATAGGCAAACATTGTTCCAGGTACTCTTATCAGACACCTGTGGGTGTATATGTATTTGCATGTTACAGAAAAAGTTACTGTCCCAGGAAGATTTTGCTAGACTTACAGACTGAACMCATACAAATTGGAAAAAACATCTGCAGCTATGTTAAATTAAAGTATGGGGACTCTTTTAAGCAATCTACTGATTTCCATCTAAAATTTGCAGTACAGTTTAGTATTTTCTCTATTGCATTACTGATTTTGCACTGCCCATTTCAATTTTAATGAATGAAAGTTATTCATTAAAATTCATAAAATGTGCTGGGAATTTCTGCATGCTCTGKAACTGGAATGCATGATATGTATTTATAGCCTTTTAATAGTCCAGTTCAGTCAGGGAAAAAAAGCCCAAAAAAMCAGCTCAACAGATAAAATATAAATATTAGTTTGATTATATCTACACGTACAATTACTGTTGCTTTTATAGAACAAAGATAAATATAGCCTACTAATGTTCCWTGTACCCTTCTTTGAGAAGTTCCTGGAGCTTCCCTCTGAAGTGTCATTGCAATTCCCAGGACTTATAGCCTAGAAATTGTTTCTACAGCAGCTTCAACATTTATTTTTATAGATATCTCTACTGAGTATTAAAATATGCCTCATGAAACTGCTTCTGCACATCTGGTGAAATATATACATCCTGGAAAGTTCTTTTCACAATTACCATAGAGAATCTTTTCACAAGTTAAAATAGTCAAATTCTCTTCATCTGCATAAAACACAGACCCTCAAAACTTCTTCTTTTGTAAAACGTGCTGGTGATCTTTAGATAGTTATGGTGTTATTTGTTTAATATACATGAAAAGTAAATTTGTTTTAAGTTTTTAAGATAAAAGTTATAAGTTGAAATTGCAACTTAAAATGTTATGAAATAAAGACACTTCCTAATTCTTCTTTATGCTGAAACYTGAGGAATTCTACTGTATATTAAAGCATTCTAGAGTCTTTTTATATTTCATTTCTAGTGCTACATAAGTACTGATTGAAAAAGGCACTACTAGTGCCTTTTCATTGATTTTTGCTATGTTCTCCACATTATTTAAATGGTTGGTTCTACAGAGCAAAGAAGATGAGTGATGAAGACCATTTGCCCCCAGGGAAGAAGGTCTCTGTTCCCAGAGATGATGTCAGAGATAAAAAAGAGAACCTTTGCTTTGAACAGTTCATCCTTAAAATAATACTCCATGAGTTTGACACGGCCCATGAACACAGCTGTGGGAAGGCTGTKTAAGATGCGAGGGACCTCACGAATGCAGATTTCCAGTTCATGAGAACTGAAGCCACRAGAGAGCTGTTTTCTTGTGAAGAAGTCTCTGTGACATGGCAAAAGAGACTCCTCTCCCTAAGAGAACTGATGAAAGACTATTTTAGAGGTAGTCCACAGGCCTAAGTCCCAGGTTCTGTCTCTGTACATTGTCAGTGGGGGGAGGAGAAGTGTTTTTGGAATTTTATTCTAATTTCTATTATTCTTTTTTCTTGTAGTTTTGTTAATAAAGCTTTCTTTATACCCTTTAAAGTTTGAYCCTGCTTTGCTCTTCTCCTAATCCTATCTCACAGCAGAAAAAGAGTAAATAATTCCAGTGGGCGCTCAACCCACCACATTATTTGGTGGGTGCATTGTCTGGGAAAAGGAAAAATTAGTGAACCAAAACCACTGCACTAAACTGGTGTTTCTGCCTGGTTTTAACCTGCCACATGGAGGGATAAAAATTCTGGTTTTCCTCTTAGATATTCAGATATGAAGACTTGGATGGTTCAATTCTTCAGAAAGAACATTTTGCACTTCAACATTATAGGCACTCAGACTACTTAAGAATGATTTACCACCAGAGCAGACTCAGAACATGTCCTACARTGCATAGATGCAACAAGGAGAGCCATTATATTGAAGTGAGATACTAACTGTAAAARGCACTGGTATCACTTTGTCCCTGAAAACGAATCTGCATCCAGATGTTCTGGATTTGAAGCATCAGAGCCATCTGAATATTTTCTGGTAGTGTCCTATTACTGAAGTGGAGATGCAGTTAATATACTTAGAARAGTTTTTATTTTTCTGAGTTTGTTTGGATATTTATTGCTGTCTGGGCTATTACAGCTCTAATGAATTTGAAACAAAATGGATGTGAGACCTAAAGTAGCTGGCATCCCAAAATTAGTGCATCATCAAATCGTTGCAAGTTTTCTTGAAGAGTTTCTCCATTGATACTGCTGACTTAATACTGAGTTAACAGTATTTGTCTTCAGTCMCTCCAAGAGCCAGTGGTAGTTACATAATTGCTTAGAGAGGGAGACAACAATTCAGAGAATCCAAAGCTGATAAACAGAACTATATTCAATTAAGAGTTCTGTTTTCTGCTAGCACAGTCTCTGAAGGACAAAACACAGCTAAASCTTCTTGTTGCTGTTGAAGTAAAATATTAGATCACACACACTAGCAATAAAAATTGCCACTGTGAGAATCCTCTGTGTTGCGATAATGAGCAACATAGGGACRCCAGGCAGGTGCAAAGGAGTGCTCTTTATTGCCAAAATACAGATATTTTTAAACAGTTAGCTGGTTATCAGTTTACCTAGTTCCAAGGCACAGCAAGCCTCAACCAACCACTATACACCACAATGTGGACATGCAGCAGTCACCCAGCATGTTTTCATGTCTCTTGCATCTCTTTACCCCTAATTCCAGCAGTCACTCTCCCATAGTTCCCTTCTACTTAGCCTAAGYAGCAGGCCAGAGCCATGTCACAAGGCCTTTCCATTTACAAAGCCTTTCCTATTGGTAACATCTCTGACTCACTCCAAAAAAGGTGTTAAACACTCTGTTTTATTAACAGTTAATTAAAACAGGAAGCAATGCTTTAGGGGTTATATTGAGATTTTTTTTTTCCTTTCCCAAATCTGAAATTGTCTGCTTCATGTAATTTAGAAAACACCAATGACATTTTCCTTTTTTGGAGACTGCAGTCGTACCGCAGAGTGTGCTAGTATTATTAAATGAATGATAAAATTTTTGTAATATCACTCTTTATAATGTAGCGAGTTTAGTGACACAGTACTTAAAAAGTGATAGGTAGTAATTTCCAAGTGTCAGCCCAGGTAACCAGATGATGTCTGTGCAGTTCCTGTATAGTTGTTGGTAGGCTTTTGGAAGAAAGACCTTCAAAGTCCATTGTACTCTGCAGGGAAAGTTTTACTCTGGGCCATGAGCTGAAAAAATGAAAAAAAACCTCAGAAAGTATAATATTATCAGCTCTTTAATGAAGGGATGAGACCACTGGAGCTATTTTAGATGATTTATTACTTAGATAAACATCAGCCTCAAAGGTCGTGAGACATTAGGAAAGTCACAAGTCGGCCATGGCAAAAAGTAGTCCCAAGTTTCTTTGTTACAAGGCAATATATAACATTTTGATCCAATGGAAAGTTGCCACAGTTTATTCTGTTTTTCTAACCTATCACCTTTGCTTAATTCTGTCAMACTGCATCTGTGTTTCAGCAAGTGGTCTGCCCCCTTGCATACACACATGTTTCTGTTATAATATCTAAACTCCTTACTCAATAAAGTTACATTACTACACCATAAAATTCTTCACCAYCTTACTTAATACAGATTCCTACTTATCTAAGGCATACTCTTCTTTGCAATTATAGGAACATAAGTTTATAATTTCTGTTTAATGTCTGTGTACCCCTAACATCACATCAATCCAAGCTTCTCCCAAGGCTGTACCCTTGAGTATCTGTGGAAGGCTTTATCTTTCTGCCTCCTACAGTCAATAACAATCAAATTTTATTTGCAAACTTCAGAGCATCCAGACAGAATAAGGAACTTGGAAAACTTTCACTTAYCAAACTTTAGAATAGGCGAGGCATTGTATTGTCAGGCAGTTCTGCTCCRAGCGAAGCTCGGCAGGCTCYCAGAYCTCGAGTCACRCTGGGCRAGGGGCAWGGCRGGGTAAAATACCTTGCAAGACCACTCCAGTGCTAGAAYGAACAGTGRAAGAAGAAACCGTTCCAACCCAAGGGTAGTTTAGYCSACRTGTTTATTCTTCTGTRGCGTAGACCCAGAACACGTTGAAAACYCTCAGGTCGGACCCCTCCACACGGCCGGGCCCAGCCTTTTACCCGGGGAGAGGGACAAGAGAGGGGCCAAGGAATCTACCAATTCTGGACGTCCAGAGTGTGTCCCCGGGGTTAAAAGATTAAAAGACAGGTGAGGGAGCAAACCCCTGCGGGGGGAAGGTGGTCTAAGCTCGATTCTGGCCTATCCCCTCGGTTACTTCCTTTGGAATTTTCTCCAGAGTGATAGGGAAACCCCGTATCTGAGATCAGGGGAGGGAGGGGAAAGGGGATATTGCCTCACCTGTGTGTGGAGGGGAAAAGCTTCAGAAAGAGGCTGCTATGAAAAAACCTTACAGAACGCAACAGCATTGATTGGATTTTTTGGTCTGGCTTGCAATGTATTCCAAGAAGAGGAAGGTAAGAAAAGAAAGAGAAAGGGAAACAGGAAAAGATAAAGAGAGGTAGATTTTCACCACCGTAAGATTCAGTGTGATCTCAGCAGATATTAAATCCAGAATAGAGGAGCATGTYACATGTCATACTTCTTGCCATCCTTTCATCAATTCTGAGTCCCTGTGGCCGTTCCCGAGGTGGGCCTATGCTAATTTCAGSATCAAAATCTTGTTCCTGCAATTTATGCAGTGCCAGAACTAACTAAATCAGGTGAATCTGGGGGCTGCTGGTAAAATTAAAAGCCAGATAGATATTGAGAATATTTTTCATTTCATGAACTGGAGCAAAATGATGTGGTTAAGTTGGACCACAGATCTACCAAATCTGAGCACAAAAAAACAGACTCTCAAGGTATATTCACTTATTATTATTATTATTAATTATTAAAATTTTTACCTTGTATAATCATAGATAAACTGATATCCCTGATACTTATAAAAAGCTTTGAACTAGTCCTTTAAGGTCTTTGTTTTCTGTYCTTGTTTCCATACTCATATAAATTAACAGAGAATGCAGAAACAGCAGTTATCAAATTTTAAAAATGAAGCCAAATTTTATTTAATTCTTTTTTATTTTATTCTGGCCATGTAGGTGAAGAATTGTTTATGAATGTAATTTAGGGTAATGTTTGTCTTTGCTTTATATAATCAGTCCTACAATCTAAAACAAATGCATACATTTAGTCAATTGAATGCAAGGTGTTTGCTGGGTCAGCTTGTGTTGGCATTGTTACTGCTTCTCTGTAAAAGAAGTAGAAGTAAAAAATGTTTACTAAATRTGTAGTTATGCAGAAGTCTAACAGCCAGCTGCATCATGATGAGTTTTATTCAAATACCTGTTTCTTGCTGCCTTATGTATGTACATACATGGATAAAGCTTTTGAAAGTGCAAAATTTTTTTTACATACACTGCTACTATGTTTTTTTTACCTTGAGATATCCTAAATTTGAAATAGTAACTGTGGATAATGAGTTAAAAGATTAGTTTTTTTTACCTCAGAGATTTCATGGGAATATTGTCTTATTSAGTGCACTTGAATTTTGATGTTTTTATGTTTATAATCAACTGCTGACAATGCAATTTGCTAAATAAGCTTTGGTTAGGTTCTGATTTTAGTAATTTGTAAAAATTTTGARCTTGGCCTTGGTGTCACCATATTTTCACATCTGCTATTTGTTGAAAGTTGAGAATTAGAAAAAGAATTGCAAATTTGTAAAATTCTGTGGCTTATCATTCAGTTCCAGGTAACTCATTGTCTATTGAAGCTAAACATGYGGAAAAACTACAAAATTTGAAACTGAAAAGTAATTATAGTTCTGTAAGAGATATTATGTTACACGTGGCGCTACACATAAGTAAGCATGGCAGAATAAAATTGAAGTTAGCTGAGAAGTTGYTATTTTTTTTTACATATCTCTGAGGTAAATTTAAAAGACAAAGTGTGCCCCAGATGAGTTAGTCACCACAGATTATTTTTGTAATCCATATGGCTTTGTAATAGCAGTGGTGGAGTCCYCTTAAGATATAGAATAAACTTTAGCTTTGTTGTCATGAAGTATTTTCCAGTATTCTTTTTTCTAGAATTTATTTAGATGACTTTGCAATGTTAAATAGTGGAAAGATGGAAAACTTAATAAAAAATTTGAGAGCAAGACTTATAACAGCTCATACCTGACTCAGCTGTCTGGTTTATATTGTGAATATTCTTCTGTGGCTCTTATTGTAATTCTAAGGCTGCAGTGTTATCCACAGGTTTATTGCTGCCTCCTGGGARGATAGCTGAATTTGAAAAGAAAAGAGAGACAAAAGACTTCCAGTAAAGAATATAGCATCTTCTCTGTGTCAATCTCAAGACTGCATTATTTTTGTATTTTTCACATCATGTGATCGCTTTATGTTGCATGGTTGGTAGCACGTCTTTCTTTCTCTTCTTCCAAAATAGTGCTGCCACTCTGGGGTTTCTTAAACCTTTCTTCACGTGTGCAACAACCAAAATCTGGCTTTCTGAAAAAGTAGACAGGTTTCCTCGATAAGTGGGACCAACATTACCTGTAAGGAATAGTCTAGAAGTCTTGAAAAAAAAAGAAAAAAAAATACCGAAATGGTGAAAGGTGCTTAAGTCCTGATTACTGAAGTTTTTGCCTACTAATGTTGGTTTCTGTAGGACAGAAGAATGAAATTGGCTTYATTAAGAGGTTTTACATGGAGAAATGTGAAGCATTAATTCATAACCCAGTAATTATTTGTTTAATTATGTGAACAGATTTTACACGATAATCTCAAATAATCCATTAATTATGGAGGAGTAATAAACCCAACAATTTAGCTGATTTATCTCTGGCCCTTGACAGAATTCAATCCCATTTTTAATAATGAAGTTGCTACYCTCAGAACCCCATATTCATAAACTGTAGCAAAGGAGGTCAGCATTCTCTTGTCTATAGAATGATTTTTACACATATGGATCTAGAATATATATAGTGAGTGTTGAATTACGTATTYTGATACTAGCAGTCAAGTTAAAATCTATGCTTGCTTTGAAACAGTTTTTTTATGGATAAGGTCCCAAATTTAGGGGATTAGGGATTTTATTTTTGGTATTCTATTATAAAGGGACGCTTGACAATTGGAATCATGGAACTTTATATCAAGGAGGATTTTTCAATGAATACTGCAGGCTTTGAATGAATACTAAAAGCCTTTRTGTCAGTTTTCTGAGAGGAACAGGCATTCATCTGAAGATCCATCAGAAYGTAATTTAATTATCTCTATTTATTTATTTATAACCTGCAATAGAATTCAAGAGGTTAAAAAAATCTTATGTGCTGAAAACTTACTAAAGACACTCAGGAAGGACAAAGTGGAAACAAGAAAAAACTATTTCGATTTCTGGAAAGAGAGGTCACCTAGTTTTGCCTCTCATGTTCATTCAGTATAGTAGCTGGAAAAATGTCCTTAATTTTGACATATTTACCAAGGTTGAAAACTAATTAACTCATTTTCAGCTATTTATACTTTCCYTAGGTGTCCAATTTTATTATGTCTAAAATTTATACTGCACTTTAAGAAATATCAATAGTATTTCAAGTATAGAATGACAGCCCTTGGATTTTTTAGAGTTTTTTGTTTTGTTTTCTATTCAGTATATTGTGCAGGTTTCAAAGGCCACCTGAGGCACCTTAAATGGAGAATGCTGAACTGTGAAATACMTAAAACCTAACAGAAAGGAATGATGGCTTACACATTTGACAAAGTATAGCTGTGACTAAATACACTTTGAAACAAAAAATATTGGAGCCCATTAATAAAGACCGTGTTTCAGCATTATGGTGCTGAAGGCAGTAGAGYTAACATTACAGTTCTATTAGTGCAATATGATAAGGAATTAAGACTATTCTAAAAGCATGATTACAATGTTTTGTTCAGGAGGAAAAAAAAAAAAGTAGAGGAATTCTTCTAACTGTACTCCCTGCAAACCATATAGTTGATCACTGCTAGAAGGTTTCATGGAGATGCTCTCCAGAATGGTACGTTAACCAGGTTACTTTTCTTCATTGATTTACACCATTAATAAAACCAAAAGCAATAATTATTACAAATTTTTAAGGTCTTTRGGAACACAATAGAGCTTTATAAACTAGATGGATAAGTTAAGCCAACTTCAAAAAGACAAGCTTTTAAAAAATTATAATACTCCAGAATAGAATTCATCTGAGACTCTAAGAGTGAGAGAAAACTAAAGAAATAAATTTGTTTAGAAAATATGAAAGAATTTGCATGGTTATACTTTCTGCAATGTGAATGATGGAAGCTTTAACAAACCAAGAAGGGTTTTGATTTTAAGTGTTCCATCAAAACAAGATCTGTAAATGCTTCAGGTATACTTCAAAATAACACAGATCTGCCAATAATTAACTCTCCTTTTTGTGTTTGCATTCTCATTTATKCTTAGAAATTTCCTCACAGATGCACATAAAATACAAGATCTGACAAGATGGTGGCATAAAGCACGGTCCATATACTGGTAATACCGGCAAAACTTATGTAATTAGTAATAATTACCTTATGTAAAACATTAGGTAATGTTTCTCTCTGCTGGTTTCCTGCCTCCTGAAGTGACTGGAACTGAGCCCGGCCGGCTACTACGGCAGGAAACCGCAGTACCTGTGTGCGGGCTGGGTTCTCTGCGTATTCCCAGACCTTCTCGGTAAGGCTGCCAGCGAGATTGCCGTCAAAAAAGAGGGAGTCTTTTACGGGGGGTTCTTAGGATCTTTATTGTCCTAAAACCAGCCCGAAAAAGCTTCGGGCGGCTCCANAGAGAGAGAGAAAACCTTTGGGTTTCTGTGTCTAAATCATTTTTTGAAAACCTTGAAGAAAAGTGGCTGTAAAATCAATCCCTGTGGAACTCCACTAGTGAAAAGTCACCAGTGTGATGTCATCCCACTTATTGTAACCCCTTGTAGCCAAGCTGCTCACACATCACATGATGTGTTTACCCAGCTGTAGGCTGGACATTTTCTCCAAAAGGGTCCTGTGAGAGACAGTATTGAAAGCTTCACTAAAATCCACAAATTTATATMAACCCATTTCCTTTGAACAACTAGTTGGGTAAGCTTGTCATAAAAGGAAATCAGATTTSATAAGTAGAACTTTCCTCTTTTGAAACTGTGCTGGCTGTGACTGATGACTGCATTGCCCTTCAGATGTTGTATAGTACCCCCAGAATAATCTTCTCCACAACTTTACCAGACACTGAAGTGACTGTAGTTTCCAGGATCATAGCTCTTATCCTTCCTGAAAACTGGGACCATGTTAGCCAGCTTCCAGTTATTGAGACACCTCCAGATTCCCAAGACCATTCAAAAATCATTGAAAGAGGCCTTGGGATGATATCAGCCAGCTCTTTGAGTATTCTCAGATGAATCCCATCAAGCCCCATAGACATAGGGTTCCATGTGAAGCACTAGATTGTGATCAAGTTCAGGGTTGACTGGCAATTTATCATTTATCACAGACATGATCCTCCACCATTAGTACCCCAGAGCCCATCATCTGTGTTGTAGAAGGAGACAAATAAAGTATTAAAAGTCTCTGTCTTGTATATGTCCCTGTTCATGAGGTGATCATCYTCATCAGGTAATGGTGAGGATAAAATATATCCTCACCATTATACATAAAAAAATACATAAAAACAATACATAAAAAAATGCTTCTTATGTTGCTTCTGGTGTAGTATTTGTGGAGTTTTGAAGCATTTTCATTTATGTAGTTTGGGTTTAGTTTATGTAGTGTGGTTTATTCTTGAAATATGGAGTCTCTATATCCATTATATCATATTTTGGGAGTGTTTAGTTAATGTTAAGAATTAAAGTGAAGACCTTAGATCCTCATGTGTTCTTTTTATTGCAACATTTCTTGCATATTTTAAGCCTAAGGAGCAAAGAGAATTAAAAACCATACAGCGTGTGAGACATAATTAAGGATAAAAGATTTGCAATTGCTGTTRAACTTGAGATGAAAGATGCAATATTTAGCATATTTACTTTGTATAAATCCATTGAACCTTCCCCATGATTCAAGCTGAAGTTCTCATTGGAAATACAAAGACAAGAAGAGAATTAAGATGCTATGAAAGCACAAGAGGGACAAAGAGAATTCTTTGCTGCCAATATGTGCTACACTTCTTTGTTAACTGGTCTGGCTGGGATTGAGGTAATTTTTCACATAGAAGACCTCGCAGGTCTGTGCTTTGCATTGGTAGCTAGAAACTTGCTGATAACATACCAGAGTTTTGGCTACTGCAAAGCAGTGCTGGCACAGCCTCAAGCCAATCTTTCCAACATTCCCACCCCATAGGCCAGTATAGTTTGGGGTTTTTTTTTGGTGTTTGTTTGATTGATTTTTTTTGAGGTTTTTCTTTTGTTTTGTTTTTAATTAAACTTCCTTTTTTCTACCCAYGTTTTCTTCATCTTGCTTTCTGTTTTTGCTGACAATGGTGTGTGACAGTGCAGTTTGGTGGGCACCTGGTGGCCAGCCAAAGTCAAAACACTACAGCTGGGCTTTTTAAAAGCACARGAAAGTTTTATTCCAGACAAAGTAAATAATCCTTCTCAAGAATCTGTTGTAGCAAAATTTTATTCTGAATAAATACAAAGCTATTTTTAAATAAAACTCTTAAAACTAATTTTGAAATGTATGCCTTTTTATTTTTTGTTGTGTACTAAAAAACAAGAAGGCTCTGTAAACGACAACCAGATTTAATATTCCTGTTTTAGTGCTCCAATTTTACTTTTACTCGTTATTTTTCTGCATGCATAAATACAGTGCCTAACCATTCAGCTGAAGTAGTCCTTATCCTTATATAATTTTTGAAATATCTTGTCTTCTTTGACACATGGTACTTATACAATACCTTTTTTCAGCAGAACACATAAACCAGTTTTTCAAAACAAAAATACAATCACAGAATATGGTGTAACCTAGCAAACTGATTGTTATTCAAGTTGTATTTTGGCAATATGTCTTACCTTCTTACCTRCAGGGCTCTTTAGTCAGAGCAAAAGTCATCTTTGAAAGGTGATTGATGTGTAGGTTACTAAAATTGTAAGTGTTGTTTGCATAGCTGTGTCATTAACTTCTACTGGCTGCCGCTCTTCATTGTTCAATATTCTCCCACCAAAAATACTGTGGAAGATGTCCACCTTTTAAATACATGATGGATGTTCCATAAATATGTTAGCATGGATGAATCAACAGCTGTTAGGCAAAAAAAATGAGATAAACATTTATTTCATACACCAGGCAGTTGTCAAGCAATATTAATATCCTTTAGTCAATAGWAGAGTGCAAAACAGCTGCTGGAAGGACTATGATAAACAGATGGYAAGAGCTGTTGAGTCAAGCTGGTATTGACTTAACCCCTTTATATAATTTCACAAGCTGCATTCCTTGGGAGGGACCTGCACTGGTAAAATAAGTTTAAATTGAACTTTCTTCTTAACAACAATTGTATAGCCTACASTAAATGTGTCTACATTTACCTATGGGTGTGCTGCATGAAAAAAATTAAGGGACCAATAATTGTATCAGGCAGGAARGAACTGATAWTTCATTTATTACACATGTTGCTAARCTACATAAGGCTCCTGAGGGCCTTATGTTTTTGGAGAATAATAATGCATATTTTGTTGCTTTGAAAAAAGCCATGTTTATCTGGTCTGGTTTGGTTTTGGTTTTGTTACAAAGTGTAAGCTCTTGGATTTCCATTGAAAAGTTAAAATTTGTGTTTCAGACTAAGAACTGGTGATTTCTTAAACACTGGGGGCTTGAATTTCATATGTCTTAGAAAAGATCATATTAGCATGCAACATTTGTTGCTCAAGGCTCATTGACCAGCTTTCCTTTTCCATAAAAATATAATGCCAGATTCTACAGCAATTTTCATTTACTCCCCAGGTAAACTTTTGAATGATCTCTGTAAAACCAATTTGAATAACATCTGTTTCTCCTCCCAGTTTGGGTAGATGCTGACTGAAATACTGAAGAAATTTAAAGCAGAATGCTGAACTACATTTCCAGAACAGTTGTTTCTTTTGACTGGAATCAACAGTCATATTTTTTAGACTGAAGGAAGACATAGAGATTTTTATAGTTTATATTCCAATAAAATATAAATTAGTGATGCCAGTCTTTGTAAAAAACATGTGTGCTACGTATCCCAACAAGAGCAAAAGTATATAGCTTAGAATAAACACCTGGCAGTATCCTTATGTTAGGACTTRATTACTTTCATTTCCAAAAGTTAAATAAGATGCTTAAAAGACAGGGACTTCTGTACTTCAACATCACTGTATGGTTAAATAGCTTCTTCACTGTATTTGAAATTGTTAATGTGATTATCTTAAAAAGTTTTGTTCCTTTGACATCCCTCTATAACTATACACATTATTATTAATTCTATAATGTTAAATAAAGCAAAAATGTGTCAAATTATGAACAGTAATCATGTTTTGTTAAGGTATACATTGTCTCTCAGATAGGTAATATGGATGGATTTTTAAAAATTTAATTTAATTAATATCCACCAAGAGAAGTTGATGTGRGTTGGAAAGGTGATCAATTTTGTCTTGCTCTTCCTAATAAGTCTAACAGGCCAAAGTCTGAAACTGAAGAAAAGATCTGTGGTAATCACATTATAAGAATCTTAGGTTTTTATTTCCTTGGAATTATCACTTAATACCGTTACCCTTTCTTTCAGAGGAAAGAGTCACAGATGGATTTTTTCTTTCCTCTCWCCAATTTTATTTAATGGCCCCTGATCATATAGGAATGGGGTTTCTATCAGTTTACAAATAAACTACTTTCTCCTCAGATAAGGTGTTGAAATACACAACTGATGTTCAACTCAGAGAACCTACTTCACATTCATAAATTCAGTATAATATCAGTGAAAGCAGATCTCCATGTGTGGTATTAATAACCTAGCGATGTCATGATTGCAATCTTTCTTACCTAAGGAAAACAACAATTTACAACCATAAATGTTGCTGGTGTTTCTAATTTAGTTTCTTTGGGCTTTTTCTTCAGCTTTTTTGTTGTTGTTTTGGTGGTTTTTGTTTATGGTTTTGTTTGTTTTGGTTTGCTTGAGGGTTTTGGGTGGGGGGGAGGTTGGTTTTTATTGGGTTTTTTTCCTCAGATTCCAGAACCAGTATTGGAGTTGTTCAAATGTTTATTGCAYTTTTGCTGTGCATATAATTCCTCTTTCTCAGCTTTGATAAATCTTTTATTTTCTTGTATGATGATGAYACTGTCTTGTTGGTGTCTGATAAGGGGACTAGCACAAGATTAACACTATTCTTCACRCTCAGCTAATAGAAAGTAACAAAGTGACTTCATGAAAATGGAGCTAATACTCAATTTAGATAAGACTTCTGGGATATTGTTCACTCCTTGACCTCTGCCAAGGAGGAAGCTTTTCAGATTAACTCAGACAAGAGCACACAGCAACACAACGGATATTACTAAACATCTTCCAATATCATATCTGGCCTTTTTTATTCTTTTATCTAATGGCAGGAGAGCAGTAAAAGTGACAGTACATGTTTATATAGATGTTACCCATATAGAGTTAATGTCTTCCAAGTTTGTTTTTTCCTTTTTATTTTTTACCCACTGGCTTGAAAAGATTTCCTTATCTTTCTTATCTTAGAGTTTAGTTTAGATTACTTAGATTTTATTYTTCTACCTAAGGCAGAGATAGTGTCAAATTTTCCTATATTTATTTCCTCTATACGTGTTTGCACTATATAAAAAGGGTTGTTTCTTCCAGACAGAGCAAACAATGCTATATAGAGCTTATTATTGACTTATTATTTTTGTATCTAGAGTAATTGGATAAAAACTGTGTGGATTTACAGTAGTTTTTCTAGAATTGTAGTCCTGTTGGAATTTTAAGTAGTCTTGCAATTCCATTTTTGGGGKTGAAATGATGGTAGCATGGTACATATGTGTAAAGCCTGAAAGTTGTAAAGAATTTAGAAAAAAATCTTACCATTTACTATATATGAAAAAGTCAAGTCTGGTATTAATTTGAGTCCTTTCTGATCTTTCCCAAATCTTATCAAACTATATTTTTTTAACATTAACATAAATTGATCGGCTTACCTGATTCAGCTTGCTGAAAGGCAAACTCAATTCAGAAAAGATTGTGCTGTTTAAGAGTCTCAGTTCTRGGTTTTTCCTGGAGTGTGACTCTTACCCAATTTTGTAAACACAACCCTCAACAATCTTGAAAGAGAAAATGAGCAATAAACATCCATTTATCAGTGAGTATATCTGAATTATGTTTTAGTCTTACACAGGGACTTCAGGGCCATGGCATATGAACTGACAGTAGTAACATTGCAGGAGCCTGCTTGYAGCCTCTGGATATGAYTAGTCAGCTGAGCCCTTCACCAAATTTTTACYCWRTATCACCTGACAATCTCTTAGTTTGCTCTGGTTTTCTTATCTCARATAAAAACCAGTGAGTYAAAAAATCTCAGGACTTATTTTTCATGATGTAGATGAAGTACTGYGACACAACTCACAATAAAAGCCTGAATAAAACYCCTCTTGAATATGCAATATAACTAAGATTTARAGACAGAAATAAATGTGAAATGTGTAAAGAACACAATGAAGACTTGCAATTGCAACTGCACATATCTRCATTCTGCTATATATAACCATTATATAYATACACACATACCAGCGTTGTGTGTAACATATACAACACAAGGACAACACATTTTAGATACAGCATCCAGCTAAGGAGACAGCCTGCTATAGAAAACATATCAGGAAAACACAAAAGAAATAGTTAAAAGTTTCAGAACTGCTGAATTCAAAGCGCACCAGTTACCAAACCAATATAATAGGTTACCTGTGTTAAATAAATGTCACTAATGAGATATATTTACCCACATATTAAAATCCTTTGGTTTGCCTTGAATAAAAAAAAATGCTACTTGTATTAAACCTAGATATTAAGTTTCTTTTTTCTGATTCTTTCGCCTCCCTCCCTCATCTAGGATGTGCCCTGTTTACTTTGAGTTATGCTGTTTAATCTGCATACCCATCAGGTATAACCTGCATGCCTGCATTACCCAAATGCAGTAGCACCTCTCGGAGGCTATAAGCAAAAAGAAAGAACAGCTGCTAGCAGGCCTCTGTGAGATAATAAATCAGCAACAGGTGCTCTAGGCATTCAGGAAGACTGGAGATCAGGTTGCAAATGAAATACGTTTAGGAGAAACACAAGAAATAAAGGAAGATGTTCGTAAGACAACATGAAGAAACTGTGTTGGATTTTGGCTCCTATGAAACTAATATTGGCAAACAGATGAAAATCAACCCAGCTAAT
>CADDXX010000066.1:617097-688573 GCA_902810485.1 Alauda arvensis | reverse complement strand
TAAAATAATTCAGTTGCCCACAAGTAAAGGTAGACAACTTTTGCATTTTCCTGCTTAGGGCCAAAGAAAAAAATGCTGAAACTAAACCTACTTTATGCACTGGTATTATTTGGAATTCATATTATTTGGATGGCAGTATTATAGTAATATGCTGATTTTTCTCTTTACCCTCTTTCTCTCCATGACTAAAATCAAGAGTATTGATAGCTCAAAATGAAGAAAATATATTTCTTCAGATTTTCTTTTCTGTTGATCTCTTCTGGCAGTCTGTGTACATGTAAAATGAGKCTGAAGTCAAAGGAGAAATGAGACAATGAACCTAAAAGAGCTTTAAAACATCAGAACTGGAAAATTATTTTTTAATTCAATTTTTTTTTCAGTTATTTAATCTTTCTTTATATTTTTTGGTTTTTATTTCCCCTCTTACATCTTAGAAAATAGAAGAAATTGTATTTTATATATAACAATTTATATATAACTGTTTTAATTGCTACTTTACTGTTAGGTGGTTTTCTGTTTATTGTTTATATAATTTATATATCAATATTAAATATATATAGTTTATATTACATCTCTTGGATTTAAAAAACTGATGATGTTGAGAGGAAGAACTAATTGTCTCTTAAAAAAAAAAAGAGTTGAGTGAGAGTTATTGTGTAACAAATTGCTCTTGTTATTCCTTGTAGCACTTTGGAAAATCTAATTGGAGAGAAAGATAAGACTGTTCTATGTTACACAAACACACAGAATTAAGTCCCAAACACTGTACGTACTCTGCAAGACATAAAGAGGCAGAACATACAGATACAAGCCTGATGGAAATGTATAAAGAAACAGTGCCCATATATTGAAAAGTCTTGGTACCAAAAGCTTAAATAGTAGAAGTTCAGTCTTTGGTGTATCATACAAGGAGTCTGTATTATAGTCCCATCAGTTTCAGAGGACTAGGGACAGTGGTGGTTGTAAATAAATAAAACAAACATGTAGTCCCTTAGGCTTTTTCTCTCTACTTCCCCCAGGTCTTTAAATCAGTTATCTGCACACTACAACTGTTAAGCATTAGGAGGCACGACCCAGGCCTTACCCTGGCCCAAACCATTTTGTGTTTCTGCCAMAGTCACTTACAGTTATGACTTTTCTTTTTGTAAATAGCAGTAGTTGTGGTTTTAACATTTATTTCTCCAGTATTTGTGTGTATTTCACATATATATCTCCTTATAATTCCAAAAGCTAAAAAACATATTCCTTGAACATGTAATCTTTTACTTTGTTTACTTTCATGTGAAAGCACTTAATTACTTCTAATGAGCAATAACAAAACAGGATTTTTTGTGTGTCTATGTTTCACCATCTATAATTATAATTTGTTTTGGGCAAGACAAAATTGTCTTTTAAATTGGGAAAKATGGTTTTCATTTAAAAAGTCATTTCTTGTTTTATAATGTTATAACTTTAATAATAGTCATTGCCTTCCAATGCTCTAACATAGTAGTGGAAATGCATAAATAAATTAGAGCCTAAGGCAAATCATAAGGAGTTTTGCATTGCTCAATAGTTCGTTGGCTGGMAATGCTGGTGGAGCAAAATATTTCAGACTTGRGSTGATATACTTTATTCCRCAGAATCAGAGCATTTAGGRTTGGAAGGGACCTTAAGGATAACTAGTTCAATCCCCTGAYCATGGGGACTGAACTGTAGTAGCAGGGACAGTCTAGTAGAAGGGACATTTTCTACTAGACAGGTCACTCAGAGCACCATCCAACCAGGCCTTGAAATACTTCCAGGGACAGGGCATCCTCAGCTTCTCTGGGAAACCTGTTCCAGTGCCTCACAGGAAATGATATGTTACTACCAAGTAACATACTTCTTCCTCAGGCTGTGGTTTTCCCTTGATCTGATCCAAATTCTTGTCTAATTATGGAGGATCTTGGATCAAGCCTTAAAACTAGAATTGCTCTGCTGCCAATTAATACCAAGTTCTCAGTGATGTGCATTTGAAAKATGGCTGGTATTGAAGTTCTGTGCTGATTTCAAGTTTCATGTACTTTGGGAAAGAAAAAAATGCTTGAAATCTTCACCAAAAAAGTTAAAAAATTTATGTGTGGGTTTTATCAAGTAGCAAAATTTCCTGAAAAATGGCTGACCAAAACTTTTAAAAATCTGATAAAAATCCCAGACATTGTTGTGCTTTCTAAATATTGCAACTGATACTTAATTTTCTTACTCTTTTTAAAATTCTGTTTTAAGTACAAAATATATTCTCATGTGTACACTGATACCCTTTTGGTAAACCAAGAAACTAAGATGATTTGGTGTTTTTTTTGTTAGATTTATTTTTTTTTCAGGCCCATGGGATCTTTTTTGCTAGAAATATTCATTGTACTTTCTTATCATATTTAAAATCCATATTTTAAATTTTTCAATGAAAGTTMAGAAAAAATAAGACTTCATAGTAGAGTATAACTGAATACTTCTACATAGCTTTACATGCGTTTAGCAACTTTTCACCCCCTCTCTTTTCCAGTAGTGACAGTACCTGATAAAAAGAAATGTAATGCCCTATAAAATTTTTGGCTGTGGGGTATTGACTTGTTCATTGTTGCTTTTAGTTATTAGTTTGTTACTATATTAAAATATAACTATGAGAAAAGACACAACAGAATGTGATGGAAGAAATTTGAAGTAAAATTCTGGAGAGACATATGTTTGGACTTTTATTGTTTTGGGTTTTTTTAATAGTAATGTCTTAAAGTAGCATACAGATGGAATAAAACCCTACATACACTAGATGAGAATATGGTGACCTAAAATTTGAGGTGTTCATTAAACATGATATTGCTTGATGTCCTGACCCTGAGAGTACCAGACATGTAATAGATAGGCCTAAAGAGACTTCCCAGAGGAGAGATTGCTTGTCTCTGCCTCTTAGTAATGACTTATGCCCTATAACTCATATTCTAATTAGCCTCATAAATGTTTAATTTTTTCTTTTGCTGTTGTGAAAAGCTGAGATTGTTCTGCTGGAGTATTTAGAATTACCAATAATGAAGAACTGAGACTACAGTCTTTTTTTGTACTTCACCTCTGCTTTTATTTTCCAATAAGTCCTTCTCAAATACAAAATAATTTAGTGCATTTCATTTCAGGACAAAACAGGAGCAAGTGTCTTTAATGGCATAATTTCCAATTTCTACCCAGTATGCTTTTTACCCTTCAGATYGAGACAGCATTCTGGTTTAGGAATTTGACTTTCAAAGAAAAAAAACGTGTTTTGCACAGTGTGAGGCTTGTTAGCCCAACAAGGATGATAAGCAGCTTGCAAAAATCATGCCTTCATCTTTCACTCTGCAGTGACTTWTATCTCTTGACCAGTAAATAAGTCTTTACCACAAAATAAGTTCTAGAATTGGCTTGAAAGGCTTTTATTTGTGCCTTTTGTGACAARACATATAAATGCTAAGACCAAAGTTTTCATGAGCTGTAATGGAATAATTTAATGCAGAGAGGTTCCTTTAGATTTTAGATGAAGKATCAAGGGATATTTACTGGGAAAGAAGATTACTTGTGAAAGAGAAGTTAATGGAGTTAGTAAACAAAATCAACATCCTTTCTTCTTCTGCAAATTTATATTGGCTACAAGACCCAGCAGTGGATTTTATAWGTAAATTATTTGTAGTACCCCACTGTCACTCAGTAGCTGGAAAATTCTTTAACTTAGTGAAATTGTATTTGAAGAGTGCATTTATAGCTTTTGAAATTATGGCTTTAATTATTGATCAGACACTTCAGCATGGAATCCATAACTGCAACACATTAATTACTCTAGGAGTTAGCTGTGAAGCTGAAAAAWAAATGCTGACTAGATGGTGCCTGCCTAATTATTTCAAACTCTAAGGAGTCTCATGTTAGTCACCAAAGGAAAAGCATGTAGATCCTTCCATAAAATGTAGCATACATCAGCTTTCATGTGTTTAATTCAAACTTATACATGTAATCCAAGCTGTAATAGATCTTGATATTTTTTATGGGCAAAAATACTATAATCTCCCAGGCATAGGATACAACTCCAGTTTGTAATACTTTTTTTTAATAGAAAACATATCTCTTATTTAATGTTATTTACAGTATTTGTGTATTAAATATKCACACTTTTCTAGGATAACCACCTGCTGAAACCCTGAAGAACTGTTAGTAGAGTAAGTCTCATAAAAGTTGGACAGTATATTAATATATTCTGCCTCTGTATGCTCCTGTTTAATAATGCATGTCATCTCATCCTGGTGCTTAGTTTATTCTCCCCTCAACTTAACATTTGTTTATAAATATTATAACAGAAGTTCTTCAATTGTTAATCCATTTTGCACAACAACAACAACTTGAGAGACCTCTCATTTTACTGTGTGCCAGAAATCATGTGCCAGAAAGCTGTTCTTTGTGATTAAACATACAAATAATTTAGGGCTTCTGTAATGATGCAGAAGGTAAAATAATCCTGCTCTGCTAGACTTYTAATTTTTGTAACTTTGTCTTTGAATTAAATTTATCTGAATTTTATAAGAAAATGGCAATATATTTCCTATAMCAAAAGTAAATAAAAATGATTTTACACTTCCATAGTCTTGAACTGGTCTTGGGTTCATCACATTAACTTTTAAATTTTCTTTTTATCTTTTCCCTCCAGTGTTGACAGCATTTTGATGAATAATTCATGGTGATRTATGTGAATGTATAAAATGTATTTGGAGCAAGTTGATGGAATGGAATCATAAGTCTGATAATTACTAAATGCAATACTTTTGCTGATTAAATCCTGTTGATTATTTCTGATATACTTCAGCAGCCAGAAAATTTTGTCAATTCAATATTTTTACCTTAATAATTAGGTTAGCATGTCAGTCTCAGCTGTACTATGTATGAGATATGAGAGTATGAGTTGCAGAAGATTAACTAAAATGTGGGCACTTTCTTGATTTGAAATGCCTRGACTCAAGAAGTCAGAAATCATCCTGTTTAGCCCACAGGTTCATCATGCAGTGTATSTAAAATGACATTCAGAAAATGTAGTCTTTTGTACAGAAGTGTTCTTAGCTCCATCACTGTACCACGCTCTAGAACAGGTAACAGTTGAGGGGCAAATAAGAATGCWGCAGGAGAGCTATCCAGGTGCCAGGAAATATCCTCCTCTGAAAAATATCTCACAATATCC
The DNA here is from genome assembly GCA_902810485.1 of Alauda arvensis. Lineage (NCBI taxonomy): Eukaryota > Metazoa > Chordata > Aves > Passeriformes > Alaudidae > Alauda > Alauda arvensis. Next base: position 683,367 of record CADDXX010000066.1, on the reverse strand, counting down.
TCTACATTTTATTAAAAAGAAAAAAAAACATTTGTTGCTGGAGTTATTTAGATATTTTGATAATTCACACAGACTTAAGAGATGGACTGATTGATCTTATCAGGGAAACCTTTATTCCTCTATCAAGAAAGAACAGAAACTGTGTTCTAGGACAGCTACCCTACTTTTAAGGTTAATTCAGACCAAAATCTGAATTAAGAATCTTTTGAAGCTCTAATAGGTGTGATCCTCAAGGCAAGCATATTGATATAACCACTTTTCAAGTTTGTCTTCTTCCTCTTGTGTTATCCAACTTACACTGAGATATATACTAGGAAGATCCAAAAAGGTTGTGGGTTGTTTATCCCCTTTTTCTTTGTCCATGAAGAATTTTCTGTTGCTGGAAACCACAGAATAAAGTCTGACAGAYGAATTAATAATTTTTGATAGCCTTATGTCTCCAGAAAGTGTTGGTTATTTTTTTGTTCAGACCTCTCTAATATTGCTCATCCAATTTAAGAGAAATTTCATTTTACCTGGTAAGCAAAAGATGCTTACAAAACTCCACTTTCTGCTTTTTCTTGCAAAACCTATTCTGAATTCAAACAGTGTTCAAACATAGTTTTGAAATTAATACTGTTTTTAAAAATACATAAATACATTTGGGTTACCTGCTCTAATTGTGGGCTATTATAAGATGTTACTTCAGACATGGCTGGGTGTCATAGTTGCTTTCAACCATCCACAGCTTACATATTACCTAGAAAAGCAAGTAAATTTCCCAGTTTTTCCAATAAATACTGAAACGTTCTCAGCWTTGGATTTAAATTGCAATTTTTCCCCTTTTCTTTCTAAATCATTATATTAGATTCTGATTTACTATTARTTTAATGCTAGTTACAATACTTTTACTGAAAGAGTACATAACATGCAACTGATGAAGGAAATTCACTTTGATGTATGCTTAAATATTTTTTATTTCAARGTGTTTTCCTTCCTTGGGTCAAAAATATTTAGTATTTTTCTGAAAAGGGTTAAATTTTTGAAAAGGTCTTCCCTGAAATTTGGAAATTTACTTTTAGATGTTTTTTGTAGCTGTAATGCCTTCATACCTCTTCATAGGCTGAAGAAGGTAGAAAAAATAGGCATTTAATTAGTGGCTTCTGGCAGAAGAACCTGGTAACACATTACCAGTTGATTTGGGTTGGCTGGCTTAGCTTGTGAATTTTGTTTGTTTCTGATTTGGCTTTCATTTTGCTTTTAGTAATTCAGTGTTATCAAATACCTTATAATGAAACCCATTCATGTTCTGCTTTTTGTGTTTATCAAAATTTTGTGTTGAAGATAATAACAGTAAGTGAACAAAAAAAACCAAAAAAACAAGCAAACAAGGAACTAAAAACCTAAAAAAACACCTCCAGATAAATGGTTTAGAGCCAGAAATTTGTCTTAATTATCCTTATAAAGCAATTTTAAAGACAAGAATGGCTGGTTTCCAATTGATTATCTGTACTTCTGGGATTGCCCCTGCTGTTCAAAATGACTCTTGCCTTAGGGTGACATAGATCACTGAAATATGCTTCCTAGTGATGTTAGCAAGCCACAAAATCACTAATTAAAAGAGAAAGTCTATTTTTGTGTGTATAATAATGTAAAGTTTCTCCGGATCCCTTGCAGGCTTCAAGAACGCTTGAGCATTCTTTCATTTGTATCTTTRTAGCCCACAGTGCTTTTTTTTTTCCCTTCTTTATTTTTTAACATAAAATACATTTCACAGATTTAGTAAAAAGTTTTACTTCTATATGGGTGTTTGATCACTTATATATCTCTAATAAATTTTAAGACTTCTTAGTATATGACAATTGACTTTATCACTCTTTATTCAAGRAGGAGCATATTTAACAGGAGGTGAAGTGAAATGAAGGCTCAGCCAAATTTCTCTGTATATAATTCTTCCCCAGACTGGTTAAATAAGCTGACATTCTTCCCTGGGAAAGCTATGACTTAACAGAATCTGCAGAGAGACCTCAGTGCCTCAAGCACAGAGACTTGGCACTTCAGTTGAGGTAGTGGGGTGATGCTGTTACTAAGGCAACTGGCCCTGCTACACACAGAGAGCTCCATGATTTGTATTTGTGACAGGAAAAGTTGTGAGATGCTTCAGAAATGCTTTTTATAAAATTCTCAGCACTTTAGAATGGACAAGCAAATTATGGAACCCACTTCTGTAAAGCCATTTGATTTGCCAGTACTGTTTGCTTTCCAGCAGATCCAGCAGGCCATTAAGATAATTAACTTGCAAAATATATACAGAAGCATGTGGCAAGATGACCTGCAAGCACRTAAGTGATCAGCAGTGTCAAATCAAACATAATGGGCTGATCAGTATATTCCTGTTTGTTACATAAATACATTTATTAAAACAGTAGAAATATGCTCTGYAGTGAGAACAATAATGTTCCCCTGAGACAGAAAAAATCAGCTGGTATTCCACTATGCATGGACGACTAAAATATCACAAAAAAAAAAATTAAATTGAAAACAAATTTGACATACAGCATTCTTTTTTAAACATTCACACATGCCCATGCTCAGAAAAGGGACAGCCATTATTTCACACTTTTGAGTCATTGTTTTGTGTTASTTTGTAAATGTACACTGGAGATTAGAGTAAGCAAAATTTGACAGTACACTATCATTCAATATTGAGATCCACTAGTTACACAAAATAGTAAGTGAATGTATGCAGTAAAGAAAAAGGAAAGGATGTCAACTGTGGGTKAGAGAAGCTGCGTTTTTTCTTGAGTGCATGACATTCTACATGAAGTGGTAAATTCTAAAGCTATGTCCAAAGTGATTCAACAGATCCAAGTTAGTTATCTCTATTAGTGAATTTTAATGGCAATGCCTTTGATATTTTGGTCAATGAATATTTAGAGTTCGTGACTGAGGTCTATTTTTAAACTACCCTTAGTTTAAAGACCTCTTACTTTGTGTTGAAAATCTAAAGTATTTACATTTGGTGTTGCGGCAGATGAAAATTAGGTTTTTCTGTGAGAGAAAATAGCAACATTTCAAGCAGCAGCCTCTTTCAACAGTAAGTTAGTTTAGTTTACTGATGGTTCTCACTAAGTGTCCTTCGACTAGTTTTCAGTCAGGTTTTGCAGTAYTTGTAAATGCCATAAAGAATGTCACAGATTTAAAATGGGAACTTAATCCATGCTAAATACTTTCCTACCTCAGCTCGAATCATCTAAAATTGTGCTAAGAAAAGATATTAAAGGTTGTGGTAGCCTTTCTAATTCAAGCTCATCTCTTAKCTCTACATAGTCTGATTGAAATATATCTCCTTTTGTTTCATTGTGAAGCATAAATAGTCAGAGCAGTAACATCATGTACCAGCTTTTACATTTACTGTTTCCCTAATTGCATATTTGTTAATATAGTCTGCATATTCTCAGAACTCTTTTTCATAATAATTTCAAAGGTTCTAGCTCTAAATTTGAAAAAAAAAATCTGAAATTTTAAAAACAGATATAATTATCATCATATCTACTTATAAATCATTAACAAAACAYACCCTCTATGGGATAGTCTGTCACAGGATATTCTATTTTCATTTATTTATTCTTTTCCTTTTCTTCATTCCTTTTTCATTTTATATTAGTTAGTGTATATTAGTTAGTGGGAGACCAGTTATGCCTACTAACTYCTCCTCTGCCATTTCCAGATTGCATTAATTTTGTGAACCAAAATGTCCAGGCTGAGCAAATCCCCACTCTTGATAATGCATCAAGAAATTGACAAAGAGGCAGGATGTCAAAGACATATGACTGAGGTAAGGATAGCATTTCAGTAGATAATGTACAATTGAAATATTTCTCAAGCAATAGGTTTTTAATTATTTTCAGAGCCATTACAAAAGCCAACAAAGACAAAATGACAGATTTATCTAACTTGGCATTAGGYGGCACTTGCTTTTTTTCTTTTCTTTTTCCCCACAGGCTAGAATCTTTGTGAATTCTATAAGGTTCAAACTTAGTCTTGCATATGAAAAGTTGTAGTTGCTGAGGAACTACATCACTCTGGGCTACACAATAAAGGTGTTTTAGCTGCAATGAACAGAGTCACAGAACAGATAAGGTTAGATGGAGCCACAGTGGATCATCTTCTCCAGCCTCCCTGCTCAGGAAGGGTCGTCCTAGAGCATGTGTCCCAGGCTGTGTCTTAAATATGTCTTACGTCCAGCCAGTTCTTGAATATCTCCAGTGAAGTCAAGCCCACAACMTCTCTGGGCAACCTGCTCCAGTCCTCATCACCAACACAGTAAAGAAGCTCTTCCTCATGTTCAGGTGGAACTTCCTGTGCCCATTGCCTCTCATCCTATTGTTTGGCACAGCTGAGAAGACTCTGGATCCATCCTCTTGATGCCCTCCCTTTAGATACTTACAGAAGTTGATGAGGTTCTGTTATKATCTGGTTATTAAAAATTTTACAGTGGTGCTTGTTCCTGAATTAAAGTGCTAAAAAGTTTGGGTTTTGTTTAACAGTAAATGAGATGGAGAGAGACACAGAGAGAGAGAGAGAAAGGAGCAAAAACAAAGAGAAAGAAAGATAAAAGACATGGGAGGAGAGAAAGAGAATGACAGAAATAGATAAAATAGAAAAGATCACTACTCTGTGGATCCCAATGGCATCCTGTTGATCCTCTCCATCCAATCTTCTTGGTCGTGAGGATCCCCCAAATGCATGGATTATGATATGTTTGGGCCAGGTGGGTTAAATAGATCCATCATAGAAAGTAATCATGTTGATTGAGCTTGATTTTCCTGAAGTGAATCCATGCTGACTGCTCCTGATTACTTTCTTGTCTTCCATGTGARTAGAATTGGCCTCTAGAATGAGGCACTGCATCACTTTTCCATGCGTTGAGGTGAATTTGATTGGCCAGTAGATCCATTTTTGCCTGTTTTGAAGACTAGAATACCATTTGCTCTCTTCCAATCCTCAGGCATCAATCCTGATTGCCACAACCTTCAAAAATGATTGTGAGTGTCCTAGCTGTACCTTTCTGGTCTGTCTCTTCTAAACAGTGTGCAGCCCTTGATGAAAACATTCCAGTCTCTTACAAAATGCAGTGTTGTGGTTTAAGATTGATCAACRATCTAAACTCATTTGTCATGTGTGAGAGTCCAAAAGTTCTGAGCATGTTCTTTAGACACAGAGAGCATAATGTTTAATATGAAATTTAGCTATTTAAAGATAATTGAYGTCACACAGGTTTTCTGATTTAGTAGAGTGACTAAAAATAGACTGAAATCTCAAARCAAAGGTAGATTGTGGCAGAATGCAGAAGTTGCAATAAGCAGTTCAATCACAATACCAATGTGATTCCTGTTGCCAGTCTCAACCATATGCTGTGTCATGATGCTCAGTGTCCTCAGTAGGAAGGAATAGAAGGGTTGCTGCTAATCCAGGCCTGTTGCTCTCTTAAAATTCATTTGCTGGTTGYCTGTTTTTTATAGTCTGGGTAGGGCTAAACAATTGTTCACTCTCCTCACTCCCCAGCACTCACACAGGKGCTGATCTGGCTAAACTGGGGAGACATTCACATTCTTATAATGAAATCGGGGGCAAACTTTTACACCACCAGTTCGTAGCTGTTTATTTAAAACAAAGGCCTTTGTGCAGCCTCTGTTCTCTTTATGCTGAGATCAAGGTGAGGTTTCTTGCAATTGTGATGRTCTATCACACTCTACATTATTCACAGAGCTTCACCCTTGCTCACCACTTTTAAGCCTTACTCTCTTTTAGGGATTTATTGATATGCCTGACTCTCACAATGTGAGTCTATCAGAGGGAACTGAAAAACACAATAAACTGAAATACTGAAATAGTGTATAGAAAAATATAGAGAAATGTTTATAATCATCTCATCAGAGAAAAACAGAARCACATTCAAAAAGAGGTAAAATTATTGCAGTGTTATTATTTCTTTTAAAAAAAGTTTAAAGTTAACAAACTGGATCAAACCATATGTTGGTTTCCAAAGCAATACAGAACTTTTAAAACAWTTTTTAAAAAAAGTGAAATAATCAAATTCAGAACAATGAAACTATRTAATTTGAAACATACAGAGAAAAACTGGGAAAAATTGTCTGTGAGAATTAGAATTAGGGAAAATTAGGTTTTGGAATCAAGAGTTGTGGAATCATACCTGCTTTTGAGATTTGAAATGCTGAAAGCATATTTYTCTACTGGTCTGAGCATAAGTGCCTTCTTGGGCTCACTGAGTCCACACTGTCCCTTTTGTCAGGTGCTACTTATTTTTCCATCGGGTGATGGATTAGGAACATTAAGTTTATGGCTTTGAGCAATAGCTTTGTCCTGTTTATGCTTATAAGAGAAACATCTATCACGTTCACCCCACAGCCCCGTAAGTTCTACTCGTGTCTCACTAGCTTAGCACAAGTGTGATGCAGTTTGCAGATACAGATATTACTCCCAGTGGTGCCTTCCTACTGTTGTGGTCTTTCGTCACCAGCTCAGGAAACCTCACTCTGTGAATTGAATTCTATCACGCAGAGGGAAAATCTAATTTTGACAGCATCTATTACCTGGAAATGTGTAATTATTTCTTTGTTGAATGTCAAAATGTTTTTCATTTTCATATGTCTATGAAACATTATAATGAAAAGTAATGCAGAAACTTTTGGCTAATATAACATGACCTGCAATGACAGATGATAATTTTGTTACTGCTGTTTACTTTGTGCCTCTTAGCATTCACATACTATCAAAGAATATTTTTCATATTATCATCTAACAATAAACTCTACATACCTTTCTGTTTATTGTCAAGAAAAGACCAAGAGCTGAAACACTGAGATAATCTTGTTTCTAGAAACAGAGATCAGACATATAATCTGTGTATTTTATTTTATTTTATCTGACAAAATGTTACTTGCATGCTTGGGAAAAACAAAAGAGCCAACTTCAAAGAAGACATATGGGAATATTTCAGAAAATGGTTTTTTTTTTCATGTGCATAGTTATTTTGTATAGAAATATTTCATATATAGTACTAGAGTTGAGCTAAAAGTTATGTCCACTGGTCCGGCCTCTTCTAATAAACAGCTAAACTTGCCTTAATTTTATTGTTTTCATTAGAATGGACCGGTAATCTTGATCAACTTCCTGACTCTATATTTCACTCAGGACTTGTCTTTTGTCATCAAATCCATTAAAGAGAAAAAACTGGTAGATTAGGGATACATTTTWAAAATTTTTATTGAAATTATTTTAAAAAACACCCAAAACCCCTCAAACCCATGGCAAAACAAAATACCAAGCCAACCAACCAACAACCAAAAACCCCAAAACCCACAAAAAACTCCCAAAACAAGATTGCAAACAAACTCAAACCCATAAATACGCATATATATACACAAACCCAACAAACTTAGTGGAATAAAATAGAATTTGACTTTTTTATTAATAATTTTTTAAYCATAGAGTGATAACCTTTTAAAGTGTAGACCCAGTATCCGTGTGTTTTCTTTAGTTTCCAYAATGTCCATATTTTTTCTGGGTTTCAGGTATAATTTTGGAAAAAAAAAATGTTTATATGGGTTTTCCTACTCTTTATACACCATGTTTTTTTGATGCCAATCTTTGATACAAAATGTGGTCCATTTCAGCTTTACAGGGTCAGTGCAGTAACAGTGCATAAAGTCTTGTGGACAGTCAAAAATGCTTTCACAGGAAAAATAAGGATGATMATTTATGATGAATTAAAAGCACCTGTGATCCATTCTTTTAACTTTGGCTCATTTTTCGATAGAAAATGCTAGTACATTGTCCAGTTGTTAATTTTTTGTCCATCACCATTTCTCACAAATTCCTTGCTTTGCACTGTTTTCGGCATATCTAATACATTGAGACAGCTGTGTAGCCTTGTCTCATTTTCTTACCTGTCTCATTTTCACATTCTTGGCTAACAGAGGCACTTGGCAGGGAAGCCCACTGCTCCTGAGATCACTTCTTGCCCTGCTGGAGTAGAAACTGGAGACTTCATGGGATTCAAGTCACTGCTCATGGTATTTCGTTTGAGAAYGGGCACAAATGGTACTCCACCCCAAGGATGCATCTGCTTTTGCTAAAACTGTGGTTTCTTATGTAACAAACAATCAGTCTACAGAAGGAGTTTGATGCTTAGGGATATGATCCTAGGAAACTCAAATTCATTTATTAATATTGTAGGGATACTCCTTTCTGTCTCCTTGTGTGAAAGCATGCTCCTCACATTGCTGCATTCTACCCCTGGATGTACAACCTTGAAGCAAGCTGAACCCCCACCACTCTTGCACTGCATATTTAGATATATACACGCATGCAAGAATCATCTGTTATAACTAATTTAATAATTATGGGGGGAAAAAATAAGGAATTAAAAATAATTTYCAGAACAGTGCTTTTGATTAAAATGTGGTAGACAAAAATTTTTGAGCACTGGCTGACTCCAGACAGATGCTGGAAATCATCTCAACAAGGTTTCAAGGATGAAAGCAAAATGGAACATTTTAGTAGCCTTGCTTAACAACATGCAAGTCTCAAATGGTGAATGCAATCTAATGTAGATACTGTAGGCAGRAAAGGTACAAGCAAATTGCAAGGTCAAATCATCCTGTGATTACAAACCTTCTGTAAAAACACATAGTTTTAAAATAAGAATGTATTGATTTTTAATCATATTTTTTAGACAGCAAGAGTTAGTGAGTCCAGTATTATWGGTATAAACCCTCTATTCTTCATATTGGGAAATTAATTTTCAATACAAATAGTTTATGAAATGTCGAGGAGTTTAAAGAAAAGCAAAGAAAATGTACTGGAAAAACCTACAAATGGAACAGAAACAGGGAGGAAACAATGACAACACTATTATAAAAAAAAACAAACCAACCTAAAAACCCCTCTAAAAGTCAAACAAACAAAAACCCTCCAAAGCCAAAAATTATTAAAATGTAATCAGCTTTATAAAAATTAATGTTGTATTTAGCAGATTACCTGAATTTGTTAACACTGTGTTCAGACAAARATATATTAATATTTTTCCATCAATTGTGTATACTATCTGCATCTATATAACCTGCAATAACAAGTATCATTAAGACAGCTTTTCAGCATTTGACATTTTATTTAAAAGGYAAGAAGATAACCAGGTAAACAGCATAGTATAGGTGGAGATATAAAAGACTGTTCTGGTAATCACATAAGGTTAAATCTGCAATTCTTTCAAGGTTAAGAATACTCACGCTACCTGAACAACCGTGGACTGGGGACTAGTCTGTTTATTTGTGTGTGTTGTATTCATTGAGAATCAGTTTGTATCTAGCATGTAAATAAAATGCAGCTATTTGGAAGCATAGTGGTTTTCAACTGAGGCATTTGCATTTCTGAAGACATATAAGACAGGAGAAGGAAGAGGTGCAATATTACAATCTAACAACTTACTTCATTCTATATTTGACTATTATTCAGACCAAATGTTTGAGAAAACAGGAAATTTCAGAAACCAGTGCTCATTACTACGTGAATTCTGGTGGGTGTTACTATAATAGCTGAAGGRTGAACATCTGCTTTTGTTCACTGAGGTTAAGTATTGTCCAATTTTCTCAAGAGCAAAAGCAAATACTCCAAACAAAAGGCCTATAAAAAACAATAGTAAAGGACTTGGAATAACTTGGGATAATTTATGAAGTTAATAAAGGTAAAGTCAGAAGTATTCTGACCATATAATCATTAAGTACAAAGTGATYATCAGATTGCTAAGACTTTTGAACATACAGTAACAAATGGAAATTAAGAAACAATGTTAAATTTTTCCTTTTAGAGTGGGACCCTGTATTTGCCACTGAAAGATAGCACCTAGATATTTACTTCTTTCAAACATTCAAAAAACCAATRCACTGCAATTGCAAAAGTTAAACTGATTTTAGAAATTTAAACTTGAACCTATAAAACTGAATTTTGAATGAAGGTAAAGGTAATATATTGAGTAAGAGTTAAGTGACAAGATAATACTCTTCTCTATCAACTCATTTTGTAAACATAAATTTTCATTATTATATGAAATATAGATGTGTATATAAATGACAACTTTTAAAAACTAATTACAGCAATGGTTTAAGTAATATTTATGATATCATGGAGGTATTGCTCCAAAAGGTTTTAGGAAATAGCACCATTCCCTCATATGAAAACAACTGCCAGAATGACTTCCAGTACTTTACATTAAGGGACTCTGCCTACATTGATAAGATTTAACCATCAGTCYCTGGAAACTGACACAGGTAACCTGAAGCTCAGTGAGAAGTTGCTTACCTTTGTCAAATTAGAGGCCCACACAACCGTGTCTGATTCTGTTCACTTGACATCTGAACTGAAACTGCCTGTCYTTCAAGAATTCTGCTTACTACTGTGTTTTGATTCTTCCTGTTTCCATGTCAGTTAAAAAGAGAAAAKAAATTTGTTCACCCTCATCTAAAGATAAAGGGCATTCTTGAGTCAGTACAGAGAGGTGAAATAATGAGAGACTGATACTCTGAAATCTGACTGGGAAACACTTCTTAAATCCTTTTTATGATTTATATATATATATATATATATATAAGTTCTATATATAAAGAAATAAAAAATATGTTGTGCTATTAAAGATTTTTTGATTGTTTTGGTGACTTCAATGAGCCTTTTTTGTTTTTTTTTTTTAGTCACATTGGTAATGTCTGCCCTGGAGTTTCAACTGAGAGGYATTACAATTTATGGAGTGAAACTTGTTTTTCCATTTGTTGTTCTTCTTACTGTCTTTTCCTGAATATAATAATTTTTCTGTTTGGTTTAGGGTTGGGGTTTTTTTGTTTGTTTGCTTTTTTGTGGGTTTTTTGTTTGTTTGTTTTTTGTTTTTTGGGTTTTTTTTTGGTTGTAGAAGGCAGGTGTTTCCTGAAGGAAAGAGTCTAATGAGAAAGCTACAATTCAACAAGTTTCTCTGCTTTACAATTACATCATTCTTTGAAAAGTTAGGCTATGTAACATAGCTTTAATGCATTTTATTCATCAAACATTTAGTTAAAAGTGAATGTTTTTCTTTTAAAAAGAACATTGTGTTGTTTTCTTGTAACCTGGAAAGATATTATTTCTATTCTGAAGAGAACATGGAGATTATTTACAACACTTCTGGTGATGTGGCATGTATGCTTTAGACGTGGCACTTTCATACTAGTTAGAGATAGTGTTGAAATACATCCATTTATGATAAGAATTAACYGGAGTTAGTCCTAGAAATGATCCACTTAAGAGGTGGTGTAGTATTTACTGCTTTGTGAGAGAAAAAGATAGGAGAATTTAATAGAAAGATGCATTCATGCAATAAATGAAGATGTTAAGGAAATCTTGCAGCAGATGAAGTTATTATTCACCTGACTGCTTTCTTCCTTCCAGATCAATGGAGATGCCATCAGACTACCCAACAGCTGTTTTAAGTGCTGTAGATAAAATATTTTAGAGAGTTCAGAAATATTCTTTCCTATCATCCTCACATGATATGGTTTTCTATTAAATCCCTCGGCAAGCTAAAGATGAACATATACAATGGAAAATCTTGGTAGTGTCCAAGTTTTATATCACTTTAAGAAAACTCTGTTGACATTTGATAATTTGAAAAWAAATCCTAATAGATAATATCTACTAGTTATCACATGGATAGTTCTRCTTCCAGGCAGGAGCAGTTTCTTATCTGCCAATTTTCATTTCATGATTTCTACCTCGGTAAAGACAACAATAATTTAGAGAATCTGTCTAGATTATAGGACTAATCTCTTTGTCTTACATTTCAATTGGTCTTTCTACTCTGAACAGCTATTGAAAGCTRCTCTTACTATTCTGTCTCATTCTTCTCCTCTCTGACTTTGTGAGTGGCTTGATGGCCTGTTGAGTGATGATTTCCCCTTCCCCACTGAACTTCTGCCTTTATTGCCATTATTCTGCCAGTTTACCAGTTCTCCTAAAATTTGAAAAACTCTTTATTTAAAAAAAAAGAAAAAAAAAAAAAGAGAGAGTTAGTCTAACCCTATACCATGTATTCAGTTTATTAATATAAGAGGAAAAATAGGATAAGAGAAAAAATATTTCTTTTTAGAATTTGAAAAATTGTTGGTAATTTTCACAATTAACTTCTGGGTATCTATTTTGCCAATATAACCACTCTATTTTAGATATTCATTCTTCTGMTCATAATATCAATTAAATGGTAGAGGATGCAAGTTTGATTTAAGAAACATTTACATACTCAGGTTATCTTACTATATCAAGATGTTACCTTATCAACAAAAACKAGATAAGCATTTAATATCTTTATAATGCAAAACCTTACAGCAATGTTTTTCATGCTCCTTAGATATCTTTATAGGGTATAAAGAAATYAATACTTTTTCTATTTTCCTGTATATTTTTTTTTCTTTCCTACAATGTCTTCTTTCAATTTTCTATGGCAAAATRTATGTATAAATATGATTTCTGACTTTAGCCCTTTCTTCAAAATGAACTATCAACACAGAATAAATAAGGAGGATATATTCTTAGTTGCATTAGAATTCAGAATGAAGAATTCAGGATGAAGAATTCAGAATGAAATAGGACTTTTATTCAAACAATAAAGTATTTGAAAATCTGACCAAAATTCAATTAATTATTGTCACTCAGYAAACAGTAAGAGCTACAGAATCTGTGTTGAATGCTCTGCAGTTTATAATGAGACTACATCCCTGAAACATTGTTATGGACTATGGACATACTTAGGTTGATAAGTGACAAMGGAAAAATCTAGATATGCTTTCAGGGACTTCTCATTTCAATTGYTCYGAGAAAGAGATATCCAAGAAGCTACTCCTGTTTTTTCTTTTTTTTTTTAATTTATCTTTGCCTTATGATAGGATTCATTAATGTTATATGTACAGTACATAGTACTTAACATCTCTGAGCAAAATAAACTCAAATAAATACTTCAACTCTTGAAGTTAAAATACACCTGTTTAAAAGAAATTGCATAATCTAGWAAGCATCATTTTCTAAGCATCACTTCATAAACATAGGCTTACTTCAACRTGAAGATGCCCATTTCTGACTCTTTATGTTACATACTCTGTCATATCTGATGTTATACTTTTTTGTGTTATCTGTTAATGTAAAATKAGGAAAAAAATTAACATGATTGGGTTCTAATGCATTAAGAGTTAGAAACAACAAACAAGTCTTTCACAAATTTTACAAACTAATTATAGCAGTACAGACCAGGTAGTCAGGAAGAAAGCTCAACAGAAATCAAGATACTTTTACTTAAACGTTTGGTTCTGTTTAGATTTTAGTTTTATTAGTTGGCAGTTATTTGAATTATTTGTCAGTAACAGATCAGTATTTACTGCAAGTGACTACCAATTTATATAAACAGGAGTTGTGATGGTATGCACAAGACAACAGGAATATAAGCAATTTAGTATTATCAGTCCATTTTCAGCCTCCTGTGAACACTTACAAGAACAAAAAATTTGTTCCTAGGCCCACTTGAGACCATAAATTTTTATGAATGCTCACTCATCTTAATACTTGTCTATTAATTTTTGTATGGTCATCTAGAAGTGTGTGCTTGGCTATGTAACTTGTAAAGGCATCCAAACAAAGTAGACAGTTTTACTGTCTACWGTCTACATTTATAACAAGAAATGTCTTGTTATAACCAATTTACGTTACTGAGCAGAACAAAGTGTGATTTGCTACTAAAAAAATTAAAATTGGAGGAAAGTCTTTATTTTGTAGTTATTTCACTGCTAAACAATATTTTGCAGCAGTTCAAAAATATAGAAAATATTTTTAGATAAGTTAATTTTATTTAGCTGACATGTTCTTACTGGAGATCTGCAAAGTATTTTAAAAAATAAAATACTGAACTAGTTGATAGATGTTTGTTTTAAATGCTCCACATAGCATCTGGTTTACAGGGGTTGAGAACCTAATGCAGCTTTTCCTGGTTAAGAAAACTATATTCAACAGTTCAATGGATGAGTATTTTCTCTATTATGAACTGAAACATTTTACTTATGTTAAACTTGGTAAATTTATAAATATTAGTAGCTATGAGATGTTAATGTCATGTACATATTTGTATGCACACCTTATTCAGTTTTTCAAGAATTTGAAAACATAGTTTTTGTATAGATGATGAGCAAGTTTKTTTGCAAGAATTATGCTTTCTATTGGTAAAAGCAATCTTTTTCTTGACTTCAGAATGAGGTTTTTTTAATCAACTGCATTGCAATTGTATCAACTGCAAAGTTACTCAAAGCTTTTCTAATGACAGTCAATAACCTTTCTTCCCCAACAGCAGTAAACAAAGATGGATGTAAGTTAAGAATACATTTTTGTTTCTTTTATGAAAGGAAAAGAAAAACATTTTTTATGTCTGAGGTAAAGCTTTATTCCCTGAACTCTAGTGCTACAGTGCTGCTGCCTTCTAATACCAAAGCTGTGAGAATACAATCCTTTTTCCCCCTGTTCTTTCTGATATTATATTTCTGGCATTGATTACTGTCATGGTTTTGAGCCCAGCTGGAGATAAACACCACCCAGCTGCCAAATTGTTTCATGATGCATATTTGAGTCAGTTCTGATTCCAGTATTTATGCTCTTGTTTTATCAAAATTCATTCTTCATTGGTGCAAGTGCAACAATCAGAAGGACATTAGGTTCAGATCCCCAGAACATTTTTGGTTAAGATTGATGCCATAAGGTGTTTGGTGAGGTGATACACATGTAGACACCATAGATGAAGTAGTACACAGTGTTAGATATTAACATAATACAGTTTAACTCGTTGTTTATTTTCAGTATAAAATCAAATCCCCTTGAGGCACACACTGGACTCTCCTATTCTTCTGCATTACCCACTAAATGCATCCAGGTCCTCAAGCAGAAGCATTCCCTTTTGCTGAGGSAGACTTTTTTGTCAGCATGATTTTAATGCGCACCACAGGAGCTTTATCCCYTTCTACAGTATGTAAAAATTTTGATTGGTCAAAGCCAGCCTTATTGGCAGGTCTTTGAGTAACCAGGTGGCATTTGCTAAATGTATATCCCAATATTTGAAAGTCTCACCAGCCATTTTTCTCTTTAACGTCCAGTCTTCAATGTGCAGTCTTTAATGTCCATTACACCGTTTGATCTTTCCAGAGGCTGGTTGCACAATAAGGAATGTGATMTATCCACCCAACGTCATGTTCTCTGGCCCAAGTCTCTACAAGGTTGTTTTGGAAATATGTTCCATTGTCTGATGAAACCTTTTCTGGAGTACTGTGTACAGTAAGACTTGCTCTCCCCGTCCCATGACAGCGCTTCATACAGTGCCACAGGGAACAGGAAGTTTCCAGGAGTCCTGTGGTTGCTTCCACCTTTGCAAACACATRGCTCTTGCTACACAGGTTTGGAGGAGTGTGGTATAGTCAACCTGCCAGTCAACCTTCCTAGACTAATATTTCAGCCATCATTGTTCATTCCAAAGAGGTTTGACCTGCTTGGCCTGATTGATAACAGAGCATGCTCGAGATTCAAAAGGTTCATGGTTAAGTCCACCCCTCAGTCATGAGCCCATCTATMTGTTGCATCTCTTCCCTGATGTTCCAAGGTGTCATGGGCTCACTGAGCTAAAATTTGCCCTTCTGCTGCAAATCTAAATCTTCCTGAGCCATTTCAACCCTAATAGCCTGATCCACCTGCTGGCTGTTTTGATGCTCTTCTGTGGCCTGACCCTTGGGTACACGAGCTTCTGCACCTGCCTAAGTAGGTTTTCCACCCGGGCAGTAATACCTTGCCATAATGCAGCAGCCAGATGGGTTTACCCTGATGCTGCCAGTTACTCTGCTTCTATTGCTGCAACCATCTCCATAGGACATTTGCCACCATCCATGAATCAGTATAAAGTATTGGCCATTTCTCTCATTCAGCAGTATCTAAGGCTAACTGGATRGTTTTCGCCCCTGCAAACTGACTTGATTAACCTTGTCCTTCAGCAGTTTCTGCATCTTGTCATAGGGAACTCCATACATCTCCATACATTCCATCTCTGATGTTTTCCCACAAAACAGCAGGGTCCATCAGTAAACAAGGCATATTGATGCTGGTTTTCTGGTTAKTTTTACATAGTGTGACCTCTTCAGCATGTAACATTCCAAAATCTTTCTTTTCTGGCCAGACTATGAGCACTTCTAAGAATCCTGGACAACTGGAGTTTCCTATACAAGCTCATTGTGTGATCCTTGCAACCAACTTTCTCCATATAGTATTTATTGCATGATGTATAGAGGACATCCTTCCACTGAAGATCCAACTCAACAACAGGTAACCAGGGTGCCAGGAGGGTCTGTGCTTCTGTACCAATCACCTTCAAAGTGAATTGGATGCCTTCACATGCTGTCAGTATCTCCTTTTCAGGTGAACTATAAAATGTTCCAGATTCTCTGTATGCCTGACTCCAGAAGCCTAGAGGTCAACATTGAGTCACCCCTGCTGCTTTTTTTTTCCAGAGATTTCAGGTTGGGCCATTTCCCCCCATGTGCAGTATAAAGCATACTTTTTTACATATTTCCCTGTTTGGACCGGCCCATGGACTACAATACTTACTATCTCCTGCTTGATTTAATCAAAGGCTTGTCACTGCTCAGGGCCCACTTTGAAATAATTTTTCTTCTGGGCAACTTGAGAGTGCTTACAATTAGACGTTCATCTGGAATCTACTCCGAAAACCTAAAGCATCTAAAAAAAGCTTGTGTTTCTTTCTTGTTAGTGGGTGTTAGATGGATCTGATGATGTCCATCTTAGCATTTGATTCCTAAAAACTGGATCTCCTGTGCAGGTCCCTTTACCTTACTCAGTTTTATGGCTAAACCAGTCTTTTTTTTTTTTTTTTTTTTTTTAATACAGTGAAATCAACAATATATTGCAGGTGTTCCAGAGTTTCACCCTTTTACAGTACAGTCTGGACCACTACAAGGTGGATGGTACAGCTATTTTTCCACCCCTGGGACAGTCAGTTCCAGGTATACTGGACACCACTCCAAGTGAAATCAAACTATGGCCTGCACTCTGCTGCCAGAGAGACTGAGAAAAACACATCAGCAGTGTAAGTGGTGGCACCACTTGTCTGCCTTTGACTGCAGCTCACACTGAGGTGCGGTGTGTGATAGAGCACCACTCAGAGGTGGTGTGACATAATTCAGGCCATAACACTTTACTCGGACTCCATTCTCTGTTAGACTTTCCATATCAGGTCATAGACTGGCCAATATGGGACTGTTAAAGTGTGACTGAGCCCTGCTGATTACTCCTTGGCTTTCCAGGTGATCAGTTAGTTTATAAATGGGAATTACAGGTTTTGGTTGGTGTTCTACTGCCCCCAATGCTCTGTTGCTGTAGCAATTGGCACCTGCTGTTCCTCAGCCTTTAGCAGTCCCACAACAAAAGGGTTGTCCTAAAGACCAGGCAAAGTAAGCAACTGTTTAATTTACTCCATCTCCTGGATATAACAAAAGCCCACCACTACCCTTTTGGGTCCCTGAAATACCCTCTCCTGAGTTAAGCTGTGCCAAGAATGTGAAATCTCTGGTCCAGGCAAAATAGGGTGCTTTTGCCACTCGTTCCTAGTCAGAGTAATCTCAGCTGTTTAGACGCTGTCACTAGAGAAATAGAAATGGGTTCTACATAGCTTGATGGCATAAGGGCACCCTGTGCATGAGAGTCCACTAAAGCCTTATGCTCCTGGGGCCTCTGAGCCAGGCCCTCAAATCCACACAGTCCAGTAAATCCTGTTACRCCTCTCTTCCACCTGGCTGGAAGCAGGACCCCTTTAACATTGATCACAATGTTCCCTCCTAATATCTTGTAGAAATGGACTAGAACTTCTGTCCATAGAGGCAGCAGTGTGATCAGCTTTCCATTCTGCCTGGAAAACTTACTGCTGGAGAAAATAGTGACAAATTGCCTGGAAAAAAAAAGAMAAACAACCCATTTGTAAACATTTTTCCTTCAATTTCCACACACGTGCATATAAATTCAAGGCAGGTTGTTCATCCCACTTCCTCATATCCTCTCCATGGTCCCATAGGTGAAGCTCAGGGTGCTGTGTGGTGTATTCCTTCTATAKCCTCTCTCTTGAGCAAAAGGACACCTGCTGTCAGTTGTTGAATTATGGGCCTGTACAGGTGGGGAGTAGGACACACTCTCTCTGAATTGCTGGAACTCATGAATCAGTTTATCTGTCAGTTTATCCATCAGTTTATCTGTCAGTGTCTCCACAGCTTCAGTGATGGAGGAAGGAATATTCACTTCATATTCCCAGCATTGCCATATCACCTTACTGACTGCTGGTGGTGCATCATCTTTCCAAAAAATTGTTGCCAAGGGSTTGGCATGTACTGTTGGTGCATTCTGTATAAATTTCCTCCTCAAAGTTCATTGATATAAGAGATGTCTGGATCTGCAGGGAGCTGAACTTTTTCTGGGTCAAAATTTCATTTCTTTCCCATATTCCATTTCCCTCAGGTATTGAGTATCTTTCTCTACTGTAGTCCATTTGCCTGAGTTACATGAAATATTGTCTTTATAGGAATATTTTCCCTCACACTTTATAAGAATCTCCTCCAGAGATGAAGGACTTGTGGCAATTTCCCTCCCTTTTTTTTTTTTTTTTTTTTTTTTTTGTCAATGCCTGGTTCCTCAGCAAGTGATCCCAAGTGATCCCAGCTGAGGATTTCCTGTGCAGGTCTGGCTGGCTTCCTTACCCTCTTACTCTACATTATTGTCTCCATTGTCCCAGCACTGGGGTAGCCAGGCAGTAAATGCTCACTTGGATGATGGCTGGAATCTTTTCTTGGCTCCTGCAGCTCACTCAGAGATAAGGATTGAGCTGTGGTTGTCTATTCTGTCTCCTCTTCCAGTTCCAGTGGTAGCCTTGATGATGGCCCTGAAAATCATCCTTGTGATGGTTCTGCTTCTTCTTCCTGTTTGCTCTCCCTGTCCATCTTGGCTGTTTTGCTAAAGCTTTTTTACCAGGTGACTTTCATGTACTTTTCTGCTTCTCTGCAGGGCACCTCACCTGGGCCCCTGTTGATTCTGTTTCAGGGGTTTCATGGGCAGTGCTGTCACTGGCGTTGGAGCAGCTGCAGGATCTGTCACAGCTCTGGGAGCAGCTGCAGAGCCTGTTGTCATCTCACTGTCAGATTCAGAGACCCTCCTGAGGCCACTGAGCAGTGCTGAACATGGATCAATAGGCCTGGCCAGGCCACAACACTTGGCAGTCATATGGGTCCTCTCTGGGATACTAGGGTGACAGCACAGGTTTTTTTTACATATTTCACCCGTGTTTCTGGATTATTTGTTCAAGGGGTAATGGACTTGGAACGTCAAGGTGTTATCCCCAAGTCCYTGAACAAGTTGAATGACTTGTTACAGAATAACTTTCTAGATTTGGTTGTGAAAATGTAAAAAATTCATTATTTATCWTAAGTATTTTTTAATCCGTTTAATGATTTTACAGTTAACCATCTTATAGTAATATTGTATTTGCTGAAAATGGACACCTAATATCTAACAGAACAAATAAATTAAGAAATTCTTGACCTTAAAGATCATAAAGTGGAGATAGTATGATGCAGAATAGTGAGAGAAAGTGATTTGGAATCATCTCTTGCCTGATACTATATGTATTGTTTCTGCTGTTTACATTTATTCTATGGAAACACATTAACATATAGAAAACATGTTGCCTGTTATTTAATAAGGTGCAATATTAAAGATAATTTTCAACATTTATTTTTGCCAACATTTTTTTACTTACAACTATAAGAAACTTTCATCTACAGTAACAGCAACTGTACTTTTACTTCAAGTAATTTCATATTAATTGATTGCAAACTCCCAGCTGGTGAAGCAAACTGAACTACAATTGCAATGGCTAAAGTTATTAATTCATTTTTAATAATAGAAAGAAAAAAAAAAGAGACTTCATGGATTAAATAACTGAAATTAGAAATTGATGTATTTTAGAATGCCTGAGAAATTCATTAGGTTTCCATGTCAATATACTCAAGCAACATGTAATTGATTCCTGTATGGGATTGATTCCTGTGATGTTTTAAACTTTCCATTCCTTCCTCACTGTTCTCTAAGAACTTTCAGTTGGAGACATCAGAGTCTTTAATCCAATTTTGAATATATATATATATATATATATATCAAAAATATTTCTTAATTTGTCTCAAGGATTGAAATTCAACTTTGACAATAACTTTTACATATCATTCAGCTTCTGACAGGTATCTCTCAAACACCTGGAGGGCTTTAATCGAGTTCTATTCTCCAGAAAATAATTTCACACAGGAAAAATTATGAATTTTTGTTCTATATTTTGTGATAAATTTTGTTGCAGCCTCATGGTAACACTTAACGAACACCATTTAAATACTGCAAAACTGAAATACTATTAATTTTCAGAAACAAGACCTTGAGGTTGAATCAGATAACCTAATATCACTTAAAACCATCCAGTATTTTGCAAACAGGAGGAAATGATATAACTAAAGATAGGTAACGAGAGTCAGAAATAGTCACTCTAATTCAGATAAAGACTGGTTGAATAGCTGAACAATGATATCCAGCACAGGCAGGTGTTAAGGCACAACAGGGAACAGCACTTAAGACAGTGTAACACGTTCTAGAATAATTTCTGCATGAACCATTACTGATATTCTGTAGTCTGTATTTAGGATAAAGGTTGCTTTCTGAGGTGAAGACAGATTTGTTACCTGAAAAGATTAGTCACCCTAGGTAAGCATTAAATAGTGAATCATTAAAATGCTCTGCCCAGGGGAAATATTTATTGACAATCTTTATAATAAATCTTTTCTGAAATTCAGTAATCAGTTTTCCCTTTGCTGTTGACTTCAAAATCTGTGTGAAATCCCACAGAGTCATGGAATCATGGAATTATTACCTTCAATATCACTAAGTCCAGCTGTTAAAGTAGCATGAACACATTGCCACTAAACCACATTCCCAAGTGCCACAAATATACCTGTATTACACTTCCCTGAGCAACTTATTGCCTGACCAGACTTGCAGAAAAAGAGTCTTAATAGTGCATCTAAACCCCTCCTGGCAGAAATTGAGGCTACTTCCTTCTGTCCTGTCACTCGTTGCCTGTTAGAAATGATTGACCCCACCCCGGTTTCATCCTCCTTTCAGGAAGTTGTAGAGAGARTCATAAGGTCYCCTTGAGCTTCCTTTTCTCCAGGTTTAACACCTCCAGCTCCCTGGGCTGCTCTTCACAGGAGTTGTGCTCCAGACCCTTCAACAACTCTATTGCCCTTCTCTGGGCATGCTTCAGCACCTCAATATCATTCCTGAATTGCAGGGYCCAGAACAGGACATGGGATTTAAGGAGCACCACTGCCAAGAAGGATAATTCCTTCACTTCTCCTGCTGGCCACACTGATTTTCCRGATATTCCTGATCCAAGCTGGAATGTCATTTGCCCATTTGGCCACCTGGGCACAAYGCTAGTTCATGCTRAGTCTACCTTCACTCCCAGGCCTTTTTTTCACTAAGCAGCTTTTGGCCTGTATGCCAAGAATACTCCTCCCCATGCACTCTAAAATAGATATTCAAAATACAATTTTTAGAATAAATTATTTTTCATAATAATTTGTGAAAATACAAACATTAGATTTTGATTTTGCTTCATTTTGTTTTTATTTTCAAGACCCAGGTATTATATAATACTGTATGGTATTATTTTTAAGGGATCTGGGAATAATGGTAAAGCTTGAAGCACTTTAAACAGAGGATGCCTAGAGAAATTTTCATAGAATATTTAGAAAATTAATGTTTTCCTTAAAAGATTAAATTTATCTCTAAAATATATGTTGTATGTGTAATAGGGAAGTCTAAGGATCTAATTTATATGGAGATGGTTTTCCTTGGATATTAAATGACAGGAAAGTTGTTTCAGAGAATAGACAAGATAAAGCCTAAAATTTGCAATTTAATCCTGTACCATAATTTGGGCATGGACAGCTAAGTGTGTCTGAATCTTTGTAGTATAGAATGACAAATGATACAAAATGAGAAATATTATAGCAAAAATAATTGTTCCRTTCACTCATTTCTGTGCAAAGTAGCTTTGTGCAAAACTTTGTTTCCACTGATGACAGCTTTAAACTGGCAYGCCTCATACCAGGCACGTACTTCTATTCTAGACACTGAGCAGAAATCACTCTTAATTTCCTAGCTYTAAAGACTTTCATAGATTGGAGCACGACTTTATTAATGACTGCAATCAGAAAAAATGCATTTGATCATCCACTAAGCCTACATGYTTTGCAGACTACTCATATTCAGTGRATCTCAGTTTTTCTTCTGGTGGAGACCTGGAATATTATGAGCAAACTCCAGAGAAAAGCTCTTTTCCTCTGTGCTCCCCAGAGCTCCTCACCTTCCTCTGACACAGGTCCCCTTCTGCAGCCAAGCTGACCATGCGAAATGAGCAGAGCAACAGAGCTGGGTTTGCATCAGGAGCTGCTGCCAAGCCACAAAGGAAGGCCCAGCTCCCTATGCCAAGGCCAGAGATGGTCCCAGATGGCCCCAGGCACGCACCTGGAACAGCTGGGAGAAACAGAACATGGTGAGGCTCTGTGGGCAGGCCAGGCACCACCAATCAGGGGCTGCACAGAGGGACAGAGGTCTGTCCTGAGGGGGAGCTTGGCTGCAGGCTACAACTGCCTGGTGAGCAATCACCAGTGGTGTTCCTCAGGAATTCATTGTAGGACAAGTTCTGGTCAACAAGTTGGTCAATGATCTGGATGCAGGAATTAAATGCACCATTAGCAAATGTGCTGATGATACCAAACTGAGAGGTGCTGTTGAAGGTGCCTTCTATCTCTTGGTTTTGCATAGGGATCTGCATATACTGTAACACTGGACAATTATCAATGGTGTGAAATTCAATGCATGTCAGATTTTGCCCCTGGGATCTGGACTTAACACCAGGCACAAGTATAGCTGGGAGAGGAGTGTTGTAGAGCAGCCCTGCAGAAAGGGGATCTGGGGATGCCGGTGGGCAGCAGCTCAGAGAGAGGCAGCAGTGTGTGCCCGGGAGCCAGGAGAGCAAACCCCATCCCAGGCTGCATCAGACACAGCACCACCAGCTGTGATTGGGATCATCCTGCTGGATTCAGCCCTGGTGTGACCTCAGTGTCCTGGGGTGACTTYGTGATTCTTATATCCCCAGCTGTCTGCTCTGTTTATGCACACACCCTAAGTGCTGTGTGCTGCGCAAGGCCTCACAGCTTGAGAAGGATGGGAAGGTCCTTGAATGATCCCAGGCTGAATATGTAATAAACATAATTGAAAAGTTTTTAAAATATATCTTTATGAAGCTTAAGCTGAGTAAGAAAATATTTTGAAAATTTCTACATAAGCTTAAACAGAATAAAAAAAGAATATTAAGATTTTTATAGAGAGTAAGCACATGAAACTCAATCAGAAGAAAGATTGCTTTTTTAGAAGGCCAAACAATTCACCTGAGACTTATATATAGCCCAAAAAGGGGTTTTAAAATGAATAGAGAAAAGAAATATGAGACACTGGAGTGAAGCAATAAAAAGGGTTTTTTTCTTCCCAAGGAAAGATTATGCTATCAAGGAACCAAAACCATAAATGGCCTATAATATTACCAAACAATTCTCTGAGGTATTATATTTTTTGAGCCATAAGTAGGTATTTTAGTTAAAAGTACAGATCCTTCAGTTACTATTTTCTTTGGAATTTGAATGGTTCTGTATTTTGAAGAATTTAAAAATTATTTAGAGATAAATCTTATCTTATTTGAGGTTCATGGAATAATTGATGTAGATAAGGAACAATTCTGATATTCATCTGATCCTTAATGATCGATCTGGCTATCCCTCCTACTTTCCACCCCAATATGTCCTAAATTTGTTTTCTGGCCAAAGAGAATTTCTGCAATAGGAGAAATATATTATATAGTGCCATGGTTTTAACACATATGAAGTATACTTACATGGCTGTGAAAATCTACTCTGCAATTTTAAAGCTGCACCTTTCATTTCTGGAATGGTCCCCATAAGGACATGCTTCTCTTTTCCCCTTCAAAGGCAGAGCAAATCCATCAATAACCTGCAGGGATATGTGCTTAATTTAAAATGATGGAGATCTAGCTATCTTTTTGTTGGAGTATTTGTTGAAAAATCTGAATTCAGTTGTATTTCTTCTAGTTTAAGATGAGAAGCTCATTGTTATTTACAATGACTTAAGAGAAAAATTGAAAAAGTTCTAAAGTACAAAATACTACTAAACTCCTCCAAATTATTTTTTTCCTCCTCTAAACAGTACAAGGTGAGTCTTGTTTGAAATCCTGACTTTTTTCATTGTCAGTAGATTTTTTAAATTATTTTTTTCCTACTGTATAGCATCTATGCATGTTCATAGTATTCCAACAAAGTTCCAAAAAATAGAACAATGACATCAACATTCTAGAAACTAATAAAGAAGAAATCAATATAGGCTCTATCTTGATATTAAGATCATTAAATACTTTGGTTCCATATAAATATTGAGCTTTTCCTTTTGAATAAATTTTGTTCATCACACCTTGCTTCTTGGAGCAGGGAGAACCCTAAAAATAAGACAGGTTTGAAGAGAGAGAATATTTAGAAATAGTGGGATATAGCAGAAGACTGAATTTGTGTGGAAAGGCAATTAGCATGGAATAAAGTCAGGAGGCAGAGGGAGTCTTGTTCTTCCTGTGCATAAGGTATGAACTGATTTGAGGAAAAGATCATGCACCTTCCACGTCTTTACCACTGCGCATCATCAATTGTGTGATCAACTATGTGGAATACCTGTAATGTTACTTCCTCTTTGACAGTTAAYCTGAATATTGGTGTTGGAATTCTCCTATTTGAAAGGCACAGAAAAGTGTTCTTATGAATAAATCTTGCTGCTTTACAGACAAATAACCAAAGAACTCTAATTTAATGTTCTTATCTACAAAGACTAGCACATGTAATCTACTTTTTAAATTTTTTCTTACGTTGTCTCTTCTGGATTTTCAAAAAGAGTTTGAATAATATGCAATTTTAGTGAATACCTGTCTGCTTAGAACTGGGGGAAAACAACTTACCTTGGACTCAGCGTAGTGAAAAAGTGGCAGCCATATTCACAGCTTTCACAATGATAGTTTTGTTTCCAGTAACTGTAAAAGGACATGAGAAGTTTTGCCACTATTCTTAAGCCACATTGCAATGACACGCAAAAGAATGAAGAATTCTCTTTAGGACTTGCGTCATAAACTTTAAAAAAAAGGTATTTTGTGTATAGTGGGAAAAAAAAAATGATAACCCAATTAACTTTAGAATCATACATTGAGGAAGGTTTAGACTCTGATAAGATCATCCCTCAGCCTTCCCTTCAAGATGGACAGACCGAGTGAGCTCAGCATCTCCTTATAAAGTTTTGCCCTCAGGACCTGTCACCATTCTCTGGACACACTTTAGTACCTTTAGAYCCTTCTTATATTCAGACCCCTCTTACTGTTCATGGGACTTGAGGGGAGGCCACCCAAGCTCAGTGTAAAGTGGGACAATCCCCTCCCTTGCCTGGCTGCTAATGCTGYGCCTGATGCCCTCCCGGACAGGATTGATCCTCCTGGCTGCCAGGGCRCCACTGACTCATGGTCAATTTGCTTTCAATATATACCAAATTRCATCTAAGGAATATGAAAAGAAAMATGAAAGCAAGTTCATCAGTAGCATCTGAGTCACTGTTAAAATGACTAGGCCAAATGAGATAGTAAATTAKCAGTATGATTAGACTGAGGACTATGATGGTGGAAATACACCCTCAATCTGTGTCTCATTCAGTAGAGCTCTAGGTCTGAGCATCTCATAGGATCTTACTTTTCTTCCATTTCAACCATCTCACACATTAAAATCTTGTTACATTCACATAATAGTGAAAATTCAAGGATGTTTGTAAAAGAGTGAAGGCAAATATTGTGAGGTTTATTTGGGCTTTTATATAATTTTATCCTTATAATCAAGGTATGTAATTTAAAAAATAGATTAAAGAACTRTAACACTGAAAATGCAGTTTTTCAAGTAGAAGAAGGAGTGTGTTGGCAAGTGCTTATTTGGAAGAACAAAATAAACAATTTGCCTCAGCATGTATTTTACAGGGAAGTGTAAGCATGCAATGTATCAGTAGTAATTAACATGCAACTGTTATTATTTTCATTTCTACCATCCTAATTGATTACAAACAAACCACAGTGAATCTTTTCTTTATGCATTCCTGATCATKTATGTAGTTTTAGAATTCTGAATGTCCTAAAGAGCTGTTAGAGCTCAACTAATGAAACATCTGAAATAAAATTTCTATGTGGCTTAAAGAGCCAGGCAATAGATTTAACCTTGTTCTAAAATGCTGCAGTTTGTGTGATTGTCTGTACTTATCACAAAAATAACTTTTCTGAACAGTCCAGGAAACTGCCAGCTTTGCATGTTTCCAAATAAGAACAATGTTTAATCTAAGGCTTTATTCAGGATCTAAAAGAGAAGTAKGGAAAGATATCTGACTCATTTTCTCTTGTTAGAACTAACAAGCCTGAGACATTTCATTCTACAATTTGCCGCAGCTTTCCAGAGAGATGATTATTACCTTTAACTGCAAATGCCAAACCAATTTTTTTTTATCCATTTGGAAGACTAAATGAAGCAAAACCTCATGCACACATTGACAGTCATAACAGTGAAGAAAGAAAAACAGTAATCATCGTAGARTGGTTGTTTCACAGTTGTTGACATTAAATACTGTGTACTTGGTAACTTTTCAGAAACATTRACAAGATTATGCTAATTTTGACTTTCAAGAGAAAAGGGGGATGGTGTGCTCTATTGAGAAGAGAGGGTGTATGACCCTTGCAAATCTACTTTTCTGTGTCCAAAGTCACCAAAGCAGGTCTAGAGTAAAGTAATGGAAATACTTTTGACACAGGARTTCACACACTGAACCATGTATTCTGTCTTTCATATTTCTCATGTGAAAACAGAGGATATAGGCCTAAATGAAAAGAATGGTGTAGTGATGTAATTTTTGACTTGGTAAGGATTTGAGGAGGGAACAAAACATGACACATAAATATTGGAAGGCTTGAATTCTGATATCATGCATTGTTTTGAAGCAGCAGATTGTCAGACATTGCAGAGGTCAATGTAAAACTAAATTTATGGTTCTGCTGTGGTCCTTCCTGCGACTAGGGTGTTTCTCCACATGAAAAATTTGATATGAGCAGTCACAGAGCTAGTGTAGATGATTCYAGCTGATTGCTGTTCASAGATGAGTATGCCTAGTATCACAGYATTATACTTATGAACACAAATTGCAGATCAATAGAAAAGTTATTTGGCTATAATTTTAYGTAATGATTTCATCTGTAATGAAAGTCCAGAAAGACTGAAGCTGTACATTAACAATTGTTTAATGCAGTAGACCTTCTAGACCTCTTACAYAAACTTCATAAATGTCACATATGTAACAAGTATTAAACAAGGAATACTGACCTTAATGTAGTGCTTTGACTGAATTTTAAGGAAAAGGAAAAAAAAGACATGCTATCTCAATAAGAAAAAGGGAGGGGGGAAGCCTGAAAACAAACAAACCCCCCAAAAACTAAAACCAACCCCCCCAAACAACCAACCAACATAAACCCACTTCTGTTCAAATATTTCTCTTATCATACTTTTAGTGATATATCATGCGAGCTGGTTTTTTGTTAGTGCTTCCCAAACCAGAAAAACTTTCAGACTCTGAATTTAAAAAAAGTAAAAATAATGACAACATTAGCATTATGGAAAATACAACAAAATTATAAAAAAACTRACACTRCCAGAACAAAGAATAATTTTGGTTKAAGTGAAAATTCATAGAATTATAGGATTRCTTGAGTTGGAAGGAACCTTAAAGATCATCTAGTTCTAAATCCCCTGTAGTGGTCACAAACAGTTTCCACTAGAMCAGGTTACTCCCAGCTAAATCCATCCTRGCCTTGAGCAGTTCCAGAGAGGGGACATCCACAACTTCTCTGGGCAACATTTTCCAGTGCCTCAYTACTGCCACAGGAAAGAATTTATTCCCAWTGTCTGATCTAAACCTACTTTCTTTCATTTTGAAGCCATTCACCCTTGTCTATCACTCTACAACCTTGTAAAAACTCGTTAATTTTTTTTTCCAGTCTCCCTTGATATTTTTCCCACACCTCCTGACCTTGTCATATACCTTCCTTTTTTTCCTTATTTCAAAGGGAAGATCCCTTTGAATCTGACACCAGCATGCCTGACGCTGTGAAGGCAAATTGTGATTGCAAAATCTRTCACACAACAGTGTATAGCACCTAAAATTAGCACCAAAACGTTACAAAGTATAAAAAAATCACAACAAACAAAAATACACTATTACCCTCAAAACCTCTAACAGATGGGACACCAATTGTAGCATGAATGCTCCTCGGATAACTTAGAAATATGTGATTTTGAGTAATTATATTTACCTGAATTTGACTGTTGATCTATGCAAATACATTTGCCTTTTCTTTGATAATCTTGCAGGTGTTTTTACCATGATGACGTTTCAGAGATGTGAAAACTGCTACCAATAAGTTGGATTTGATACTTAACATGAACCTGTACCTTTTTGTCTCTGGCTGTGGGCTGGTTCAAAATTKGTAAGATGAATGTTCTATAGAGTGAGCATTCGCTATGTGCATTATTTCTACCTATGTAAACAGGATTTAAACACTTCTGTTCATATAAGGGTGTAAAATGGTATTTCTACATGAAATTGTAGAAATTTTATTGTGCCAGATTTGGCTGGCACACTTCAATGCAATTTGCATGACAACATATCCAATGCAGGAGCACTTTCTGAAAGTGTCTACAGACATTACAGTTTACAGTTCTAAAAGTGACTTGACTTATTCACATTACATTTTTCTGAATTTTTTCAAAAGCACCTAATGGAATGGAAATATCCCATATAGTCTAAAAGTCAGTGTTTCTTTCTTTGATACTTGGAAGGAAGTTGAAAAAGAGAATCAGTATTGATTCTGAATCCTTTGCACTGAGCAGAACTACATGCAGTAGAAAATTCACCTAGAATTGTGCTGTATTTAGTAAATCTTTCTTTAACTAGAAACACAYACTAGAAAGGCATTTCTGGTTCAGCTAGGATCTTAAACATCTTTCCAATGAATGTATCCTTACAAAAATGCAGTAATTTCAACTATAATTATTTTCATTAAATGTTTATTTGCATAAACTGTTTTATTCATGCTATTATAATTTACCATATACTGTTAACAAAGCCCAGACTATTTCACGTTCCATTTCATATGCAGCTATGACTGATTAGTTCAAGCACATTGCATGATCATGCATATACATCGGCATAATTTTCATCATTTTGTACCCAGATCTGGCAAGTTTTGTTTTCAAGTAGATGATCTTTACTAATGAGGTGCAGATTTCTTTATGTAAATCAAAGAGCAACAAAAGACATCCCSTCAGCTTCCTTGATCAAAAAAGCTGTCTAACCATATGTGGTGACGCTGCAGCAGACAGTCCTACCTAAAGTCTTAGTTTTAGGAAATTTCATTTCAGATAGCAGTCAAGAACAATAGTCTTTCTTCAAAACAAATGTTCAAGTTATAAACATTATAACATTATAAACATCACAGCAATTTCCATTGTTGCAAATTAAGGAAATTCCTTCCCTAGCCGTTATATTAATGTCTTTATATTATGAAAGTGTATTACAGAGCAATGTAAGGTGATGAGCCAGTAGAATTTATTGAAGACTTACATATTAGAAAACTTAGATATTGTCCATCCTTAAGGAAAAAATACTAACAGCCTAGCCCATGAAATAAGGACCTTTCTTCTTGGAAGCTTAGAGCTCCCTTTGAAGCATAATGACACCCTTGGACAACCAAGATAACACCAGCATCCTAGTCCCTCTTAATGCATCTTTCTTTGCTGGAGGGCTCAATATTTTTTGGTATTATAGATAAGTAGCTATAGAAAGTCCATCTCCTTGGACATCTGGATCACTAGACAAATGATCCTTAAAAAAAATGTAGTGACTTTCAGACTTTTGCTATAAGTTGTAATGGGTAATGTGATCAATCAAATCATGCTGTCTGTAAACCTTCAAAGGTTACTCAAACCTTATGKAAAATCACATTCAGGATGCCTCAGTACTGCTGGTAAACTTCATGTGCATGAATAAATATTTACTCCTGTACATCAGTACTTTGCACCTTAGCTCTTCTCCTTGGTTAGTACTGGCCATTTGTGAAGTTTTGTGACAAAGTACAAATCTCTGTGAGCTGGTTGCATATTACAGCAGAGACAAAACAATCTTGTCCTAAGAAAAGGAGGAAATAAYATAAAGGAGRTACTTAAAAGTTGTRTAGATGTGGCACCCATTGACATTATTTAGTAACAGACTTGGCAGTGCTGAATTAATGGCTGGACTCAAAGATCTTAAACCTAATWTTCTAACCCTAACRTTCAGGACAATAGTATTAGGCATCATTATTCAATATGAAGATGGATATGATAGAAAGCATTTGGAGAGCCTTCTAGATCAAAAATGTTTTGTGATATTCAGAGGAATTATTATTAATATCCTCCCAAATTTGATTGTTTCTAGTGTATTTTCAGAACTGGCTAGCTTTTTGGTTTTCCATTTGGATTAATTTTTTACATCCCTTATGCWGTATAATATTTGCATTTTCAGGAAAAGCTTAATAGCTTAAAGTATTTACATTTATTAGAAATGTATTTAAAAAAATATTGAAGTCATGATCTCTGGATTGATTTTCTGTTTTGATTTATTAATTTTGTTTGGTTTGGGGCTTTGTTTTTGCTTTTGCTTTTTAGTCTAGCTGTCTCACTCAGGTATTTAAGTGTTTAAAATGACACAAGGTTTCTATATCACACCATTTTATTAGAATTACTTTGAGCTACAGAAATAGTGTCCATTCTAAAATCACTGCTATAACTGAAGATCATACATGATCTACTCTGGCTAAAGGTAGCTATCCATCAGGATAAAAATATAGATAGAAGATTCAGGTCATAACAACCAAAATCACAAGGACAGATCTTCAGAAATATCAGGCCATGTCAGCTGTATTGACTTAMGTTCTTACCTGGTTTTCAGCTTTTAGCTTAGTGTTGTTACATGGTGATTATTTCTCTGTTTATTTTCTCTATTTCTATTTATCTTGCTTTATCACATTTATGTGTAGTCTGATCACAAGGTATTTCTAATCAAAGAAACCTTGTAAAATCAAAAGCTTGTTACCAACTCCTTTCTCATCTGTGTCAAAGACAAAACTTAATTCAGTGAAAATATTTAAATTAGCCTAAAAGTACTGAACAGTATAGCTCACTAGTCCCTCATGGTCAATGCCTGTCATGCCTTTAAAACAGAGCTTTTCTGGCAAGCTCAGTTCAAAAGGATCAAGCAAACAAAGTAACTTACATATTCATATCCTATTTCCTTCTGTTTCAGTAAAATATAACATTTGAAAGATAGAAAATTTGGGAGGTAAGTGTGTATCCACATCTGTGTAATTATATGGTAAAGCATTGAAGTATAAATAGAGAGTGTATCACTTATGCATTAAGATATTTTAAAAAATCATTAATATTACACAGACAAATTTGATGCAGAGATTTTAATCTGTCACTTGAATTAATTATATGACTACACATAAATTCATATTTGGACTGAAAAGTAACATATCAGGAATTTCAAACTCTAAATTCATACTTAATTTATATGAAAAGATACCACATTCTGGAGAAAAGCAGCTCACCTCTAAACTGTAATTTTTATTTAAAATGGAAAGTGGTTGTATTAATTGCTACTAAGTTCCCTTTTTAATACAAAGGAGAGTTTGAACATGGGGAAAGTAGCTATTGGTCTAAAGAGTTTTTTCTATTGAAATTACTATCCTCTGTACAATGCATTTATTATCAACATTAGCTTTTGAATCACTTTTCTGCACATCCAATTAAAAAGATTTGTAGTGTACTTTGCATTCGCAACTCGGCTGATGAATGTTAGTTTTCATTTATTTTGTTTTCTCACTCATCCTTGAAATTTTTACTTTAGTTTAAACAAAGGGTTCAGGGATTACTCAAAGCTGCTGCTGGATTAGACTTGGCTTCACACTCCAGCAATTTATTTTTTTTTTCTTCCTAAGAGAAAATTAAAAATTACATTCTAAGATCTGGCATTTTGGGGGAGATAATTCTTCATCTATAAGCCAAATTAATTAGCTATTTATTCATGAAACCAAGGAGTTTTAGAACTTTAGTTTTACATGACAATATAAACCAAATCATGAATAAAGATAAAAAAATTAAAGCATTTAAATRGTATCATTATTTGATGACTGATATTAGAATTAGAGATAAGCTTAATTATTTTGACGAAATGGACCTCAAACCTTTACTTCTGATATCAATAAATACACTATGGGAATGCTGAAACAGAGAGATTTGCAGGCAGGAAAGACCTGATGATGAATTTTAACCTATTACCCTTGCTAGACTTCATGACTTCCTTAAATACTGTAACCATAAGTATAATTTTTATTTTTTATAAAATATGGGTATTTTATTTGCAGAAAGGTTGTGTTGTCTAAGTCAGACCTTTTCTTATATTAGTGATTATAATAAAAATACTGCACAATCCTATATTATTTAGAAATAAAAAAGAAAACATTTTCAAAGGTAGTCAGCCTTTCATATATATAATTTTGAACCTAACAATTCAAGCTTTTGGACAAGTATATAAATGATTCAMAATTTTGTTGAGAAATTTAATTTCTTTCTTTCTTTCYGCTGCATTATCATCTTCCTKGCATCTAGGATCAGTTTGTCATARAAAGTATAAAGGTACGGGATAATTTCTGCTAAATAAAAATCCCCAAACCTAGCAAACCCTGTAGTTTCTGTTGCTTCCTCTGACTTATCATCCTACCTGCATGGTAATATTCTATCCAGGACTCCTGATTGTTGGAAATATTATTGCCCACYTGCACTATCTACTAAACTTGTAAAAGTGCATTTGACAAATTTTATGCCTCCGGAAAACATTTGCTATTTCATCAGGTATTCTTATATTATTGATAATGTGGGCCATTTTGGTTTACTTCTATTTTTCCAAGTAGGCTTTGCTTTTTGGGGGTGATAACAGCAAAGASAGGGACTTAATTTAACTGTTTTCTTGGATTCCTAAATTACCTTTTACCCTTTGTTTGGGAGAACATTATAAATTTATTTTGTGTTTGAATCTCTTTTTAGCTCAGATCTTTTCAAACTTAGGTATTGGTACTTATCTGAGGGGTGTGTTTAACTCTGCCCCAGTAGCATTGACTTTGCTTTTATTACTTTTGAAACAAGTACAAGATATGTTTTTTGGAGATGAGATTCATTTCCAAGGTTGAAATCAGCTGTCATGTCTTACATGAAGTTGAATTCATTAAAATTATTCTCTAGAGTTAAKTATTGCATCCATCCTGTGCTCTCATTAGAACTTTTTCTATGAGCGTGTGAGTAGGAGGAAAAATAACAGAAGGAGATGGAGCACTGGATAGATTTTACTCATATGTAAGTCATGCACCAAGAACATGAAAAAAGTTTCTTTTGTTAAATGAACTACGTTAGAATTCAGAAGAAAAATCCAGAAGTTTATTGCAGTCATRATGTATTACAGCTGTTTGGCAAAAGGGTTTTTTTAAAGACAGGCATTTTTAGAGAATCGACATTTGTGTTTTCWGAAGAGAAAGCTGCATTTGTCTTCCCAAGTAATTTGGTTAATGTTTTCAGGGGATTTTAATATCAAGTAGCTCAAAAAGAGAATAAAAATAAATAAATGTATATTTGATAAAATAATACCACTAGTCCATGAAAAAGCTCAAAATTCATTGACATTGGAAGAAATAAAAATTCTGGGGTTTTTGTTTGGTTTCGTGTATTTGTTTTTAAGTATTTTTTTGTTGAATGTGTGTGTGATGCACACTTTTTCTCTTTTATTAAACTGTAAAATGATATAAAATGCCCCACTATTCAAAGGAAAGTCTGATGGAATCATTTTAGTGATTTTTTAGCTGGGAAATATGTTAAAGATAAATATGAAATACGTGGAGAAAACCCAGAAAGAGTAAAAAAAATGCCAAGGTGATTAAATACTGTCCTGACAGAAGGATATGGTTATGTAGCTATTTTTTTCATCAAGCAAATTTTGTAAATGTAAAAATGTTTATTAATTTGRTTTCTTTGTTGTTCATAAATTAAAARATTTGAATTTTATTCTAATATGGAAGAGMAAGCWYTCTGAACAGAACACAAATTAAAATCCCAGGTTTTGATGRCTCATAGAATCATTAAGGTTGGAAAAGGCCWTCAAGGTCTTTGAGTCCAAGCTTGGATTGAATACCACCACATCTACTAAATCATGGCACTAAATGTGACCGCTACTCATTTTTTAACACTTCTGGGTATAGTGACTTCACCACTTCCCTAATGAGCCTGTTCACTGCTCTTTAAGTGAAGAAAATTTCCCTAATAGCCAGCCTGAACCTCTTTTGTTTTCCCATGTAGTTATTCCTGGTTGACTGGGGAGACTGACTCCCAGCTCTCCACATCCTTTATTCTGGGAGTTGTAGAGACCAATAACGTCTCCCCCGAGCCTTCTTCTCTCTCTTTGCTAAAACCCTCCAGCTGTCTTAGACACTCCTCATAGGGATTATGTTCCAGATCCTTCACTAGAAGGACTAGATTCATTGCCCTTCTCTGGAAATGCTCCAGTACTCTGAATGTCTTTCTYGTACTGACAAGATCAAAACTAGAAGTGCAGCCTCTCCAGTGATGAATACAGGGGACTACCCCTTCACTGCTCCTGCTGGTCACACTGTTTCTGATACAAGCCAGGATACAAATGGCCATCTGGAAGCACTGCTGGCTCACACTCAGCTGGCTGCTGACCAGCAACCCCAGGTCCTTTTCTGCTGGGCAGCTTTCCAGCAAAACTTCCGCAAGCCTGCAGCGCTGGATGGGGTTGTTGTGACTGAAGTACAAGACCCTGCATTTTGCTTCATTGAAACTTCTACAATAAACCATAAACACAGCCTGCACAGAACTCTCTATAGATCCTTCYTATACTCCAGCAGATCAACATTGTCCCCCAGCTTGGTGTCATCTGCGACCTTGCTGAGGGTGCACTTGAYCYYCTCACCCAAATAATCAAGAAAGAACTGGTCCCAGCACCGAGCCCTGGGGAACACTAGTTTGACAAGCCACCAACTAGATGTAACTTCACTCTCTGAGCCCAGCCAGATATTTTCAAGTGAAGAATACGGCCATCTAAGCCACGGGTTGCCAGCCTTTCCAAAAGAATGCTGTGGAAAGTTGTGTCAAGAGYTTTACTAAAGTCCAGGTAAACAAGATCCACAGCCTTTTCCTCATCCACTAGTCAGTCAGGTGCACATCATAAAAGGAGATCAGGTTAGTCAGGCAGGACCTGCCTTTCCTACATCCATACTGACAGGGCCTGGCCACCTGGTTGCYCCATATATGTTATGCCCCATATATGTCCCACATGTTCTGCATGATGGCACCAAAGATGACCTGTCCCATAACCTTCCTTGTCTCTGAGGCCAGAATGACAGGCTAGTAGTTCACCACACCCTCTTTTTGGTTCTTCTTAAAGAGTGTCTAGACWTCCTGGACTTCTTTGCCCTTCAGGACTGCCTCCCAAGACATTTTTCCATCAGTCTCCTAAATAAGTCAAAGTCTTCCCTCTGRAAGAGGTATTTCTGCTGATCCCCTCATTACTTTTCCGGGATTGAAAACTGTCATTWCATGASTRCTGTGCRAAATRCAAYCTCTGACYACTACATCACCCACTAGTGCTTCTCTGTTTGCAAACAACAGGTCCASTGGGGCACCTTCTCTAGTTGGCTCTCTCTGCAGACAAGGGGATAACTATTAGCAGAACAGACTCATCTTGGGGTAAATTATCTTAAATTAYTGCCAATTAAAATAAATAAATAAWTACTCATTTCCCTGGTGGGAAACAGAGASAAAAATCTTTGTCTCCCYTTTTCTCAAGCTGATCATTAATCCTGCACTTCAAAATATCATTGTTTTCACCAAGTGGTTCAGGGGGATACAGAAGATGAGATTTAAAATCAGTACACTGCAGTTCCTTTCTGCCTCTCCTTTCTGCTCACAYTTCCTCTGCTCCAGTGTGGCCCCTCTATATTCTGCAGTTCACTCGGAAATACCCAACTGCAGCTTGGGTGCAGACAGTACAAGTCTTGCAAGGGTTGCAAATATGGAGATCTTCTCCAGCAYGGTGTTCTTTCCCTTCTTGCTTTGACTTTGGTATTCCCTCTGGTCTCTCTCACTCTTTTTGTTCTTTCTATATCTGGCAGTTTTTAACCTTTTTACACATATTTTTGGAAGAGCACCAGATGTGATTGATGGGCTCAGTTGTGTCCTCAGTGGGTTTWCTGGGGCCAGCTGGAACCAGCTGCAGCTTGAATGAGACAGACAATGATGTCTTTCCACAGAGGACTCTTTGCAGCACCCACAATGACAGCATCTTGCCAATATGCTGCCAAGATAAGAAAAATTATCTTGTCTTCTACAGAGAAAATGACTGTAAAGMTGTTTCTTTCTCATGCTGAAGTTGGTTATCTAGGAATTGTAAACTGTTCTTGAACTTCCAGTGATTCGATGAATATGCATTATAAGTACTTCTTAATGTTAATAATGATAAAATAAAACTCTTTGACAGTGATCATATAGAGGATTTCCCCTGAACTGGTTTTTTTTAGAAGGAGGCTTGACAGAGGTACTCTTCAGGTACCTTTCCACTCTCCATTTTTAGTCAGAACCAGGAGTTTTAATGTCTTATGTATTATTCATAATGAGTTGGCTTCTATATTGACCTTAAGGAAACTTGTCAAATTTAGTCACAATCATGATTCCAATAATGTGGAATACAGACAAATACACAAGTGCATATATTCATGTTTAGTAGTATCATTATGCGTTTATTATTTTACTGTTATGTGCACCAAACATTTTACCACTGTGAACATGGCTTTCATGTAATGACTTTACTGCATTCTGAGCATCTGCTGAGAGTACAGGCATAAGCAATTACATCAGTTACCTTAGTAAATAATTCAAATGATATAATTGTGTAAGAACACTGAGATCAGTGATTTTTTTCATCTCATATAACCTGCTGAAAGAAAGATTTTATTGTATTTCAAGGCTGCTGGAAGTCAGTAAATCATGATTCCCACAGACTGGTGTGGCTGCTTACTCTTCCTCTTCCAAGAGTTATAAAATATGAGCAACTTAATGCCCCTGAGAAATAGTATTTTACTTTTTTCCGTTTTTTTTCTTTTCTTTTCTTTTTTTTTTTTTAATTAAGCTTATTTCAGATTTTCCCAAGCTGGTACAAAGATGACTTATGGAGTACTTCTTAATATTTGCATTGTGTGCTAATGGTGTACACATAATAAATTATGTTAAAAGAGGGTAAAATAATTCAGTGCACTCATAATGTCACTTTTACACAGAAGCAGTTGGYGTTGCAAAAATGTCATGTGATCATAACAACAGGCAATAAGAGAAGCATGAAAGTTCATTTTGATAATAGATTAGCTACGTGAAAATATTGGAATATCATGACTGAATATTGAAAGGTTAGTTCAGACTTTGTTCATAAATCAGCTTTTCTTGATTCTATACAGTATGAAGTTCATATGCAACGGTGGTACAATTATTTTTACCAGATAGAGGCATTCAAGAAAATTGTASTATATTTAAATGTGTGCAAATATAATTTGTTTCATCTCAGCTGTTGTGAGACTTWTGTGACCCTTTGAATTGTGAGCAGATGATGTGTCTGTCACAAGACATTTTTACTTTTCACATTTCATGGSTGAAATAGTTGTGTTAAAATATCCTGTTACAYGTGAAGTWTCAGTTTTCCCAATATCMGTTCTCATAARTCCACAACAWACTGCTCAAGCAGGGTTGGTGACTTTTCCTAGAGAGAGAATAAAATCAGAAAACAGTCACAGAGAACAGCATGGCACAGCTGCTTTTATAGAAAATAGCAACTATAAAAATTGTGATTGGMTGAGAGAGGAACTTTAGCATTCAAAAGCTAGAAAAGCTAATGTGGATTTTGAACACACAGTAATTGATTACAGTGAATAATTAGGCATTACACTTATAATGGGTTCCTGGGGTGAAGAGATCAAGAGCCATTTTAAATACTGGTATATAAAAAAATTTAATTAATTCTTGTATGGTGATAAAATATTTTTGTTTTCCCCACTTCACTTGTATCAATTTTACTGTAGTTTCATCATGTTACATTATATGCAGCAAGTAGAGTAAAAGAGTTGCAAAGAGCAGTTTTAAATTAAATTCACGGATAATTTAGAAGAAACATTATATTCTCCTCCTGTCCTTAATGGCACTCCCAACAGCACTGATGAAACACAGTCATTGATGGTAAAGCAAAGTCATTAGGAAGCAAATCCCTGGTTGAGAATTTTAACTCCATGAATGAGTTGCATAGGTACTTAACCTGGGAACTCCCAGGATATTTTAAAGCATATTTCCAATTAAATTTGTTTTGAGGAACAGTAAATAGAATGGTACTAAATTTCCTCTTTGGGGCTGATGGGCTTATTTTTTTTCCTTTGACCTGCTMATGTACTCCTGATTTGCTATGAAGATGTTATTGGTAGATGTGTAGAATGTGGGCTGGAGTTCTACAAGTGCAACATTACAGCCGCCACACTTTTGAGAAGGGCCCCCTGCTCTAGTTGGCATGGCTTTGTGCAAAAGATTGGATGAGATAATCCCCAGATGTTCCTTCAACCTCAGCTATTCTATGATTTTATAGGATAGGATAGGATAGGATAGGATAGGATAGGATAGGATAGGATAGGATAGGATAGGATAGGATAGAATAGAATAGAATAGAATAGAATAGAATAGAATAGAATAGAATAGAATAGAATAGAATAGAATAGAATAGAATAGAATAGAATAGACAGTATCTTAAGCATCGTGACGGCACTTTGACTTCCTCATGTGGTAGGGTAAGCAGTGTAATTAATGCCAAAGCTATACAGTGATCATACTGGACATTCTGGGTTCAACTTGAAAACACCATAAATACATTGACATTTATATTTACTACATAAATTTTATATATATATATATATATATATATATATATACATATAAATCTACAAATGGTTCAGTGTTACACATTTACGGTGGCACACAAAACTAAACATGGAGAAAAATTAATTCTGTGGTACTGTTAGCAGAGACTTATATATATTAATATTACTGTATCTTGWCTGAGCTTTCTTTTCTTATTCTAAAGAATCTAGACTCCTTCCAGGAATGTATCTGATCGGTGTTCAGCTCATGATTCTTCAGAAACTGAAATTCCTTTTTTTTAATTGTCTTCCTGTTCAGCTAAATTAGCATCAAATATCTGTTATGATCTATGTTTTTTGGGGGTTTTTTTTGTAGGACTACAGTGCCTTTGGATATGWTTTTTGCTTGTCAAAAACTACAGAAGCCCAGATTAATTCAACAATTTTGGAATACCATCATATTTTTATTCATTATTTTCAAGGATGAATAATTTATAAAATAATTAAATAGAATATTTTATAGAATAATTTGAAGAATAAAATTAAGTTTCTGATGTAATTGTATTTTTAAAATATCTTAATAGATACTTTGTTTTGGAGTTATTTCCTATTATTCTAAAAGATGCTGATTTTTGAAAATCTTATTTCCTCACCCTCCTGATATATACCAGACCAAATAGAAAATTGTAATTGCCATGTGATTACCTCAGAAAACCAAAACAAAAATCCTAAAAAAAAGCTTTTACAGGTCAGAAGCTCTTCTGTCAGAGTATGCCAAAGTATGAAGATTAAATACCTTGTAGGAAGGCATAATTTCTGTTTATTTTTTAGATGGAAATTCACAAAAAAATTAATAGCAGTTAYTTTAATGTAATATTACTCTAAAATATTCTATTTTGGCATTTAAAATTATATTTTAAATTATTATTTTATTTGTGGAAAATCACAAATTAAAAAAAACACAAGTAGATTTTTATGAAATTCATATTCAAATATAACCAACTGTATCAATAATATGCAACCTTTTAAAATCTAGTTCCGTATGAAGTATGTTAGGCCTTTACCTTCTATAGACCAAAAGGGCTAAAAAAGCTATCATAGGATYGATTACATTATTATTTAGAATTCTGACAGAACAACTCTGCTCATTTCAGGCTATTAATTACAAAAAAGCTAACACATTTCTATGAAGAAAGGATGAAGAGGGTGGCTGCCAGAGACTGTAACTGGCTTTCTTAAGAGACTGATGTATTTCAAAATATAGTAGAGTCTATAATAGACATGTTTTGTCCCCCCAGACAGTCACTTRACCTTTAATTTTCTCTGACATGATGACAATGGAGGTTTAATGGCTTAGAAGCCTATCCACCTTTGTGAATCCCATTTCCATGAAGTATGTCTTGAGGTATAGCAGTTCCAAATCTTAATGATGTTTCCTGAATTTCCTTTCCCTTCAAATAATGGAATGACTGGGATGGAATTTTAAAGGAATAATTGTAGAAATTTAACTATTTCTGTCTGTCTTCTCTTAAGATAWTAATATTTTTCCATACATACTTATTTCAACTTTACCTAAATATGTCTATCATTGTCACTTTAAAAAATATTTTGCAGAAGTTTCAGGTGGCAATTTTTCCACCCATTACTAAAATGTTGTAATGGGTGGAAAAATTGCCACCTGTTTACCTTTTTAGTATGTATTACTCCTATTTTTACCAAATACGGCACAAATTAGTATAAGTTAAAAGAAAGAGGTGATATTAAGATTTCCATCTATTACTGCCAAGGTTCAGGCCATACGCTTCAAATTTCATCAGTGGACCCACAGAWATATATTTATATAGACCCTTTTGCTTCCCTAGATGAGGATCAAGTCTAAAACTTATCAAAAAAAAATTATTTGGTAGTTGCTAGAGATTACATAGGTTGTTTATTTAARTTCCATAATCTTTTTATATATATTACAGAACTTTAAAAAAACTGAGAGTAAAAAATAAAAAATTAATCCTGTAATTTATTTTTGAACTTCCATGGGATTCAATKATATAAAAATTCAATATATCCTTAGAATAAAAAAAAAATTGGCTCCCTCATAAGAAAAATAAACTTCTTGAGCCTTTCTCAATCTATATTTATGCCATATTTATAAAATCAGAGATAATGAAAAGAAGTCTGTGTTACTCTTTTTATTTATCTAATTAACCCCTTACYAATATGGCATTTCAACCCTTATAATTATTGTAAAAAATATATAGTTCTTACAAAATTGCAATCTTTTTACAGGCATCCTTCACGTAGAGGTGTATTCATATGGTCATATTAATATTTCTTAGAAGTKAGTGGATATTTAACAGTGTGTAAAATAACTTTGTACCATTTGTGATGAGCATATAACATGATTTTCTGTACTCTATATTATCCCATAGAACAAATAACATACTTTTGTGCTTCAATGCCAATAAATACTGTATCTTTCAGAGTATAAAAGGTGCAATCTGTCAAATTTCAATAGTTAAGAGGACATAACATGCATTTGATATTCAACTATAATTAATTAAGGTATTTTGACTTGACCTGAATGATAATTATTATTATTTTCTATCATGAGTTTTCAAATGAAATGAAGAAGGATACTAGGGCAACTAAAGGACAAAATTGTTTTCCTTCAATATTTAAAGYATTTTTAACTTAATATTCAATAATATATGCCACTGTATTCTGTTTCTTTAAGCTACAAGCAAGGCATCCTCATCAATAAAACATATAAGTATTTAAGAAACACTGAAAATGTTACTTTATGTTGTGTACTTTTAAGTACACAATCAGGTAATTGTAATAAGGTTTTATTTTGTAGAAATTCTGTACAAACCTTTCAGTCTATTTACAATTATGGCATAAGAGGTGGAGTTTTCCACAAAGTGTCTAAAACTCTTATGAATAGTAAATTCTAACTGCTTAGGCAAAAATATTCTTCTGTCCAAATAGTACATACTGCATGAATTAAACTTCTCTTTTTTTTCTTTTCAGATATTTAACAAAATTGTGCAAACCTAAATTCTTGATAATGGTCTTTCCAACACTCAATCAATAATTAAAATAAAATAGTAATGCTGTATTTTTCTGACTGCATTTTTACTTTGACAGATTCAAAATAAAAGATGCAAATACTATTCCTAGTAATTTATATTTACCATAAAAGTTTAATTTCTTGAGATAATAGATGTAGAAACGGAATCATAAAATAATGAATTTAGTCATGAACACTCATTAATTATTTGTGTTATATCAGTAACTTATTACAAATTTATTTATGCTAATGTTATTAAGAGTCAGCTTCTGTTCAGGATGTGCAAGTAGAAAGGCAGGAGAAGCATAAGAGACAACATGACCTATTATAAAACATTAAGTATCTCTGTATAAGCATTGTGTAGGATAATTTCAGCAATGATCATATTCCTCTAGGGCAAATTTCAAGCTCTGTTTTAGCTATTTTTCTTGTTTCGGGTATTTTAAAACTGAAACCTTAACCACATTTAAGT
This sequence comes from Alauda arvensis, assembly GCA_902810485.1. Classification (NCBI taxonomy): domain Eukaryota; kingdom Metazoa; phylum Chordata; class Aves; order Passeriformes; family Alaudidae; genus Alauda; species Alauda arvensis. The sequence goes on along the minus strand of CADDXX010000066.1, from coordinate 640,392 downwards.
AAAATCTGCAATTTCATTTTCTCCTGTGTTGAAAAGAAAATGCTGCCTGACCTCAGTATTTTGATGTAAACCATCAGTTGCTTGAATTTAATAATTGCAGGGTGCTGTTAATATATACAGGTGAAGTCATATCATTCCTTCTGTGAGAACAGAGAATACTTTTATGAACATATTATACTGCCATGAATTTTTGGGAAGGAAAGTATGATCCATTTTGCCCAGCTTCATGCGCAAGTGACACAGCAAATCTCTCACCCACACCAGAATAAGAAAATTAGAAAACCTTTATTTTGATTGATGTTTCCATTTAAAGTAATTTTCAGCAAACTGTTCATAGATGCACCTTACCCTTTTTGTTTCTTCTTTTCTTAAATATTTTTTATTGAGAAAATGTTATAACACAGCCTTGATAAAGCAATCTATTCAAAAGCAAAGCTTATCAATTACAAGATAGAGTATTATCAGCTCAAATGGCACATGAACTTGTAGGTCTGTAAGTAGACTCTGTGTAAAGTATAGCAGAAGGAAGAGTATTCTAATTTGTCTCAGTCAATTCTTAAATCAGATATGAGAAGATCCATTATATGTTGTGCATTAAAGATTTCAAAATGAATACACCTTTCTGAAACCACTGCAGTTATATGGCCAGAAGTGATACTATTTTAGGGCTTCATCCTGCTATCATTTGCATAGATACTTTTTTTGCAGTGGAATTTCCTGAGACCTGGATTGAGTTCAGATTTCAGCAATGTTTCTTTGCAATTTCATGTGCTTTTAATAATGAATACTAAATGTATGCCACAGTTGTATGCATAATGTTGCTAACAGGTAAAGACAGAAGTACAAAAAACAAGTTGTGAGTAGCACGTCCTTATCACTCGGAATGTTTTGACTCTGAATCAAATTATATTCTGAGCTTATATTTTTCCTTTACAGAAATTCCTGTGCTGGAAACCATGTGCTGGAAGTAATAAATGGTAAAAAGATATCTCCATAGCCATCTTCTGAAGCGTCAGAACCATGGCTTATTTCTTTTGTTTGGTTTTGGTTTTTGTGGGTATTTTTCYTGGGGAAGAAGTATAAAAAGAAAGTAGCTCCTGGATAGATATGAAAGAAAAAAAATTCTCCCTCAACTGAGGGGCAGGTGCTGTTTATGCTTGCCTGAGGACTTCTCAGTCAGTACTTCATGAATGACCCCTACTTGTCAGTGATGTTTCAGTGTTTTCTTGCATCCCAACCTAATGAACCAAAGGATGGAGCCTTTGTTTTCTTTCTGTTTGGTTCAAGGCAAAGATTTAAAAACTATTTTGAATTATCTTGTCCTCAGAGCTCCTGCTGCCAGACACATTGCTGTCAGCTCTGTCAAAAAAGTTTTCATAAGTATCAGTGTATATCGATGTCTGGATACCAAACTRAGAATGTCAGGGAATTACTAAGAGTTATTACCTCTCTTGAATATCTTTGATGATAACTAGCTTGGTCAGACTCATGACAAATGCTGGTGTAAAATGCCTGACCTGATGCAGTCTTAGTGAAACTTATTAGATAGTGTTTGTTCAGGGATATTTTTGTGTTTGGTTTGGTTTTGGGTGTTCTTTTGCTTGTTTCTGCTTTTGCTTTTGTTTTAAGTAGGTGCAATTTTTTAAAACATTTATTTTATTTGCATACAGAGTTCCCTAAAGATTCTCTGGATCCAAATATTCTCTTAAGTAATGGATACTTACAGCATCTCCAGTAGCCTGAAGGACATCAGGGAAATATTTCAGGTTTTATAAATACCATCCTCCAAGTACAGGATGACTAGTTTGCAGATTTATGTCCCAGTAAGACAAACACGTTGTAGTGGGCAACACAAATGGTGATATCATAACAAAATAACATAAGACACCATACATATCTGTCAGAGATATTGTTGCCTGCTGACTTCAATTGTTGCTTTGTCCAGCTCTTTTGTCACTCTGYTCAGCCCTTGAACTTTGCCATATTTCAGAGAAAATAAAATTCAATTGGTGTGATAATTATTTTGTGATTTTTAAGAAGACATTTCATCCTATACTCCTAATTATTAAATAGGACCAGAGGAGTTAATAATAATTTTTCAGTACTTCTCAGCAGCTCAGACAATTTTGTTTTAATTTAATTTTAAAAGATTATATTTTCATTTTAATATTCAGCTATCATATTTTCTTTAAAGAAATAGTAAAAGAAATTTCTAGAAGCATCYCTTTGTGTGATGAGAATTGATGAGTTGAATTGGTCTGATTTATGTATGCTTTAAAATGTTCTTTTAGAAACACTAAGTTTCTAAAAGTAAGAATAGTAGTAAGAATTTCCTCTGCTCTTAGATGAATTATAACAGGGGTTTTCCTAATCTTTTGTTATTTTAATTGTTGTCAGCTCTTTYCATTGAWATATTTTCTGAGAAACAGKATTAAAGAAATGCATCTAAAGTAGRAAGTTGTATACAATAAAAAAATCATGCATCTTTAAAGTAGATCATATGATATGTGCTAGAAATGGGTTTTAAGAAAAAATGTATGTCAGAGGATGAACCATGCAGGCTTTTGTTTTTTTTTTCTGGAGATTTTTATGAAGATTTTGAAGAGTGACCATATTGAACATTTCCTTACTTTCTAAATSTTGCTTTTCACCTTGAAGAAATTAAAGACATGCAAATTCATATTCCCTTATTGGAGCAGCATTATGGTTTGGGATTATGAAAGGATACATAGAATAAGTGTTAAGAATTCATTTGCAGTAACCAGGTTAGACCRGAGTGAAATACAAAACTACCTGTAGACTTGGTTTTAGCTTTGTATACACAGTGCAGAGAGCAGGGTTTGTGAAGCAACATGTATGGTACTTTGGGAAGGAATAAGAGGAAGATGAAGGGGTACTGGCTCCTGGAATAAAAGAAAACTAGGAGGGGGTTAWGGGTGGTGTGGGGTGCAGGATGTGCCTGTGTGTGCTGGCTGAATATCTGAGAATCACTAAAGTACAAGAGGGTCCTCTGAGGGCTGTGGAGCCGTTGATTCCCATGGGAGTTGTAGGACAATGTGAGCAATCTTGGCAATGCTCTTTTAAGCTGTGTTCAGAGTAAGGGAAAACGGCAGTAGCTGGGCAGCTCAGGAACAGGTCCTTGAKCTATAAATCTACACAGAGTTCAGATCAGCTTGCCTTTTGCATTGTATTGTCTTTTTTTAAGGTCATGAATATTTCTTACCATTTACTAATTTAAATAACAATCATAGTGTAGATTTAAATAACAGACTAAATAATTTCTTCAAAAGAGAAGCTATATGAACAAACCATCCAAAAGATCTCCAAAACATATAAAAGTCACAGGAGTTTCCCTGGGAACAAAGAGTCAAGATCTAATTTAAAGTTGTAACGAGACTTTCTAGTCTTAAATACATAGATTGAGACTGAGGACTGAGGTCCAAAGACTGAGTGACTGTGCTGATTGTGAAGGCAACTCACCTTAAGATTTATGTCTACTGGGCACTTATGGGAGAACAGCTACTAGTCACAGTACATATGTTACCAGTGTAGGAGGGATATTCTGGAGTTTTATCTCAGGATAAGAGAGACTTTCATAATTTGAAATGCTACGGGAGATGTAGGATGTATAGAGATCTTGAGTCTTATGCAGGGTGGAGATAATCAAGCAAGGAGTAAAGATTCAAGTACGTTGCTCGAGCTCTATTGAAAGAAGAGTTGATGTGAAAGGAAAGGTTACATCTTAATTCTAATGGAACCAGACTGTTATAACACAAAATTAAAAAGGTCATGGAAAAATGCTGCTTGAAAACAATTGTCAGGCACAGAAAAATATCTGGTTTGAGTTGACAGGGCCAAAGTACCTTTGGACTGGCATCTAATGTGTTTCTGCAAATGCCAGGAGGGAATAAAGAACCCCACCCAAACCACAGACAAACCAATAAATAATACAGACAAATCAGATGACTGGGGTGTGCAATATTAAGTCAGCRGGCTACAGTAACACTTACTAGTGCTAAACTGGATGAATTCTGGCATCYTAAAAATAAAATGGGACACTACAGCATCAATTACCCTAATAAAATAACCATGTCAGAAATCTGAGTGAAGGAGAGTAATTAGTACGATATGACTAATACCTGTGTGGGAACTGTGAAGCAGCACGTACTGGGAGCAACACTGCATTTGAAGGATTTCATAAAACACTAGCATAAAAAAGGGTTTGCATGAGAGAAAACCCTACTGTAATACTAGGCATATAATAGTAGACTAACACTGGTCATTGTTCAAGACAAAAATCCAGAAAYAATTGAAAATTTTGTATATTAATAATGACAGACATTTGTCCACAAAAAGATAGGATCAATGTCACATCAAAATGGGATGAAGAAATAAAATTTGGGATTTAATGGCTGACTACTATCAGATAAACCATCCTCATTTTTATTTGGATTAAATGCATGGAGGCCAATTTGAGAAAAATATGAGGGCAAACTGCTTAATACACTGCAATTTAATAATCAATAATTTAACACTACAGTGGAGACAGTAGATCAAGCAAATCCAGCACACAAACATTAACTTCTAAGAAAGATAACTATATTTGAGTTACCTGAAATCAAACTAAACAGACTATAAAAGCACCACCAAGAAGCAGYGTGAAAGGTGGATACTATTACAAATAATTGGTCTGTAGAAGCCCAAATAAACTCAATGTAATGTCGTCGGCCGGTCAGCCGTGGTCAGGGTGCTGCAACCTTCCTGGCAGAAGCGTCTTTACAAAGACACYGCTCTCCGTGCAGACACAGGCACACTGAGGCTGTAAGTGGTTGCTCTTTTGTGAATGCTGCCCAGGCAYCTGGCCTGCAGAGGCCACTTCTGGACAACACAGGAAAAAAGGTCCGAGATGGGGTTCTCTTCTTCTGCATGTCTCCCTTATTGCTCCAAGTACGGAGGGAAAAGAACTGTGAAAAACTCAGAAGTGCAGGGTTTATATYGACAGCTCAGGGGGTGGGGCTACACTGGGAAGGAAGGAATCAGGGAAGGAATTGAGGAAAGGGCCAGATGGGGAGAGGATCCAAAACCATCCAATCAGGGAAGGCCAGGAACAAGGGAAATAACCAATAGGATACAAAATATTAATAYGGCATGGCAAAGGCTCATGGGAGTGAAACAACTCTCACTCTGAGCCTGAGGGAAGTCTCTTAGGGAGATTTCCCGGGGGGATTTGAACAGCCTAAAGGCTGCTTTCTCTCCTAGGGAGAGTGGCTGTGTAATTCGCTGGCCCACTGGCTGCCACAAGAAAACAAACTGACAAACAAACTAACAACAAGCTTTGAAGTTAGAGAGAATCTACCAAGAGGTCATTTTGGGTTTTGAAAAATAGATAGCRTATTCTAATGAAAATTGAAAGTATTATAAAATATAAGGGATGAAATAGGAACTTAAATGATTTTTTTCTTTTTTCCTGTGCTGYATTTTTCACTAACTAAATTCAGGTCCATGATGTAGTCTTTATTTACAGACCAAAGTTAAAGAAATTGGTTTTTTTATAGCTACTCAATTGCACATCAAATTGTGCTCAACATTTCAAATTTGGCTAAAGGGCTTCATTGTRGAGTAAGCCTATAGCATAGTTGTGACTATGGTTAGGGTTTGATATACTAATGGATATCAGTGGGGAGGCATGCTTACTGACCACTTCTTGACTCTTCTGTCACTGAATCAACTTATGGATGCAAAACAGGGTGTTTCAACTGATGTGACATTGTTGTTGCATTGTCATGGTATTAAATGACACCTCCAGTTCTCTAACTTGCAGCAATTCCTCCCACCCCCAGGCAGGTGCCCTGAGAGACCACGAAATCTATGAGCTGTTTAATCTTCTCTCTTCTCATGACAGCTATACCTAAAGCTCACCAATACCCTTTCATCCTTGAAAGCTTATAACCTGATTTAGTTGAAGGTATCTGTGCTCATTTGCTGGACAGTTTGTTTAGATGACCTTTAAAAGCCCCTTCTAATGCATRCTTCCATGACTGCAGATACCAATTGAATTGTGAAGTGATTTAGCAAAAATCATGACCAGCTTAGATTGACTCGGTGATAAGGAAAGGTTGTAGGTATCATTTTCCTAGCAGGCATCTCAATTTACTGTCTTTTCCAAATAACATGAACAATTTGGGATAAAAAGAGCAAATGTTAAAGTAGAACCTCTCCAGACAWCTCTGAACTTTTACTTTATCCTTCTAAGCAAACTTAGTAGTAGGAGTTGAGGTGGGCTGAGTGTTATTTTCACCCTTTATTTCATGAACTCAGGCATTTTCAACATATGTGCTTGTTGATAACTTTGTGAACAGCTTAAGATAAACTGTATTATTTTTAATAATCTAGGAAGTGTTACCAGAAATTTGCACTGAATTCTGTCTGAACAATTCTATTTTCAGAGTACATTTTATTTTTCAAAGGCAGAGTTGAAAGTTAAAATATTRACTTAGAATATATTTCATCACATCAATCCATCACTGCCTTTTAAAACAAACTATATAACAACTTTCTCACATTAAAAGAAACTAGCCTCATTTTTTGGCTTGTTTTACRTTAAGATAAATAGAACCTTATATAGGAAAGAAATGCCGAGAATATATTTTCTTCAGGGCAAAATTTAGTGATTCATTATTTTTTCTAATAAGGTAGCAAAAATTTTAAAAAAAATTGAAATCAACTAGTGTTATATACACACCATCAGCAACTTTTGTGGTGCAGCTGACATGCTGGAGAATAAGAATGCCTTCCAGAGGGACCTTAACAGGCTTGAGAGGTGGTGCCATGCAAAYCTCATTGATTTTAAAAAGGCCAAGTGCAACATCCTGCACCTGGGTCAGGCCAATTCCAAGCAGAAGTATAGGCTGAGTGGAGAATTGATTGAGARTAAACCTGAGAAAAAGGTCTTAGTATTGGCACATCAAGAACTTGACATGACTTGGCAATGTGTGCTTGCWGCCCAGAAATCCAACAAGATCTTGAGCTGTGTTTAAAAACAGCATTTCCAGCAGGTTGAGGGAAGAGATTTTCCCTCTCTACTCTGTTCTGGTGAAACCCCACCTGGARAACTGCATCCAACTCTGGTGCTAACAACATAAGAATGATATGGGCTGGCTGAAGTGAGTCCAAAGGAGGGTCCACGAAGATGATTAGAGGGCTGGAGCACCTCTGCTATAAAGACAGGCTGAGAGAGCTGGTGTTCATCCTGAAGGAGAGAAGRTTGTGGGGAGATGGTTCAGCAGCCTTCCAGTACMTAGTGGGGGGTCTAMAAGARAGCTGTACAGGGACTTTTCACAAGGGCAAGAAATGATAAAACAAGGGACATTGCCTTGAAAYAGACAGAGCACAGGTTTGGATTAGAAGTTAGGAAGATATTGCATAGTATGAGGGTGGTGAACTCTGGAACAGGTTGCTCAGAGAAGTATGCATATCCCATCCTTGGAAGTGTTCAAAGCCAGGTTAAATTGGGCTATAACGAACTTCATCTAGTGGAAGGTTTCTGAGTTCATGGTAGGGGGTTTGGACAAAATTATCTTTAAGGTCCCTTCCAACATGAACCACTTATAAACTTTTATATACCTGAAGTACTCCAAAGAACTAAAACTCAGTTTGRAAATCTTTATGAAAACTATATTGTCCATATTTAAGTGGGCTGGTATACTTTTTTTTTTTTTTACTATTTTGATAGTAAAGAGATAAAATAACTGTACTATGCGATATCCTTGAAGTTAATGTAATTTCAATCTTTTCATGGGAAGTTCCTATGGAATATAGACTCATACCAAAGTCGTAGATTCTGAAACATATTTTAACAACTTTTCAAAAAGAATGTATTTCCCTATTGCATTATATAGATTTTAATGTAATTTTTTAAGAAAAAAAAAAAGAAAAGAAAAAGTTTTTCTAGAAGTCTTTAGTTTATACACATTACCTCAGAGTAAATAATCCTTTTCTTTAAAGATATATCATGTGGRAAGTTCCAGGTAATATAGAGCTAGGAAATGCCATTATATTCTGTATATTAAGTATGTACCAAAAATGGCACCAAAACACATATTTCCTCTTCTCAAGCCTAAACATTTTTAGTTTTTTAAGTCACTTTTAGAGGCAATTCCCCATCCCTCAGTGCCAGWCAAAGGGAGGAGGAAAAGAACTCATTAGTAAAGCTCAGTCTAGGAGAAAGCAAGGGGTGAAGTGAGCAGAATTTCTTTTAAGATTTTGTTATATTTTCCATTATAATTTTGTGATTTTATTGAATTGATAAAAAATTAATTCTCCCTCCTCAAATCTGKTTTTGTCTATGTTTTTAAATGCTGAAAGAGCTCTTTGTTCCTATCTTGACTCCCAACCTTTACATTATCATTTGGTTCACCTGTTTTGTGAGGAAATGGAGTGATAGAGTGGATTGCTGGACACACGGGGGATAGTCAACATCAACACACCACTTAATCAGATATTTGCACTACTTTACACAAAGTATTTTATTTACTTTAATTAAATAAATAGGAAGCTGTTCAAACCACCAGGTAAACCAGCACCATTTTAAGTTTATGRCAAAAAATGGAAATTTTTTAAAGCTGAGGAAAAAATGGACTTGTTTACTTAATTTCTCTAGGACAGAACTTTTGCTAAAAGAAAAAAATGAAACAACACAACACAACTTATAAAGCAGATCTGGTGTATAAATCGGTTTGGACTACGGTTTCCTTATTTTGGTATATTACTTTTAACATACAAAAAAAGAATTTAGGAAATTATTCTTAGCCCTTTYTTCAGGTTCTTTTGAACAGAAAGTTCCTAAGGACCTTGCACATTTTAATTGTATTACTCTCTCTTTTCCTTTGCCCTCTGTATTCCTTGTTTCCCTGTATTGCATTCATAAGTTTCAGACCACCTTTTATTGGAAATTCCTATTTTTTTTTGGAACTATCATGGCTGTTTATTAGCACCGCTAAAGTTYATGGGGAAAAAGTATTTAATCCCAGATGTCATATGGGCTATCATTACAGAGCCCTTCCTTCCTTCCTTGKTTTTCAAAAAACACAAAAATTCAAAGGGAAAATATTTCATCACAAAAAAAAACCAAACCCCAAAACATGCACCATATTAAAATTCTATAAGTATTTCATTGTGGTTTGCATGATTTGCATGGTTTGCATCGTGATTTGTCTATTTGCATGAATAAACTAGTTAAATAAATAGAATACTCTCCTTAATATTTACTGAATCTTAGGAATACAATCTATCGATTTCTGAGTCACTTGTTATGAAAATGGATAAACACTGAATTTTAAAGAAAAAAATGGCCTACTATCTATGCATTGTTGTATCTACTGGAAAATATATATGAGGTTCAAAAATTCAGTTTTCAATTTATTTTCATTTCTTTACAAATTTTTATAAGATTCAAGTTAAAAAATATACAGAATAYACTTCCTTCCAGATACTGAGGTAAATTATTAAAACTCGCTGCAKAACTTTTTGATAGTCTAATAATATTTGAGCAAAAGCAAAATTAAAGATTTTATCACACTGGATTATTTCCTATAAGCATTTTTTTTCCCAATCTCTTATGAGGAAGGACTTAATTTAGATGTAGGATACACTATTTCTGACAAGCTAGAAACCAGTGTGATTTTAACTATAATCTGGATGCAACYAATTTGGTGGTTCAGGACTAAACTTATTATCTAGGTCAGACACAGGTACACATAGATTTATTTGAGCTCTTAAAATATTGGATTCTTCATTTYACAATTTTGATCAGTTTACCTCATACTTCTCAGCTTATCTCTGTTCCAAACTCCATGATGCTGAGTCTGCTGTATCTTAAAGCTCATTTCCAGATCTAGATTTCATCCTAACAGAGAAATTTTGGTTTCTTGTGCTCACATTAAAAATCTCTAAATTAACTGATTGCAGAGGAAATGAAATATAGACTTTTCAATTCAGTGTTGCAATATTGAATTTCTTATTTGAATGACAAAATAAGTAAACTGGAAGAAAGATTCATGTACAAAGATTGTTCTCTAGCCCATGACAGTGGTCCAGATTGTCCAACTATCATACCAACTGAATAAAACAACTGTAAAAATGTTTTTCTCCAAATATAGAATGTTTCTTGTTCTCTCCTGTATTTCATATGTGTCAGAAAGACAGGAGTGGCAGAGCAGAAGACTGGTTAAAGATTTCTGCACATAGCTAATGAACATTTTGTAGAGTACCARTATTATTCTTTATCTACCAAATATATAAAAGGGGTTTCAGTGAGATGGCAAGAACAGGAGCCTTTCAACTAGAATAACAACTAAACATTTGTTTTGATTCAATTTTTGTCTCTAAAATGTTTCACATATTTTCTTCTATGTTACAATGTACTTCACGAAATGCTGATACTGTTTTGAAAGCCAACATTACAGACAGAGAAATAGGTAAACATACATCTGTTAGTAGAACATAAGTGATTAGTAAGGCCAGATAAAGTTTTGATAACAGGGTGTAGACTGTTTCTTAYTATTCTGAGAAATTTTCTGTTGCTGTTTGCGTCCTTGGATTTATCATCTACAAGGAGGTTTTTTTTCCTATAGCTGGCCAGTATTTCCAGCTYTAAACCATCTTATCTAACTACTGCATGTTTGGGAGTTGTGGCAACTAGCCATGCATTTTTGGGGAAGAACTCATTGCATTCATGTAAAGCTGTTAAAGAACAACAGTGCCATAGCCATGAATAATTAGACTAACTGCACATTCATGTAGTTGCACTGGATGCATAGCTATGTACACACCCCACTTGCACAACAGGCTATGTTTAGTAGCTTGGAAGAGAGCACAAGAAATTCTGGGTGAAATACAGAACACTGATTTCTARTTAAACTAGAAACTTGCTAAAAATATCTGTTTTACAAGCTGACCAACCTATACTGTATTACAAAGGCAAAGGCTTCTTCYGTGCTTAGAGACGACATTATTGCCATAATTCTTCTGTGAGCTGTATGAGAAGTGGTTCTCTAACAACACTGGACTGAAGAATGAAGATAACAGGTATGTGAGTAGATTCAGCTTGATCTTTGACTGTTGCCCCTACTTTTTAAAGCCCTTTGAAATGACTGGTATGAGGTTGTATGGAAARGTCAGGTTGACAGTCATAAAATAAAGATAATTTGTAGGTCTGGTACATGACAGCCATGGTTCGCATGGCTAAACACATATGCTGTGTGCAATGTGGACATGAATTCAGCTGAAAAATACAAGAAACTTCAAAATGTAGACTGTTATGTTGTTCTTATTTTCTTGACTCATACATCCTAAAAAAATTTCCTGTCTGAGCAATATCTTTCATGCTTTCTGTTTGTATTCATGAACACTATTGTTGACCTCRCATGCAGCAACATGAGACCAGTACCAGTAAATAAAGTAAAACTGAGTTTTAAACATATTTTAGAGAGATATTGATTGGGATATTGATTTTTTTTTCATTATTTTTAAAAAGTCTAMTCTAAAAAGAATCTAAAAAAATGCAAGGGAGAGAAGGAGTAAAGAGACTTTTTATACAATACGTATTTTTTTTAAATGTAGTTTGCTGAATGTTCAGCAAAAATGAGGTGGCATGTACTGTGCATTACTGTATTCTTTTTACTGTTTTTCAATTGAAAGGAGTACTTTTTTGTTTCCTTCAAGCAGATTTGAAAGAAAAAATCCAGAAGTGTTCCAAATAGGAAACAAATACATAGTACCTTGGGGCTTAAASGACATTTTATTTTCATGAGTTGAGACTTCCTCATTATTTTCAGAATGAAACAGAGTCACAGGTCGGAGAATAGGTCACTCTAATGAGAAAAATAAGATGTGCAGATCTCCTCAAGAGATATTGTGTTTTATTTGTGGAATAATGGTATAGTTTTATCCTTTTTCTACCAAGAACTTTTCCGTTTTGGAGTTGTGTTTATAATGTAAAAGTTGTTTTCTTTTCTTTTCTTTTGTTTCTTTTTTTCCTCTAGAATATTCTCTTTTCTTATGCTGCCGTGTAATTTTAAAGATAGCTATACTCTTAATGAGAAAATTTATGCTCAGTGCACATTTTAAATTTCAGAGAATGTATTGATAGAAAAAAAAAGATGACAGCAAAGATGAAGGTTCTATTTCTCTGGGTTTGAAATACAGTAATTATTGTTACTATTACTATTGAAAGCATTAGTGGGACATTTGTAGTATGCAGACAATCATAAATCTTGTCCTCAGGTACATAGGTTATCTGAAAATAATCTGTACACATAGTCATGCATTTACCCTGAGAAAAYACTAATGAGTAATTTCAATGGATTGTAAATCCTTTCGTATTTTGGGATACTGAATTTTAGTGTAGGCACAGAGAAAACAATTTAGACACATCCCACTACTGAAGACTATGTGAAATATTTCTAAAGGCATTTTAGACAAAYTAACATATATTGCAGATATTCAAGCAATAATACAAAATATGCCACTCAGGCCTTTTCTGTGCAAAAGCCTGCCTACCTGTGATTCCCAMTAGCTTACTTTCTTTGGCTTAAAGAGTCTCTTTTACCCATGTCTTCAGCTCTCACTTCTTACTTTCCTTTTACCTCTGCTTCAATTTTCAATACATGTATACCTGAGCATTTGATAAGGGACACATTTACCTGAGAATTTATTTTCTTGATTGGTACTTTGAAGAAGTTATAGATTTTCCAAACAATGGTTATCCATGTGTGAAATATGTCTTTCATACAAGCATGTATTAAGACTGATTAGGACAATGCAAACCATATGAAATGAAGCTCATATTAGTCATCTTCATTACACTGAAATGCTGGTTGAAACTGATATTTCATAGGCAGGCCTATGTTTATATATGCATCTTTTTTATACTCATATATATTTATATACTATATATATATATAAATGAATTACAGAAATAAATAAACCTACTTTTCACACATTTATGTGTGCAATTCATTAATTAATAGTTATTTAGTACTTTTCTGGTCACTAAAGAACATTTAACAAGAATGTTTCCTGCCAAGGGAAGTTGGAGGATCTGAGGATGTATGRTAATCACTATAACATCCTACAGTTTCCCATAATACTTCTAGTTTTCTAAGTTACTTAAAACTCTAAAATATGAAAAAAAATCCTATTTGTTAATATTAAAACAGTAAGAACTGTGAATACCTGTAACTCTGCAAAGGCAAACAGTACCCTAAGGAGTTGGTGCAAAACAATCCACAAGTATTTTGTGTTTTCCAAAGAACTGGGTAKCTCTACAGGTTCTCATTCCTCAATCCTTGTCTTGCATCTGCTGGAGCATTTTTGTATAATATTACTAAYGTGTAAACCTGCCACATACACTGCTCTTTGACTGCATGCAGGAAGGAAATTAAGCAAAACACTCAGATAAACTTAAAACTTTTACTTTGTTTTGTGCARTCACAAATTAACTTAAAAATTAACACAAAACAAATAACAAATCCAAAAAAAACCCCTTGTCAACAAATATTATCTTTATTGAATAAAAGAAAATCTATTTCATCTCAAGAGAGAGTGAGCCAAATTTTTAAATGAAAAATCTTACATTTCTAGAAAGAATCCTTGATGTGAAATAAAAGAATATCTGAATTCCTATTAAAAATAGGAAATGGGGCATCATGTTCTTTGTCTTGCTCTACTCTGCAGTGGCAGACTGTAAGATAATATCTAAATGGCAAGAGAATTTATTTGAAGGGAGAGTCCCTTTACTTTACAGAATTGCTGTGGGACACTGAGACATTCAAATATAGAAACACTGGACACATTAWAAGTTTGAAGTCAAATTATGTGGCTTCTATCTATTTGTTCAACTATTAGAACCAAAAAATTCTCTGTGGTCAAATATGGCTCCTTTACTTCTCTCCTAAAAATTGTAAAAGTGAATACTTGACCAGAGGCAGGGTTTATCTTCACTAAAACAGCAAAAAACATTCTCCAGGGAAGAAAGAAAATTTGGATTTTATGATTGTCCAGTGTAGGACAGAATAAATGGGAAAGATRATTATGGAAAAACATGATGAGTAAGTTTACCTCATGTCAGAAGAAAAGACAGAGTCCAGCATGATTTGGGGAGAGGAGGACAGGGGGGAAGAAAATAAGTTGTGTTTTTTAGGCCCTGCCAAGAGTACAGAATACAACAAATCTTATGAAATGAGAAAAAAAMCCCTTTTTTACAGCTGAAGAGTGGTCATCTAATTAAAAAGAAAAAACCAAACTCTTACATCTGGCCAAACATATACTAAATGTGTTTAAACTTCCAAATTTTCAGTCTAGTTTTCATCTTTATTAATCACCTAAAATTTTAAATAAACTACTTTAAATCATGGTTGTTAAAAACCTTCAGACTTACCCAAAACTTATTACTTGCAATTTTTMTTAAAAAGAAAACAGGTTTTCATTGGCAAGCTATTGAAATAGAAATAATTATATTTTGCTTTCCATTTTGTTTTTGCTTTTTCCTTTATTTTTCCTTTAGTATAGTAAATGCTCTTCATCTTCCAAATGACCAAGAATGAGACCTATTCTAATTTTTCAATTCATCTCTGAGAGACTAATTTAATTTTCAACATCAAATTGGTACTGATTAGCAATGCACACATGAATGTTTTGGATTTAACTCATTTAAACTGATTTTGTACTATCTTTCTTCTATGATATCCTCTCTAATTAAGGTATTACATTTAACTGTTGGCATTTAACATTTAGCAGCTGTTTAGAAAATCCTACATAGACAGCAGTTGTTAGTAGGTTACTTTCCAAAAMGTGAAAGTATGTGTCAAATGAAATTTCAGCCATATTAATCTTTGGTGTAATTACAACTAAAGTTTTCATTAGTGTAAAGTTGTCAGGTGAATGTGCTGAATGACAGGAATCTTTTCCATCTCTCTTCTATCATTATCCATTGACAGATAATTTACAAAGCATTATAATCTAGTTGTTGGTTCTATTCATTCTGATATGGCTTACTATTTAATAGGATTTCTTTTCTGCATCCTTCTTCTCATGAGCTTTTCACAGCCCCTTGGATATTTATGATTCTGTATCTTTTCTGTTTCATATCCATCTTCTGTTTCCATTCTGYATTTGGCAGAATACAGCTTTCTGAAACATTTTCTATCTGTCCTATTTATATAGTAGTGTTTTCTGTGCTATCTTARCAAAACTGTTAGTGTCACAACCATAAAAAAATTCATAAAATGTAGCYAAGAGTAATGATGATAAAAGTGCTAGTGGGAGGAAACAATACAATATGGAGAAATATTTTGGCACAGTGACCCATAACCAGTGGATTGGTTTTTTGAACTGTGTCTTATTTTGTGTAGGCTCTAAAATTTTTTCATGATAGAGTCATAGGATATGACTGGATATAGCTGGAATGGACCCACAAGGATCACCAAATTCAACTCCTGGCCCTGCACTGGACAGCCCCAAGAACCACACCATGAGTATTTGGACAGAGTGCTGCCCAAACTCTTCTTGAACTCTGTCAGGCTRGTGAGAGGAGCCTGAGGAGCCTGTTCCTGTGCCCAGCCACCCTCTGGGTGAAGAACTTTTTTCTAATATCCAACCTAAACCTCCCTTAGGTTCTGTCACTGATCACCACAAAGGAGAGTTCTGTGCCTGCCCCTCCTTTTCCCCTGATGAGGAAGTTGTAACTGCAATGAGGTCTGTCCTCAGTCTCCTCTTCTCTAAGCTGAGCAAGGCAAGTGACCTCAATCACCTGATGTATGGCTTCCCCTCTATCTTTCTCCATCTTCCTTTGGATGCTTTCTAAAYGTTTTATATCCTTTTTATATTGTGATGTCAAAGGGAGGTTTCTATGTATGTGATTAGGCTCTTCTTTCTTTAATGTGCTTCAAATTGAGAGGATTAYGATTTATCTAAATGGTTGCTCTTTAATTTTTAAATACACTGGGGCATTTTTCTGTTGGCATTCTTAATGTTAATTCAGCATTTTTATTTTCTCACATGTCAGAGGGGAAGTAAGATCTGCTACTGACTACTTCTGTTGTTCTCATTCTGGAACAAAATAACTCATAAAAGACTTGACATTTTCAAATTATAAATCACCTTGTGCTGTATTAATATAAATATTTTTATGATATGCAAATCGTCTCCATCAACAAAGAACAAAAATTAAACATTTTTTACCATAGACAGGTAAGTTAAAAACAAACAAAAAATTTAGATTTATCTGAAGTAAGTTTTTAAAAATGTTTAAAATTTTAGAGGAATGGCATCTCATTTTATGTCATATTATACAAGTCAACAGTGTTTTACATTACTTCATTTAAATTTATGTTCTGTGATTTTGTTATTCACTGTAGCCAAGCAAATGTAAAATTGATTCACTGCCTATCTATACACATAAAAAAAAATCATACTCACATCCTGGCATAAATCCTTGGATTGTAACAGCTTAAATGTCACTGTGAGAAGGTCACTTCACTGTGAATGGTACTTGCATGTTCTGTGGAAGTGCCATTTGTTTTTATTGTTTGATCCATTAAAGTACCAGAAATAATAWAATCACAGAATCTTTAAAGTTGGGAAACGCCTTTAAGATCATCAGGTTCAGTGGTTAACCTAAACTACCACCACTGAACCATGTCCTCAAGCCATAGTAACATGTGTTTTGAATACTTCCAGGGACTTCATTATTTCTCTGGACARTCTGTTACAATTCTTTACTATCTTTAAAAAAACAAAAATGTTTGCCTCATCTAAACCTCCACTGTTGCAAATTGAAGCTATTTGATCTTGTCCTGTTGCTTTTTACCTGGAGAAGAGACTGGCATCCCCCYGACAACTCCCTTTTGTGTAGTTGTGTAGCAAGTGATAATGTGCCACCTAAGCCTCGTTTTCTCCAGTGTAAACAACCCCAACTCCCTCATCCCTCAAAAAATCTGTGCCCTATGTCTGTAAGTTTTAAGTCCATGGCTGTAAAGTCAGTAAATTGACYCTGAGCACAAAGATTTTGCCACACTGATTGTTGCTTTCAGCCTGAGTCACCTAGGAAGGCAGTCAGCCTGGAACAGGTGTACTCCTTTCAGCAGGAAAGGGATGGGCTTGCTGTGGCCATCTTTAATGGTGTACTGGCTTTGGTTGGTGYGGAGTTAGTTTTTTCAAAGTGGCTGGTATGGGGCTGTATTTTGTATTTGTMTTGAACACAGGGTTAATAATACATAGATGGTTTCACTAGAGCTGAGCAGGGCCTTTTCTGTTATTTGTGCTGCCACAATGGCAGGGAGGGCACATATCTGGGATAGGTGACCCACAAAGACCAAAAGAATATTGCACACCATATGACATCATGCTCAGTATATAAGYTGGGAGARGGAAGAATGGAGGAACATCTCCCCAAGTAACTACTACACATGATGAAGTCTTGCTCTCCTGGAAGTGGCTGAATATCTGCTGAGCTATGGAAAGCAGTGAATTAATTCCTTGGGTTTTGCTTTGCTTGCATGTGTGACTTTTGTTTTCCCTATTAAACTTTGTCTCACCACACCAGTGTTCCAGCTGTCAGCCTTCCAATTCTTTCCACAATCCCACTGAGTGAGCAGCTGTGTGGTCTTTAGTTGCTGGCTGGCTTCAAACCACGACAAATGGCTTCACTGTTTTTAGGGAACTGTTGAAAGACATTATTATTTTTCTTAATTAACAAAACCAGAAATCAGTGTATCTTTCTAAACTGCCAGGTTATTAATAATAGATTGGCCATTAATGGCACTACAATGAAACATAAGGTTGTTTGTGAGCTTGAAACTGTATGTCTTGAGAGAGATCAGTGATGGTTGTCTGGTAAATGGGAAGCTTGCAAAGCCCCAGTAAAATCACTGTTATGTGTCCTGTGGTCACTCTGATTCTCTACTGCAAGTGTCAGAGTACACATAGAGTGGGGGTAGCTGTTTCAGTCATATACTGAAAGTATTTATTTTCTAATGTCAAGCAACATTCACACAATCCAGCTGATATTTATGTCAGCTGTTGTCACAGCTAGATATCAGAGAGATACAGAAGGCCTCCTAGATTTCTCCAATTGAATAGATTAAACATTTTCAAATGAAGCTGTAAAAGCCTGAACTAGAATTCCAAGTAACACAATTAGAGTTTCCAGACTTATTTCTCTYTGAAAGTAATATAACTTTCTGGATYGAATTTATCTTGCAGAMACAYTTTTCATTAAYYTATAAAGATGCAGTAAGATGGACATAAAGACATGATGAAAGTAGACTGTTCAGAATGTCTTTTTGCCTTTGSAAAGCTCTTTATGYATGTCTGGACAGGAGTGCATTTTATTATGCTCCTTGAGATAAATCATGATCCAGCCTACTGTTTGTTTTTGCTTTTGTTAAATTTAATAACATGTGGTTTTGGAAATTGATGTTCCAAAAATACCGTTTTCTGGAGTGTTTTATTTTAAACATTAAGCATCTGAAAGAGTTACAAAATTCCTATTAATTCTGAAAGTTCCTAGTGAACATTCAGCAATGTGTGAATTATTCAATACCCTGAGTGTTGCAGTTTATTTGGTCTGTTGAAAGCTCAACTTTAAATCTGTTTCAGGTGTAGCTGTTAACTCCTAGCACTTTCACCACTGTGGCAATGGTGACTTTACCATGATGTCTCTATGTTAACTATTAAGTCAAAAAACACATAGGCCAAATATTATGGTGTAGTAGCTCTGATAATAACGTGCCTAGTTTCTCATATGACCTCTGTTGCACAGGCATTCTTTTAAGATTATAGTGTTATTTCCTTATGATGTTATTTGAAAACATTCCTRTCCTTGGATCAGATGGAGGAACTCAAATAAATAATTTTCTATTCCATATAATTGGTTTAATAGTATGCAGGGTACAACTCTATGTTTCTGTAAGTAGAGAAATCTGATAATTCATTTGAAAACTGAAAAGTACCAGAAACAACTCCTTATTTTGATATTTCTCACTTTTGAATATATCATTTTGATATTCACTGTGATACTCTCTGTGTGAAGATTTTTAAACTAAGATCTAAGGCCAGATCTCTGACGCATGAGGTAATGGAGAAGCAGGAAGCAATTACATTATATCAGCTGCTGTTTTTTCTGTCTGTATCTCCATTCTTCATGCACTATTTCTTTGTTTGCCTTACACTACTCTACTGAGCCTATCAAAGCTTTCTTCAATCAGCATTTTCTAGTCATGGCATAGAATTTAATACCTTTGCTTCCATCCTTTGCCCTAGAATCACTGTTGATAAGAACACATTTGGACCAATCTCTACTGCCTATTGGACAGTGGAAAATTCAGTTTCATGGAAAGAAAGAAACTCTTTCCCCAGAGACCAGTRCTCATTCTATTTCGTTTGCCAGACACACATAGCTGAATACAAGTAKGTAATTGGTCCTTTGCTAATTTTGGCTTGATTTTACATAGGCAGCARTGGCAGAGCTATGGGTAATGTCTCTGTCAATTCTGTCATCTTCTAATCAAAGTCTGCTGGCAACAAAATTTCATGGAGGGAAAAGAGAAGTTTTGTTTTGGTATGAAAGAAGTGATTTGGTTTTGGGTAATCTGCTGTCAGAAAAAGGTGACACACTTTAATCAAAAACATTGTGAAATCCAATATAAGGCTTGTAYAGAATATTGCATCATCAAGTATTTTATTCATGACTTGATTATATATGCAACTAAAAATAATTTTTTTAAAAAAAGGAAAAAGAGTAGGAGTGTGTTTTTCCCTTTACATAGGGATTTTCCTTGCACGATTATACCTGTCCAAGTTACAAAATGAGGAATATTAACTTATGATTGCCATCTTGTTAAATTTTATATATTTCATTCCATTATAGAGTAGAAAAGGGGATTTTTTGCCACTATGAAGAATATAATTTCACTAGTTAAATGTGATTCATGTGGTCTACTTTCATAACAACTTTTCTCATCTTAAAAGGTTTTGAGATGCTGTACTTCTAACATGACATTTTCATGTGCTATTAAAATACTTAGATGAAATTTTGAAATATTGTTCATGAATTGCCTRTCTTCCTCTGTGGTCTCAATGAATTAATGGAAGCATGCAAAATCAGAAGGGAATTCTCCCTAAAATCCAACCTAAACCTCCTGTGAGTCACTTGAGGCCATTTCYTCTCATTCAGTCACTTGTTTCTAGAATTCTAGAATTTCATACACACACGCACGTACACACATTCTTTCAAGATATCAAATTTACCCAGTCTCTGACAGATTGTGACTGCTGGTGTGTATGGTCAGTGCTGCCCTTGCTGCTTCCTGACACCTGCAGGATTCCCCTGGTGTTGGTGCTGCTGTCTTGGCTCCCTGTTCCGRTGCAGGGAAGAAAAAGAACTGGCTCTCAAGCACCAGTGAGTGGTGGCACTACCCTGGATCTGTTCTGGCTTTGCACTGCCAACAGGAGTTGCAAATTTCACTCTGAAATGGTTTTGCTTGCAAAATGCAGCAAAATTCCAGAGTTGCTAGAGTTGCATGTAAAGCCAAAAGGTAAGAGAGAGACAAGAGAGGCAGGAAAACTCTGGCTGCCTCCCCCTGCTCTTTAAAAGGACACCGAGAAACCCCACGGCCCTGCGGTTCCATTTCTGACCACACAGTTGGGTGTTAAAGAGACAGCAACAATTTCAGGTACAGRGAGACAGGGAATATAACAAAATATKKGGTTTCCCAGGRCACCCCARAATGAAGTGTCCTATTCRTAACCCCACTTCTTGCACTAGTGCAGTTACGCCACCATTRTATAACACATCACAATGGAGTTGCCTCAAAATTTACCAAAATTATCAGGTTTGGTCCTACCTTCACAGAACTGAAACTTGTTCCTTTTTGAAGCTTATGCATAAACACCAGTGGTGTTTTATGCAAATTTCACTACCAAATGAGGGTTCAAGGCATATACTGCAAATGTATTTAACCCTCTCCTTACAGACACATCTATTTTTTTGTACTCTGGTTTTGTTCCTTTTAAGGGTTCACCTTTCCTGGGCAGCATATTCCAGCGCTTGACAACATTTTMCATTAAGAAATTATTCCTAATAGGCAATGGAAATCTCCTCTGAAGCAATCTCAGGCCATTTCTTCTCCTTCTGCCACTTATTTCCTAGAAGAAGAGGCCAAACCCTGCCTGAGTACAGCCTCAGCTCAGGTAGTTGTAAAGACCAATGAGACCTACCCAGAGGCTTCTTTTCCCAGCTCCCTCCCACATCAGACTGTGCTCCAAACCCTGCACCAGCTCTCTTGCCCTTCTCTGGATATACTCCCTCACCAAAATGTCTTTCTTGCCATGAGGGGCCCAAAAGTGAACATYGGATTCAAGGTGTGGCCTCACTTCCACCAAGTCCAGAGGGATGATCCCGTCCCTAATCCTGCCAGCCACGCTATGCCCAATACAAGCCAGGATGCCATTGGCCCTCTTGGTCACCTGGTCACAGAGGGAGATCRGATTGGTTAGGAAGGACCTGGCTTTCACAAATCCATTCTGGCTGGGTCTGATTGCCTGGTTGTTCTGTACATGCTGCATGATGTCTCTCAATGAGATCTCTGCATAACCTCTCCCTGCACTGAGGTCAAATTACAGCAGGATCTTTAAAGGACAAACATATCCATATAGATGTGGTTTTTAAAAAATTGCAATTAAAGACGTGATTTTTGGAAAGAACTATTCATATAAAACACCATCACTAAAGTGACTAAGCCATTACTCAAATTTAAAGCAATGTAACCTGGAGGAGAATTGGCCCCAWATGACTTCTAAATAGATAGTTATCAGTTAAATTAATTGATGTTAAATGAATGTATCAATTAAATAAGCATAAGTAYAAAATCTTCCAACATTAGGCTTCTCCTGCTCTGTTTGGAATGAATATAAAAACCTTTACAGAAGTTTCAACTCTGGCTAATTACTTTARTCCCTTAAAGTCTTCAAGAGCTGAGGCACCATTCACCTTCTGTACTTTATAATTTAAAACTTTGGAAAAATAAGTTTAATCTATATTAATTCCAAAAAAGCAGGTGGACCATTTACTTTGAATCCCTTAAAATAATCTAATTTCACAGACTTTATGATATACTTAAATTAAGGCTGAGAAAATACAGAGCTATCAGAATCATATATATGTATGATTCAAAGTAAAGGACAAAATCTGTARCAAGTAAAAGTAAGAATCAAAAGGTTGATTTTGGATTCGAAATTGAATCTTTAACTCTTATGGAGTTTGAGGACATTTCATTCTCCTTCGTATTTCCTGCTCTGAAGATTTCTTTTCTGTTGGCTTACTAAGTAGTCAAGATATTAACTGAACAATAAAAAGAGGTATTGGGAAGGTCAGGATGATCTGATATCTGATCCCTTTGATTTCAAATGGGATTTTGTCCTGAGACTCTCTTAGACCTTATGGCCAAGTTGCCAYGTAGATGCTAGCTCAGTACCACACATATCAAATGGGAAACTATTAGACTATTTTCTCAGCTAGAACAAATGGCTATTTAGTACTTTATGGAGCTTAGCTAATAGTGACATAATCCAGAGCTGGAACCATTTTAAACAAAAATATTTRTACAAAACTATTTCAATGAGACCTTCTGGTACCACTACATATGTTTTCACATGGTCCAGTAAATTTTCTTGCTTCTTTCCAATAGTTTCTACACTCTTCTTGTATTTTAAAGAGTTTGCTTGGCATGATGTACTTTTGAGGCATAACCATTCACATTTTACCATATATGCAGCAATAATTTAAAATGATCACATAGCTGAACTTACAAGAAACATTTTTTCTTTGAAAGATCTTTCTTTCTCTCTTTCTCTCTTTCTCTCTTTCTCTCTCTCTTTCTCTCTTTCTCTCTTTCTCTCTCTCTCTCTTTCTCTCTCTTTCTCTCTTTCTCTCTTTCTCTCTTTCTTTCTCTCTCTTTCTCTCTCTCTCTTTCTCTCTCTTTCTCTTTCTCTCTCTTTCTCTCTCTCTCTTTCTCTCTCTCTCTTTCTCTCTCTTTCTCTCTCTTTCTCTCTCTCTCTCTCTTTCTCTCTCTCTCTTTTCTTTCTTTTCTTTCTCTCTCTTTTTCTTTCTCTCTCTTTTTCTTTCTCTCTCTTTCTCTCTCTTTTTCTTTCTTTCTTTCTTTCTTTCTTTCTTTCTTTCTTTCTTTCTTTCTTTCTTTCTTTCTTTCTTTCTTTCTTTCTTTCTTTCTTTCTTTCTTT